>OY757316.1:110720297-111137516 GCA_963583905.1 Stenurella melanura
TTTACAAATGCCCACCATGGTTGAATTATTTCTTCGGGTGACCACCCTGTACATTTTTCAGTAAAACTGTAATAGGTGCATATGCTAAATATTATTGCCATCTGTCACAGTTTCAGTCCACATTCACGTAGTGGTGTATAGTAGGGGTTACGAAATTTCATTCTTCTTTTTTTTTATAAGTTTAAAATGTTATGAAACGTGGACATTTTAAATTTGAGCAAACAAAATTTTTTTCAGGCATTCTAGAGGTAAAAAAATCTCATAATTTATTCCATAGTAGTGGTAAAAATATTTCCAACAATTTTTTTAAGTTGATTATTTTCTTGAAATTGGTTTAGAAACTCATGAAACGTGGACATTTTAAATTTGAGCAAAAACAAATTTTTTCCGTCATCTATTTTGTATTTTGCAGTGGGCAAGAATTTGCAATATTTTTTTTATTACCAGAAATTTTTGGAATAAGCTTAGAATGTCATGAAACGTGGAAATTTTAAATTTGAGCAAAAAAAATCATTTTCCATTTATTTAAATGGTAAAAATTTTTTCAAAAATTTATTTATTTTTTTCTGCAATAGGTTTAGAATGTCATGAAACGTGGAAATTTGAGCAAAAAAAATTTTTTCGTTATTTATTCCCTTTAGTCGGTTCACCCTGTATATTTACAAGTGAAAGTTTAATCATTTTTTCGCTCTTAATAGCGTCCGCTACCTACCAAATTTGACTGTTCTCCGTCAAGTAGTTTTTTAGTTAATGTACCAACAGACACGCAGATAAAGAGACAGACATACCGACAGAATTGAAAAACCTATATTTTCGTAATCTACATGATCTGAAACGTAAAAATCCGAAAAAATCTGGGAGGGTGATTTCTTCTCGAATACAATACTTCCCTTCGGTACGCGAGGGAAGTAAAAAGGTTTCAAACATACAATTTTCCCCTAGCCACCCCTTTACAACCCTCCTGGGCAGTCGAAATTCCACTTGTTCTAAACATCCGAAAAGTACGTACATTTTTAGGAATATGACGATAAAAACTGATTTGACCAGTCACCCCCTAGCACCCCCTACAAGTCTAGGAGGGGTTGAAATTCCACTTGTTCTGAACGTTTGAAAAGTAAGTTTATTTTTGGGTGCTTTGGTGAGCTGAAACCGAATATGACGTTATAAAATGATTTTAACCATCCAGTCACCACTAGCATCCCCTTACAAACCCCAGGAGAGGTTGAAGTTCTACTTGTTCTAAACATATGAAAATAATATATAGTTTTAGGTTTGTTGGTGCGCTGGAACCGAATATGATGATTAGAAGTGATTCTAACCACCCGGGCACCCCCTGAAGAGGTTGAAGTCGCAAAATCTTATGTTTATATCTGGGGATAAAGTTTGAGCTAGATAGGATGCAAGTATGTTGGTAGACCCATTTTAGACGTAGAAGGTCGTTCAATAGCAAGAGATTTCGGTGCCATAGAAAGAAATAAATTTAAATTTATCGCCAAAAAGATATTCCTCTAACTTTATTCCCGCATACAATACATAGGACTGTGCGATGATATTACTTTGGACATTCAGCAGAGTTTATGGTTTATGTAAGATGGTTGTCTCAGTATGATTGCTCATTAATTTCTTGACAGTGATTACGGAGACCACTACGTTGGAAGAGGCGTTTCAATTAATTGACCACCAAAGTTCCCAGATCTAAATCCCTTTGAATTTTGTACTTGGGGATACTTAAGGTCATTAGTTTATTCTGTGCCAAAAGAATCTCATTAGCCTGCTAATGAGATTCTTTTCAATTCTTATCCTGATAAGAATTGAAAACGCTTGTATAGAATTTAGGAATAATCTTGTTATGAAAGAATTCGGCGATACATAAACAAAATAATAAATTGGTGCATTGAAGCAGAGTCATAATTTTGAGTATATTTTACAGATTTCAAAATTTTTGCTTTATTAGCGAAGTGTATCTGTTAATATGATCAATTATTATTAAAAAAATGAAGTCGTCTTTTATCAAAAGTTGTGTATCTTAACGACTTAGGACAAGAGCTCCTTCTTAAAAAAAAAGTGAACTTTAAAACTAATAATAAAAATTTATGAAAAAATGTCCTTTGCCTCGCCATCCCCTTTCATACCCCCACAATGAGACGCTTATGATTGCAATGGAATAAACATGTTCCGAGCAAAAGATCGGGCATTTTTAAGTTAATATGTGTTCCAAGTTTTATGTTTTTAACTAAACGCGTTTTAAAGATAACTGAAAATGATTTGACAAAGCAATTTTGTATGAAGTTATTTGCGTCGAAACGATGTAAAAACCGCTCCAGAATGAGCTTTAAGTTTGGCAGGAGAGTTTCTGAACATCCTGTATATACTGGTTTTATAATATTTGCAAATGCTTCACATACCATTTGTACTATTATTATTACTATAACAAATACATTTAAAAAGTTGTGAAAAATTGTTCAGATTTATCGATTATGATATTCTTAAATCGTAAAAATGATGTCAGAATGCCCCTCATAACTATTAACTTTTCCATTAAACGGGGTATTAACCAAGCAACTCGATTATTCTATCAATTTCTATATCTAGAGTGATGAAATGGGGTTAATAGTATGGGGTGTATGTTCAGAAGAGATAGTAGGGTCGACTGTAATTACTCACCCTTTTTATATTTGCATATAAATTATTTTATGATTAGTATGATTAGTAGAGTTGTTAAAATTTTGATGAGTCTCGGTTGGGCAATTTTATTCGTTTGTTATTGTGGATTGAAATTCCGATTTAGTTCAGAAGTAGACAAAAGTTTTATTTATACATTGTTGTTTTTACACATAAGGCAACAAATTTAACTTAATTCGTAATCGGCATATCCTGCTGCTAAATAAAACTTAATTTGTACGTATTTTTAAAAACTCGGTCCAACTTGATTCCAAGCATATAAAGAGATATCATGAGAAAATATATTATAGGTGGAGAGTCGGCTGTATAGATTTTCTATGAATAAGACACATGAGAAACTTTGTATGAGTAAGTAAGTACTACCACCGGCCTACAATGACCTACAATGACACTCTACTGGCCAACTGTCACAACGCCTATCGCGACGCCAGAAAAACCTCCGAGCCGGCATCAAAGCGTCCAAGCGCGTATGCTGGGAGGAGTTGATTAAGAACGTGGATAACGACATCTGGGGCGACGGATATCGGATTGTATGAAAAAAAACGGGAGTCCGCCAGTCACTCGTACTGAGTGGCGAGCGCGAACTCGAACTTGTTGAGATACTGTTTCCTCAACGGGAACCGATAATCTGGAATAGGTCTCACTTGGAGCTCCCACCGCCCCCCAGTTACGATGGATGAGATCAGAATTAAGTCTAAAGGGGCACCGGGTATCGACGGCATACCCCCGGAAGTCGTAAAACATGCAGCAAACCTGCACACAAGGCAATTGGTGGACGTGTACAACGAAATAGTCAATTCGGGCAAAATACCACGTAAATGGAAGCAGGCCAAGCTTGTCCTGCTTGCTAAGCCAGGAAAGCCGCTAGGCACGGTGCCCAGACCTATGTGCCTGATAGACGCTTCAGCGGAACTATTAGAACGTATAATAGTCACTCGTATCACCAGAGAATTGGATAAGAGAGAGGGCCTCTCGGAGAGTCAGTACGGGTTTAAGGAAGGTAGCTCCACAATTGACGCGGTCCTCGAGGTCGCACGCATCGCGCGTTCGGCAAATGTGGGCAACTGGCGCCACAAAGAGATTTGTCCAGCTGTGGCGCTGGACGTCAAAAACGCATTTAGCACGGATCCCTGGGGGCCGATTGTGGATGTATTAGAACGAAGAGGAATGCCTGCATACCTGGTCCAACTCGTGAAAAGCTACCTTACTGACAGGTCGCTGCTCGCCTACGACAGTATCCGGGATGTCACGTGTGGTGTTCTTCAGGGGTCGGTCCTTGGACCACTCCTATGGAACATCCTCTACGATGACATCCTCGAAATGGAGACCCAGCATCGACAGAGATTGCCGCCTCGTTGCCTTCGCCGACAACTTAATCGTCATTGTCATTTGCACAACCGAAGAAATTGTTACCGCCAAGACGGCATCAGTCATCGCGGATGTAAATCGCTGGATGACCAACCACGAAATCCCCCTCTGGGGAAATCCTAGGCCTCCCTTACAGGGAGGAAATGGGTCAAGGACATGAGCGTAAATATCTTCGGACAAGACGCCGCGACAAAAAAGGCATTAAAATACCTTGGGGTCTTTATCGACCAGGGACTTACATGGAATAAACATATAGATTATGCCACGGGAAAAGCGGGAAACGCGATAATGGCCCTCCGCAAGCTCATGCCGAGAGTCGGGGGATCCAAGACTAGCGCCCAAAGACTGCTGGGCTCCGTGGCGGTGTCCATTCTTCTACATGCCGCCCCTGTATGGACTGACGCCCTCAAGACAGCCAGGAACCGTAGACGGCTACTACGTACGCAACGTCAAGTACTCATACGAGTTAGCTGCACCTATCGCACAGTATCCACCTCGGCTCTACAGGTAATTTCCACGATGCCACCTGCAGACTTACTTGCAAAGGAAGATGGCTACAACTACGACGCCGATAAAGCTGTTAAAAAGGTTAACAGAAGCCTTGTGCTAGACCGCTGGCAGGAGCGGTGTGACAGCTCAACCTACGGGACATCGGCTCATCCCCGATATCAGAGCCTGTATCGCTTGTAAGCACGGCGACCTCAATTACTATCTGACCCAGATGCCAATTTTGGTAGTTACTTACGCCGAATCGGCAAGAAAGTGAGCGATACATGTGTATACTGCCCATATACCCCGGAACAAACGCTGTTCCACTGTCCAAGATGGGACGAAGCCAGAAACAGCGCCAACAGGGACATAGGACAGAAAATCAATGTCCAAAATCTCGCAACAAATATGCTCGCTTCCGCTGATCAGTGGGCGACTATATCCAGCATGTGCTGCGCCATATGGAAAACGAAGGATGAGGACGAAAAGGCGAACAACAACTGATAGGACAACATGCCTCCGAAGTAATGTTACCACAAAGTTGCGGAGAGAAGAGCGGGGTTTCTTAGTGAGTAAGAATCTGGCACCCTGGACCACCAGTGCTGGGAACCTCCTGAAGGTTCCCCCGCCCCCCCCCCCCAAAAAATCTACATGGAGCCACTTTTGATATACGCAAATTTTTTCCGCGTCATGCAATTTTGCCGAAAGTGACGCCAACAAAGGAGTATGCGGGCAAATAAGAAGAGGCACCTTATTTTTTTCTAATAACTAAAAGGTTTGCACTTTCATTTAAAAAAAAATCATCCATGTATTCGATAACTTAAGGAAACACAAAAAAATAACTTTAATCCAGGGTGTATCAGGGCTGCGGACAGATTAACCCTACTATATTCTCATTGTATACCTCAAAACGTACTTACTTATTTTGACGTAAGTTTTATTCATGTATTCGATGACCGGGAGTGACGCCAAAATTCCATGACGCGGGCAAAATTTGCTTATATGAAAAGTGGCCCCTTCTAGGTCTGTGGTTGTACTTACTCACTCACACAAAGTTTTTCATGTATCTTATTTATAGGAAACCTGTACATCCAACTCTCCACCTATTAAGTTTACATTACACAAATGAGCCAAAAAATTTATTGTAACACACAAAATTACATTTTCGTAAATTGCTTAATTTGTCCAAATCACTTACTGTCGTTGATGAGCTTAAAAAGTTGTATAATTATGATTTTCTTAATTGTTGGATTATGTAGAAGCAGCTTTTCATTTTCCTCCATGACCTGCATGTCTCAAATTTCAAATTTGAAAAAAATGTAATGATCCTTACTCCAGTTTAAGATTTATTTTCAATGATTTGTTACATGTGATACGAAAAGTGCAATATCGATCAGGCAATATGAACCCGATTACAAAGACTATGGAATAGTATGATTCTAAGAAATTAAAAAATGTCTGAAAGTGTGATATTGGCATATTTTGAATATAAAATTAAAGATGCAGCCGACAACGTTATGATCTATATATTCAATGCCAAAGAAAACACTGGACGTCAAGCAAAATATAGATATAGAGAAATATTCCAAATTAGTACCGTATGTTTAAAAGTGAATCAATTATTTGTTTGCTTAGTTGTATTGGAACATATTCTTTATAGGATTTTGCAAACAGCAGAAAAAATAACTATCCATGGAAACTAAAAAAAAAACTAAATGTAAAAATATTAGTGAAATCTTTGAATTCTTTCGATAATCTGAGTTCTGGTTATACTAGCAAATTAAAATCCTAAAATGGATTTGTATAATTTCTTATTTGTAAATTCTCATTCAACTAGCGTCCACACAGTCCCCTACGACCATACAGATTATACTAGGATCTACATAACCCCCTACGGTAATGAAGATTCAGTTAAAAATGAGAAGATCTGTTGTTTTTATCAGTCAATGTCAAATATAATTATTTCATACCTACTTATTCATAGAAATTTTGTTGGTTTTGCATGGAACATCTTTATGAGTGGCTTTGTGCCCTTCTGATGAGCTCCAGAATAAGAGCGCAAAACGTTTCAAAGGCTAAGCATTTCCAAAAAGAGAATGATAGATTTCATGAAAATGTAATCCATTAGAACGAAAAATTTTTAGGACAAGGTAGGTAAATAAATACATTTTAGGCCTCATTTTTTACATAATCTTCGTTACCGTAGGGGGTTACGTAGATACTGTGTGGATGCTGGTTGTTGAACGAGAATTTTCAAATAAGAAATTATACAAATCCGTTTTAGGATTTTAATTTGCTAGCATAATCAGAATTCAGGTTATCGAAAGAATGCAAAGATTTCATTAATATTTTTACATATAGTTTTTCTTTCAGTTCCTATAGATAGTTATTTTTCTGCTGTTTGCAAAATCCTATAAAGAATATGTTTCAGTACAACTAAGCAAACAAATAATGATTCACTTTTAAACATACGTAACTTGGAATATTTCTCTACATCTATATTTTGCTTGACGACTAGTGTTCTCTTTAGCTTTGAATATATAGATCGTAACGTTGTCGGCTGCACCCTTAATTTTATCTTCAAAATATGCCAATATCACACTTGAAAAAATGGCGGCTGTATGTGCCTCAAACACATTTTCTCTTAAAATGCCTATTACGATACCAATTGCTATTTAAGTATGTGTCAATTTATTTTCGTAAAAGTATATTTTAAGCCTCATTGGTCTTAACATATTTTTTTAAATTTTTAAATTTTTAAATTTGTAGGCTTATCTTAAATTCAATTTACCACTATAAGATAATTCAGTTTTAATGAAAATTCATGAGGGCCTTTTTAACACTTTATTTAAGAGAAAACTATCTTTAAGTGCATCTGCCATCTAATAAATCCGGTAAAAATCAGTGGTTTATGAAGTGGCCATTATAAAACACTGATAAAACCTAAATAAATCAAAAAAGCATTTAAATTGTTACTTGGGCAATTAATATTCATGTTTTTGCTGGTAATAATAAATAAACTGGTCAACCGACTATATCATCTATATTTTCATTGATTTTTGTAGGTGGATATAAAGGTTTTTTTACATCAAAAGACTTTTCCGTTCTGTAGACAAAGTATTTAGTCCCTTCAAATTAGGAAAATTGTGGGAAATTTTTCCTACAGCTAAGCCACCCATATAGAAAGTTGTCTTGGGATTGTGTTAACATATTTTTCATCAAGCGCATGAAAAAAAAGGGTCGTTTTTTAGATATAGATACATCTATATGTTTTTTTGGCCATTTTGGCGGTTTTTTGCGTTTTGCTGTAAAACTATGCACTTTTGAGAAAATATGACCTGATTTGATATTGTAATGCATTTTATAAAAAAATATCAAGATATCAAAGTTGTAGATAAAAAATTTTTCGACAAATTTTGTTCTCTGTTTTTTTTTTTCAAAGTCGCCTGGTTTTGCCGCTAGAGGGCGAAAAACATTTCTTCAATACTTTTGAGCGGATAAAAAAATATAGGCATTGTGAACAGCTGTAGTATTTTGCCCGTCCACCTCCCTCTACTCAATATTTTTTACCGGCTAAGCTAATATAGGTGACATTAAGGATGACATATACAAAAAGGCCCATCACGACCACCACAGCTGAATGCGCGTAGTTCATACTATTAGATGCACCGTTCTATGCGCAGCTGTGTAAGAAATGAACGAAGGGTTTCAAAAATAATAATTTTTTTTTGCTCTCCAAATTTTTATATAATTGACCAGTACTCTAAAAAATGCATAGTTTTACCTGTATATCAAAAATATATGGGCTATATTTTTTTCCGCTTAAAAGTATTGAAAAATGTTTTTCGTGCTCTAGCGGCAAAACTGCGCGACTTAAAAAAAACAAAGAACCTAAGAATCTATAACTTTGATATCTTGATATTTTTTTTATGAAATGCATAGTTTTGGCTTGAAATCAAACACCAAAAAAATATGTACATTTAAATAAACTTCAGCGCGCTGTAGCGGCGTAACTAAGCGGAATTTCAAAAGAATGAAGATTGATTGATTGATTGATTGATTTGCCAGCGTAAGGTGGGCATTGCTGCCAATTCCGGTGCAGGGAGATTTGTTCCACCACGCAGCCCGATCGCCCACCGATCATCCCACCGTGTGCCAGAACAAACCCCCAGTGCTTTTGTATACCGCCGGACCAGCTGCATACGCTGGATTGGACATTGGACATGCTTGTTGTCAGCAGCGAGAGCCGCATGACGCATGGGGTAGGAGTATAGGATGGAGCGTGTAGGTGTTTGTGAGATGTTTCTTCTTGTTTTCCTTCTGTCTTCATCGGATGGAAAGTGTAGGCGCTTGTGAGATGCTTCTTTTAGGTTTTCGTGCTTCTTTTTACTTTCAGGTTTTTGTGATATGCTTCTTCTTAGTTTCTGTCTGTGATCATCTTCTCTCCTATTCTACTTCTGAGTTTTCTGTTTCTTCTGTTTCTGAGTCTGGCAGTGTATATATCCTTGATATTTCTTTATTGTATTCCATTTTTTGTTGTGCAAACTTTTCCCAGTGTGTATAATCCTTTCCTAGCTTATTCATAATTCTCTCGATTGTTGTAATCCATGTGTAGCATGGCCTCCCTATTTTCAGTTTGTTGCTGTTCATTCGCAGCGCTTTCTTCAGTAGGTGTGTCGTGTCCCGTCTTTGGACATGTCTCCAGTATTTCATCGCGTATGATTCTATTCTTTTGATTATTGTTCTTCCCTCTAGTAATGTTGACGTTTTCTGTCGTTTTTGTGGTTTTCCTGTTTTTGCTAGCAGTTGGATAATGTCCCTTTCAGCTCTTCTCAGGCTTCTTCGGTTGGCCTTTATCGTTGCTGCGTTTTTGACTCCATATATCATCGTAGTAGGCATTATGATGGTCGTGTATACCTTTTTGGTTAGGCACCATGGTGGTTTGTTGTCCTCAATGAAGGGTAGTAGAGCTCTTGTGACTCTGTAGGCTGTTTTGACTTGGTCCAGGACTGTGGTGAATAGTCGGGGGGATAGGGGACAACCTTGTTTGACTCCTATATTCTTCATTTTTGATTCCGTCGTCTGTCCAAACCATTGTATTGCAGTGTTTTCGTGTAGGCATGCTTTTATTATTCTGTTTATTAAGTATTGCGGTACTCCCCTGTTGAGCAAAGTGTTGACTATAGCCAAATGCCTTTTGGAGGTCAATTGAGACTATATATAGTTTTGTTCCTTCTTTCCACTTTTCTTCCAGGATCCGTCTGGTGGTGTACATGTGGTCGTCTGTCGATCTACCCTTGATAAATGCCGTTTGATAATCTGGTAGTTCGCCGATGTATTTTTCCATTTCTCTGAGGAGGAATTGTGCGTAGTATTTATACCCTACACTGCTGAGTGTTATTCTTCTGTAATCGTCCACGTTTTGTGGTGATTTGATTTTAGGGAGCGGTATCTGTATGGTTGTATTCCATTCCTCAGGCAGGGGTGTGGTTTCCGTCCATGCGTTGGTGATGATTTCTAGGATTAGCTGTTTTATGTTGTCCGGTCCATAGTATACTAGTTCGTTATTTATTTTATCTATTCCCGGGGCCGTGTTTCTTTTAGTTCTGGCCATTATTTCTAGTAGTTCGTCTTTTGACGGTGGCTTTCCCAGAGGCCAGTGGTCCATTTCTTGTATTGGTTCTATTTGACTTCTCTCTGCGTTTCCTTCTTCTAGTTTCCTGACCCAATGCTGCAGTGGTATGTATTTTCTTGACTGCGTATTGTTGTTTCTCCTGTATGTTTTGGGGTGTCTAAAGGTTTGGTTTAATCTCTGTCCTGCTGGAGTGGATTCTATGTTTTCGAAGAATTCCCTGCATTTTTTTTTTCTGTTCGTGCCTCCTCTCTGTGTCTCTTCTTTCTTTCCTCGCTTCTATTATCTTTTTGTCTATGTTTGGTGTATATTGTTTTCCTGTGGCCTTTATTTTCTTTAGTTTTTCGTAATTTCTTTTCGTGTCTTTTCTTTTCGTGTCTTTTCTTTTTGGGCTCATAGGGGATTTGTTCCTTTTCAACGTTTTCCTCGCCGCTATTTTGATTTTTAAACCCATTGTTGACCAATTTAGTTCCTTTCCTGTTAACTGTTTTTCTATCTCCTCCTGGTATTTCTTTTTTATTCCTTTGTTTTGTAGCAGTGAGATGTTCCATGTGTCATTTGCTCTTTTGTTGTATCTTTTTTTTCTTTTTTTCTTCTTGTTTCTTTATTACTAGTGTTCCATATAATATTTTGTGATCTGTTTTGACGTTTGTTGCTTGTTTTGCCTTCATATTTTTGACCCTGTCCCTTATTTTTCTATCCACTAGGATATGGTCTATTTGAGGGTTGATGTTTCCTTTATTCCAGGTATTAAGGCAGGTTAGGTTCTTGCTCCATGTGTTTCTAACTGTTAGATCTAACAGATGTGTCAAGTTTTTTAGCAAGCTTCCATTATCGTTTGTCCATGTGTGAAGTAAGGTTTTTCCTATGATATTCTTGTCTTCATGTGTTTGGTCGTCCTTTCCTATATGCGCGTTGAAGTCTCCTAGTATTATTGTGTTCATTTTTCTATTCCTATTTCTTCTAGTCTCTTGGGTAATCTGCCTGAATACTCGTCCTGCCCGTTTGTCGGTGGGCACATGTACTCCTAGTATGCATATGTTTTCCTTTCCAATTTGTAAGTCTGCCATGGTTATGTTTTCGTTTACTTTTCTTGTCTTTATCTGGATAGGGGTGTTCCGTCTTATTGCCCATGCGACTCCTCTGCTGGTTTTTTCTTTGTCCCCTCCACTTAGATGCCATTTGTAGTTTTGAGTAACTGCAGTTCCGTCTATCGTGTGTGTCTCTTGTATGCATGCAACGTGTATGTGTTCCATCATAAGAACCTCATCGATTTTTTCTCTTTTCTCTCTCGTTATGCATCCTCTGACATTCCATGTCGCCAGAATGATGTCATCGTGTTGTAATTCTTGACTGTTGGCTTCCTCTGTTCTTTGTGATATTTGGTACATGTTTATGTGCGTTGCTTCCTCTAATTCTGGGCGGGGTGTTATAGCCCCAGTTCGAGCGTATGTTTCTTCTGGTTGTTCTGCTTCATGTTTTTCTTGTGCAATAATCGCGCTATCGTAGTGATTTCTTTCGTTTCAGTGCTTCCTATAGAGAACAAAAAAACATATATATGTATCTATATCTAAAAAACAACCCTTTTTTTTTCATGCGCTTGGTGAAAAATATGTTAACACAACCCCAAGACAACTTTCTATATGGGTGGCTTAGCTGTAGGAAAAATTTCCCAAAATCGGTGATTTTTCTTCTAATTTGAAGGGACTAATTGTCGTTTTGACTTTTAATAAATATCATGTAAAAGTCAACTTTTAATAACAGTTTTCGAAAAAGTATATTTCTGGATGAGAGATGTACTTCAATAACGAAAAGAGTATACCTTTTTGACACTCATGATAACTAAAAAGTTGAGATTTCAGCATAGAAGCGCAAAAAGCAATTTAATTTTCGCTCTAGTGCGAAATAGTATGTCATTTTGAAACTAAACAAAAACAACTGAAATGCTACCATTTCGAAACGGTGCAGTGAAAAATTACATTAATCTGAATAATGCATCTACACTCGTCCAATGTTCGCAATAATACAAAATTTTAAGCAATTGCAAACAGAGAACATCTGTTCCAGGTGCAACTATTGCACAAACATCTCGCAAATCTAAACGTTGTCATACCTGGGCCGTATACTTTACACCGTTTTTGATTTATCACTACCTGAAAAATAATCTGACAATGGATTTACGAGGACAGGAATTCTTTTGTCATTATTCATTCAAAATCTTCAAATTTAAACTATAACAATATGCTAGGTACGTACTTTTCTCCTCGCCCGTTCTGGTGTATATCATAGAAGTTCTCGAAATCTTTCTGGCGCAGGACCGGACTAGGAAGTATTGAAAATGTTGAACTTCGTTATTTATCTATTCATTTAATTATAGCCCATTTTCTAAACGAAGAAAATTTATCAAAGTTCTAACTGCGTTAATTTTGGGAAAAGTTTACATAAAATTTCTCCACAGGTAAGAGGGTGTACTTTTTATTTTTTCAAATATTATTAACAAATAACTGTTTCTTTAATACACTCTTAAATAAAAAAAGTACAACTCGTCGCAGATTACGAATCTGGCCTCAGAATTGGTCTGAAAACAAAACGTCGTCTACAAAATGGCGTCGAAAGTCCAATTTTTTTGTTACGAATTTGACATTAAAACTCAACTAAAATCAAAAATGGAGGTTCCAAAATGGAATTCGAACGGAAACGGAAACGTACATAAGTTCACAAATTCACTTGTGTACGTTTGAAAATTGCATGTTAAGTTGCCTAAACTGCAGTAACGTTTTGGTTACGATAAATTCAGTGATAAAAACAAAGTGTTTGAATGGATCATAATCAACATATTCTGTACAGGATTATGCAAACAGCGGAAAAAACTATCTATGAGAACTAAAAAGAAAAACTATATGCAAAAATATTAATAATAATAATAACATGCATAGAGTATAATATGCATGTTATTGGATCCTATGTTATAGGCTCCAATACTAGTTAGCTAATAGATAGGTCAAGATCTGTTATTTTCATCAGTGAATGTCAAATATAATTACTTCATACATATTCATGGAAATTGTCTTGGTTTTGCATGAAACATCTTTATGAGTGGCTTTATCTCTTTATGATGAGCTCCAGAATAAGGGCGAAAAAACGTTTTAAAGGCTAAGCATACCCAAGAAACAGAATGATAGATTTCATGAAAATGTAACACATTAGAATGAACATTTTCTAAGACAAGGTAGGCAAATAAATTCATTTTAGGCATTTGTCTTCATTTTAATCTAAATCTTCATGACTGTAGGGGGTTACGCCGATACCAGTTTAATCTGTATGGCCGCAGGGGACTATGCAGATACTAGTATTACAATGAGAATTGTCAAATAAGAAATAGATAAATTCACTTTAGGATTTAATTGTTGGCATAACCAGAATTCAGGTTAACGAAAGAATGCCATTTCGTTAAAATTTTTAAAGATAGTTTTTCTTTTTATTTCTCATATACAGTTTTTGCAAAATCCTATAAAGAATATATTTCATTACAATTATAAGCAAACAAATAATAATTCCTTTTAAAGATCATGAGGTATTTTGCACAAATAACTAAATAAAACACACTACTGTTTTCTACTACTATGTATTTATAAAAATTGCGACTGCAGTTTCGACTACAAAGCCATTGTCAAGCAGTGAATCAAAAATGGCTTTGTAAGTCGATACTGTAGTCGCAATTTTTATAAATACGTAGTGGTAGAAAACATAGTAGTGTGTTTTATGTAGTTACTTGCGCAAAATGATTAACTACCACAGAGTAACGGCTCCTTCAATCAATTTTTTACCATAAGGTATTTCTACTGAGAAAAATTCTTATCGTCAGATCGTTTTCAAAATTTGGCAAGAACTAGATGGTGGTGTGATGAAAGCACTGTTGAATTTTGAGAATGATCTTGTGCATACTTTCCAGTTGTAATACATCAAAGTTTGCGTCTTTAACATGGGAAGGTTAGGGAAGGGTAGTTTCTCGCGAATTTATCGCGATAGTTCATATAGGATACGCCGGATTAATTTCTTGAGAGTGAGTTTGGGGATACAAAAGTGTATCCCCAGTTTGACAAACTTCATGTGACTAGTTATTAAATAATTCGTCTGAAATAGTGAAAAGTTCACACGTATATGGAAACTGGCAACAGCGCATTAGCAAGCAAGCAAATTTACTTTTGTAATTCAATTATTCTAACATTTTATTACCTTCTTTCAATTAATTATTACACACCAAACTATCAAATGTAAAATGGAGCATTTGAAAACAACAGGCTATGCAGACGCTCTCATGTCACTGTTTTCGAGCGAAAATCCAAGCGAGGCATTGCGCTGTCGCCAACGATTCGCTTCGATACAAAGACCTAATATATTAAAAAAATACGATGTTTTTAGGCCAGATAGTAGTATTTATAATATTGACTCAGTCAGTAACATTAGAGAAACTAATCCACCAAGTTGATTATGTTCATTACATCCATAATAGGAACTATAAACGTAATAAACGTCTAAAGAGTGCCGTTCGATCTATTTGAATGTTGCAGCTATGTTTTATAAAAATGCCGCCACTGACGACATCGATAGTTTAAAGAAACATTTGATGTGTTTTGGCCTTGCGTTATTTAGTCGTAGGCTATATCGTCACTTACTAGTTATACAGTGTTGTAAATGTGTTTGATTTGTCTAGTATTAAATTAAATTTCTAGTAAATATTAACAAAATGGGATGCGATAAATCTCGGTGAATTAAATATTCTTGAAATTAAGGTACCGGCGATGGTTAAACAAATTAGCACTAAAATAAATAAGATGTGCTGGTTATATTCTCATCGTTGTAGTATATTTTTTGCAGTTAGACAGCAATTTACTAATATGGGTGTCATGCAGTGAGATTATTTTGCATTCTATCTAAAATACGAACAATACCATCTCATCGTACTTTAAAGTTTTGGGTACATTCTTGTTAGGCAACCAATTAAAATTTAAAATAATGGAACCACTTATTTCGAATTAATAAACAAGTTAATAATAAATTTGAACTAGCGTTTCAAGTAGGCGCTTTTATAAAAAAATAACTTTTTCGTAAATTAACAAATGAAAAAGTTGTTCCTCTATCGACTCGATCCCTAGATACACTGTTTATTAAATCTAGAAGGATACATTTAAGAACAACCTGCTTGATTTAAAGTGATCGGTAATTGTTTTTATTAAAATTTGTAAATTACATATGTTTCAAAAAACTTTTTGCAACACATCCGCAAACATTATTAAGAAGTCATAAAAGCAACCTGGCAAGTCACTGATACAGAACATGAATGGCAATGGCCCAAGCACAGATCCTTGAGGAATTCCAAACTTCATATAATATATCAGATGTGATAGTTCCTTATAGACCTCCTAGAAAATGTAATGAAAAACAGTTTTGGATACATTTAAGAACAATCTATTTGATTCAAAGTGATCGTTATTTTTTTTTAGATAAATTTGTAAATTAGATATAATGTTTCAAAAGACTTTTTGCAACACATCCGCAAACAGTATTAAGAATTCATAAAAGAAACCAGTCAAGTAATTGATACAAAGCATGAATGGTAATGGCCCAAGCACAGATCTTTGCGGAATTCCAAACTTAATATAATATATCAGGTGTGATAGTTCCTCATAGGCCTGCTAAAAACTATATTCAGACATGTACTATTATGAAGAACTGCGTTTTCGCCTACCAAGTTGATATCATCGCTTAAAACCCAAATTGAACGTCCATAAGAAAATACATGAGATTTTAAATTGAAAGTTCCATGAAGGTGTACTGGAATTAAACCTCGCCAAGAGCGAATCAAACATTGAAAACTTATAAAGTCACAGACAGGCACACATACACACATGCATATAATAACTACATGTGAAACTTATAACACCACTCTTCTTCTGCCAAGGATTTAAAACGAAATTTAATTCATATAACAATCTTCCTAAGTTAAAACCATTAGTTACTCTACTATTTTACTATACTATAGAGACTACTCTAATCTTTTAGATACGATGGTAGAATTTTTTGATTCGTGATTTTTTTATTTGCTGACTGTGAATTGTGCTTTTTCAATGTTCATGTTAAAGACCATTTTGGAAATTATATGCCCTATCTACTCAATTCACCACATACAATTAATTATTATGATACTGGAACTAAATCAAGCTGACATATAAAAAAGAGACAATAAAGAGACAGCCATTATTTATTCAAGGAGAGTTCATCAATTATCAATGCCATTACGCACCTTGAATTCCGCTTCAATTGGAATTCATGAAGTGTTAAGTGATTCCATTTAATATGCATTTTTTTTTATTAGATATACAATGAAATAAACTGAAAAAATTAAATTGTTATTATATTTCCATTTATTGTTTGCTCAATTTGTACGTGTCTAAAATATATAGGTATATTAAAAGATTATATCCTCAATTAAATATGTAATTGTTTCACAACTCGATGCACACCGTTTGATGCTGTTGGTTTAATAAAACACCCATTTAAATAGTATATTTTGCTTAGGGGGAAATACAAATAGAGCAAGTAGCATTTTGAGAAAATCTATTGCAAATCACAGAAATGTTTCATGAAAATTGGAAATCACAAACACATTTATTGACATTTCATTTTATTTTATCCTTTGAAAACCATTGTGTAGAAGTACAGACTCTTGGGGAATGTTTATTATAAATTGCACAGACTTGTAACAATAGTCACTAGTATAGTCTAAAGTACTGTTTAAATGTAATCGAAATATAAACCAATTCGGGTGATAACTAATTAATTAATTATGTCTCATCACTCAAAAAGTTGTACTGGAAAGTAACAGTGAATCACAATGAGGACCTATTAATAAGAGGGTACCGCAGGGTAGCATTCCCGGGCCAGTATTATTTTTTATGTATATTTTTGATCTACCCACCTGCATTAACCTTTGCAATATACTCTTATATGCGGACGATGTCCAATTATATTAATCTTGTGCAACATCACAGTTAAATGAAACTATCAACATCATCAATATAGACTTACATTCAATAACTGTTTGGTGCTCTAATAATGGTCCAAAGATTAATCCCAACAAAACAAATGCACTATGCATCAGGAACGAATGCCGAAGGAATGTCATCAGTCAAAATGAGTTAATGACAAATAACATGCAAATTGAGAGGATTGAATCAGCAAGAAATTTTGGCTTGTTTGTTGATCAAAGTCTAAGTTTTAAGAAACAAATCATTATACCATCTAAAAAATCAGCTAAGCAAACAAGCAAAACTGAAATTAGTAAAATTCCTTATTTATCCACACACCTATTACTGCTGTGCTGTATTTTATCATTTTCTAACTAATTATAATAAAGTCAAATTATTGAAAATACAAAATTCGTCTATTGTCTGTTGTAGCCCATTTAGAAATCGCGTGGTTACGCTTACTTAAAATGTATTTAATTAAGCATAACTTAACTTAAAGAACTTAAAATTGTCAATAGGGTAAATTAACTTTATTACATACTCCTTTTCGGAGTCATAACATATAAAAAACCTGAGTATTTATACGATTTACTAGAAGAAAGATCTAATATTCACAAAGTGAACATAAGAATAGATTTATATTGTGTCCCACGAGACTCCTCTAGTAAACTCGAGGCTTAGTTTACATACATGGCTCCTCATTTGCTAAATAAAGTCTTAAATTTGTTGATTCTATCCAGTTATTCATTCATCAAGTGATATTTAACAAACGCGGTTAAAAAACTTCCACGGATTCGACATATTTTAAGCGTAATAAATGTAGTAAGTTTCTGCGTTAACTCAGAAATTAAATAACACATTGGAACCATACAGTATGTCATGGCATACAAATCATCCAAAGCTTCTAAGAAGTATTTACTGCAAGGAACTCTCGTGCGCTTCTACCAATCTTATGATGACTAAAGACAGGCCGTGGTCCCGTTATCGGACACCGAAATAGAACATGGATTCTAATGCAGTTGACCCAAAGTTTCTGAGAAGTATTTACTGCAAGAAGTTCTTGCGGGCGCTTTTGCGAATCTTATGGTGACTAAAGACAGACCGTGATCTCGTTGTCGGACATCGAAATAGAACATGGTTCTAGTATAGAAGCTTCCGGAAAGTATTTACTGCAAGGAGTTGCCAAGCACGCTTTTACCAATCAATTTTTGACCAAATAAGATATATATTTTTTTATATACGGAATTGATTTGAGAAAAGATCCCTCCTGCCGAAATATTGATTTTTAACATTCCCTAAAAACCCATAACCCAAAAGAACAACCATATAAACATATCAATCTTATGGTATCTAAAAATACGTAGTGATTTTCAGAAAAATAGACTCTAGACAAATCAAAATTTAACGCAACAGGAAGGTACACACTAGAAGCATCTAACCAAACATAACTAAATGAATCAAATTTAATACAACAGAAAGGCAAACATTACAACCTAAATGAATTCCGAGCATTTAAAAAAAAATCTTATTTGGCCAAAAATTGCCATCGGAAAGTAGAAAAGTCCAAAGAAAGTCCATTTAGCACCACTGTGCGATGTCATAGTATAGATTTTCGCTAAAACACAAATCGCCAAACACAGAGAAGTAGTTGTTATTATTTTTAAAATAAACAAACTTAGTTACAACGTATTTATACGTGTAGAACATACAATTTTAAACTGTGGTGTGACTCTGGGTGTAACATTACTGAGCCGTGTAGTAAGACACTACAAAGATGGCATTTGTAACTAAGTACGGCCCTTGAGGTCGACACGGCCAACTTCTCAGTATGATACGAATATCGATAATAACAATAACACCGCAAAGTAGGCATTTTACTTTTATAAATGGTATTTTATTCCATTTTAATGACATAAGAATTACATCCAGGGTGTAATGGCCCAAATAATGTTGGAGAGGCTGTATAAAAATATCCTCGACAATGGCCACCAAGATCCCCTGATCTCACTAGTTTGATTTTCTTTTTGTGAATACGCCGGAAATATTTAAACGAGCGCGCGAGGACGGGCAGAAGCATGCCTATTAAGTGGCCATTTAAAATAATTTTTATAAAGCAAAATTTATCATTATCAATGTTAATAATTAGTTCCAATTTCAATTAAATTGTTTTAATCAAGAACTGTGTCTGATGAGAAAAACGCAAGAGACCGTTTTCATGTAGAATTGACTCTGTTAATCAGCAAAAATATCCACATGCAAAAATGTCGGTAGCGTACCACTTTTTTGGTAAAAAATATTAGAGGACATGTTCGCAGGAACGCCACTGGTGGATCTATAAAATGCCTTTACTAACTAAAATGTGTGATTTTATATCCTATTAACACGTACCAAAATTGAAAAAATATCTAAAGCGATTAAAAAATTCAGCAAATTTAAGCCATTACGAAGATAAGTTCATATGAACTTTTCTTCATAAAGTGATGTAAGGAATCACACCCACAAGTATTAGCACGTCATTAAGGAACGCCCTGTATAACGCAGAATAATTGAACATATGTATCAAATTTTCAGTGCAGTGAACCATTCTCATTAATATGACTCAATAAATAAAAAATCAATTAGTAGATAATTAAACAATTTCAATTTCTTAGTTTCCATTGATACTCAAAAATGTGTGTGTTTATCTTTATCAAGAACTGTACAAACAATTTTCTAGTATCTAATTTTAACAAGTCACATAAAATCACAAAACAATTGCAGATGACAGCTACATAAAAAACTGAAAACAATAACTGACCTACCTATAGAGCTGATAAATCTGACACCCTTCGACATATCTCGAAATATTAAGCAAACATCATTTACCCCCCGCCGAAGTCCATCCCTGGTTACCATATTAGGCCACCAGGTACACGATTTCGGAACAAAGGGTCCTAAGTTGCCCTAAAGCCCATTGCCCCACCATGGTACCATAACAGTTGTTCAAGTCCACGTATATAGACCATCTTTACTGTTTGGTAGAGTCAGTTTGATCCAGCCGCTGCCGATGGAGGTATGTCTGTTAGGTTCTTAGTGCCATGGGAGTCATGACATTAGTGATACGGTGTGAACGCTTCGTACGGTGTGTGTGACAATCGAGTGCCTATTTGTGGATTTGGATTTAATACATGTAGCCGGTAGTGTATACGTTGGATTTTTCTTACTGCATGCCATGTGCCAAAGAAATCAAAGCTGTGGTGAATCGATCGATCTTGATTGATTTAAGTATTTTACTAGCTTACTTCATTTCACGTACTTTAAACAGTTTCTTTGGTACTTCTTAGATATTTTTTTAAGATCTGCGTACTAAACTTAAACTTAATTTGTTTCTTTGAGAAGCAACAAACAAAATAATTAGTGTTTTTAGTGGATGTAGTTTATTTAATGTAAAACCCAAGCTAGGCAGTATTTGACAAAACTGAAAGCTAAAGTTGGGAAAATAATATGTTCTCTGGTTATTGTACGTATTTATTTATCTAAAGATTGTATGTAGTCTGCATGTAACTTCTTCTTTGATGCGACTTATTATTCTAGCAAAATGCAATTGTGTAAAAACTTACATAAATGCAAAAACTGTGTGCAACTACTTATCAGTATTGTGTACTTGGTGAATCACTTTAGTCAGAAAAACAATAAATTCTTTGTTTTAACCAAGATAAGATGCGTAAGATTCGTGGTAAGATTTAATTTCATTGTATACAAACATAAAACGTAGTTTGTATAAGAAATTGTGTAATCTAACATGTGGTCTAGTACATTTAAAGATCGAAGGGAACACTTTAATTTCCGCATTTTCTTATTCGGTTTCGACCGGGCCTGCAGAAGATTGCAGATAATTCAGATTTGCACAGTATTTTATTAAAAGAAATCTCATGCGGACATAACTATGAGATATTCAAAGAGTTTCGGGTAACTTTTTACAAATAGCTAATTTTTTTCAGTTAATCAACTGGTCGATAACCCCTTGTTCGATAAAAAAAAGTAATTTTAATATGTCGGTTGTACCCCTAACTGCATTAAGTATGAGATCTGACAAATTATGGCGTGATACCTTGCTTAAAAATCGCGATTCGAGGCTCAAAAAAAAAAGATTTTAATGACATTTTAATATCACCTCAGGGACGAAATAAATTTTATTCAAGATACATATTTTACTTGCTTTGTTGTGCTTTCTCTTGAGTCTTTTCCTTATTGGCGGCCTGACATTTACCAACATTTTACACGATTTTACTCTTATAAGTGTTACTTTACAACAGGATTGAAAAATATGATGTGTCTACATTGTCTATAAATAATGATTGATTTATATATTTTATATATCTTCAAATCTTGATATCTATCTAACCTAAATGAAATCAACAAAATGCATCTAACTATATGAGTTATTGATTTTTTCATTGAATAGAAAACAAGCTAACATTATACTCTTCGCGATTTACTGCGCTTTTTATATAATTTCTGGCCCATTCTATAGGATACTCTTCACAGTTTTTCTGTTAAATCGGATTTTCCTTCTGAAGTTATCGTACTTACAAGAAACGTGACGGGCAGATGGACAGACAGACGGACGGACAAACAGACAGACGGACGAGTTGTTCATAATTCACTGACACAGTGATTTGAAATTTTTTCCCTACGTACGATAATACCGGTTTTAGAAATGTGCCGATAATAAGAGAGTAGATAAAACTATTATTATGGAAAACGTATTTTCACATGAAAAATTAGCCTATTATCAAAAATAAATCACGTTTCGATTTGATCATAAACTAAAATTAAAAACAGCAATTTGGCATTGTAAGCCAGACATTTAAAAGACAACGGAATATATGAAGACTATAGTTTAAGTGCTAAAAAAATATATTAAATTAAACATGAATTGAGCAAGCAGTCTCCATCTCCAACGGTCATAGGAAACTACACTCAGAACCCGTTGCCCTTTGCTTTAAAAAACCTTCAAGACTTAAAATTGGGAAGTGGTGTCTGATGGGGACAGGAGAATTTTTTGCGAAATTAGTATTTTAGTAGACGGTCTGAAATCTTGCTTTTCTGAAATTAATGATTTAATAGACAACTCTAGCTTGTCAAAAGAGGCTGATAAAATATCGGACCCATGACTAGAAAATATAATTTTTGAGAAATACCTATGTACATTATCTGAAATGACTGCGCATTTAAATATAGAGCGTGCTATTCTGTCGGAGTATTGGGGGTTAATAATTAAAATAGGGCAATTCCAAAGAACGCAACCCTATATATTTCTACTTTTGTACAATTATTACTTAACAGTTTGCCTTGCCAAACTATTTCTAACTAACTTTTAAACTTTAACATTGTTCATTTAGACCAGTCAGCAGGAATCAATACATTCCACCAATGTTTATAATAAATATTATTTATGAGTGTGAGGCCCTGTGTCACAGTGGTCCAGGCATTGATTCCCAGTGCTATACCTTGATCCTGACACGAGGGAGATGGGAATTTTTTTGCTAAATTAATGTTTTAATAAAATTTTCTAGTACTGAAACCAGCGTAAAACGTGAACTTTATTTGTTTTCTGTTCGATCTAAACTGCAGACACAACAATGATTTATCAAATGAGCCAAAATAACATAAACAGTAAATTACACGATAACAATTATTATTCTTACTAATTTAACTTCATTCTGAACACACGTCGTTGTCAGACTTTGAGCTTTCATTCTTTCTAATTGCTATAGGATTCCCGTTGATTCTTCATTTTCACTGTATTGTAGAGTGTTTGCAACTTGAATCTGCCCATGCCTACTCCATATCTTCTTTCTTAGCTGTTTGAAAAATTTCAATATATAAACTTTGCTCGTTTCTACGTGTCTTATCCGATTTGTGGAATAGTGAGCTGATCCTAAAATCACATCACATTATTCACAAAATAGTTTTATTTATCAAGGTGGCAGATCTATTGGCTCATGTTCCAATTTGTTCTAAATATCTACAACAAGAACAATGGTTGAATCCACTTTAAGTTAAATGCAATTAAGACAGATGTCATCATTATTATAAAAATATATACCATTAACAATCTTGATCAATATTTTCCTTATTATTCTGACATACTGAACTAAAATTTCTATCTGCCAACAAGTTTAATGTGTGGGCTAAGCATACAAATGTATCAAATGCCATTGACCAATTCTCTCTGCATTTTTTAAATATTTCCTGTGTCACGCGTTACACGATTTCTCACAGGAACCATCACTGCTTTTAGTATATTGGAGAAAATATTACGACACATCGAAGATCATATCTAGTGATATGATATATATCAGTGTGCGTATATCCTCGCATCTTGCTTCTTCGTTAAATAAGCTACAATAAAGGTGAGCAAAGAGAACAAGAAATCCTTATTGAGTATTCAGGCTCTTACTTAGATATTTGATTTTGTTTAATAAAAGCTTCGAGTGAGTTATTTATGATCAGTTGAATAAATCAAGACAAGCCGGACCTTCAAGAAACTTTTTACGTTATTCGCAACTACGGACACGAAGAGTATTTTGCATTTGATCGGCACATTTTTAAAAGCTGTAATCTCGCTCGTAGAGAAAAAATCATATCAGTGTGTTAGTTATCAAATTTTTCAGAATATCCGACCATCTGTTGGCCTGTCTGCCTGTCCGTCCGTCCGTCAGTCACTTTTCTTGTAAGCATGATAACGTAAGAATGTCCGATTGTATTGAATTCATGGCAATAAATTAGTGTTAAGAATGAGCTGTACCTTAGATTGGTGGGGAAGGAGAATAAAGCGCCAAATGAAGAAATATCTCCCTAATAATGAAATTTTAGCCAAAAATGTAGCCCAAAAACCCTGTAGTATTTATGTATGTAAAAATTACAGTTATTTTCAGTTAAATAACGTCACCCAATTTGCAAAAAAGACGTGCATATTGTTAATCGTTAAAATTATGATTAACATTAGGCTGTTTCTTGTAAATTGGGTGATGTTACTTAACTGAAAATAAGCGTAAGTTGTACATAAATAAAAAGTTGTTGAAGAATATTTTTGGTTAAAATTTGATTATTAGGGAGATATCTCTTCATTAGGCGCTTTATCCACCTTCCCCACCAATCTTAGGTATAGCTCACTCTTAACTAAAGGAAATACCCCATTGTGTTTGAACAAAATTGATCACTAACTAAAAAGTTATTAACTAAGTATTAAAGAAAAATTTATTTATGTTGTTTTGTAAATAAACAAGAAATGTCTAAAGCTAATATTATTTACAAAGAAACTGCGAAGAGTATTCTATACAATGATTAGAATGTGCAATACTTATATAAAGAGTACGATAAATTGGCGAAGAATATAATGGTTAGCTTGTTTACTTATTGGTAATGATCTGTTCCTCTGTGCTATTCGATTTTCTTTTCCGACACTGCTATTTGTCTTGTTAGATTCATTAACACAGATCAGTTATTTTCTCAAGTATAAACACACAATGATATTAAACCTATTTTCCTGACTATTATTACTATACGGGAACGGTAGCTCAGTTGGTTAGCAAACTAGTGTACCTGTACCTTTCTTGCTTACTGCGAAATAATTTTAACTAAAGTTATCCCCAAGATGTGGTTCGGACTCCACTATAAACTGTAAGGCCCCGTTTCTTATTCCCTAACATGAAATCCTTGGTGTGCAGGAGTTATTTCGATGACTCGAGAGGTGGTTGCAAAAACTTAAAAACATAATGTACATTAAGCCAATATCGGACCGTTGCATATTTCCACCTTCTCATGCAAAGTTATTATAAGTTAATTTTATGACGCTAGATTGGTTGGCAAAACAGACATCACTATACTATGCAGAATTTTTGTTTTTGAAGAATTTTATGAAAGGTCCATTTTTAACATATTAATAAAGTTTTCCCCTAATTGACAGTAACTTTCTGCCCGAATTTAAGTACGATAGGACTAAGGTAGATAGTTAGCAAATAGTCTTAAACAATATATACCAAAACAAGAAATGGTTATAAATTCGAATTTGCTACTGCTACATTTCTGGTACATGAATGAGCTACTGGAGTTAATAAATTGTTATCTATTAATCATCGACGATATTCTTCGATAATCTCCTTAAGCCTGTGTGACATGACGTGAAATTTTATATAAAACTTAGTACAAAGCTCAGGATAACAACTTAAAATGACAACGTCTCAATCATTTCAAAACGATTGAGACCTTATTTAAGTTGTCTTGACTACTTTGTATTAAATTTTCTATTTTTAACGTCGTGATTACACAGCATATAGAAATAAAAATATGAAGTTTTATGAAAAACTTCTGGACATTATTTGTTAAAGGTTATTGATACGATAGGTACATAATAAACCTATACTTAAAATATTCAAATATTTTTAAATGTATGAACATGCTTCTGATTGAATAAAATATTTTGACAAGTAAATTAATTTACCTAGTGAAATAATTGCAAATTTGTATTTTACACGACTCAATTTTAGAGGTATTAACATTTCAAAACAATAAACTGTTTCATTCATTTATTATATAAATATAAATCATTTATTGATTCCATAACGCACAGTTCATAATTTAATTAAATATTAATTGTAACATGTTCAAATTTTAATCATTTAGCTATTAAATTTTCAATGCTGCATGAATAAATAAAAAGCGGTGCGAATCCTGAATAAAAGTTAAACGAAATAGAGCGACATATGACTGGTACTAATTAGTCTGTTTTCGACGAGGTTTTTGTTATTTGATATGGCTTGCATGTAAATACTGTGATTGTAAATACACAAAGTGTGCAGTTATTTTACAGCAAAAAATCAAATAAGGAAAGAAATAGTAGGTATAATACAATCAACGATCCACTGATATATCTATCTGTAACTTTTGGTGTCCCGCAAGGATAGTGGGACCATATTTATTTATCGATATTGTTTCGATATTGTTAGAAAAATAGGGGGGAGGGGGGTTTGCAGATCATCAATCATTTTCACTCACAACAATTTTTTAAATTCGATTTTACCTCGTTATAAAATTTATTAATTTCAATTTTCATAGTGCTTTGAGTAATTCCAATTTTGGCAATCATTAATAATTGTGCATATTTGTATTAAAACAAATTAGTGCTTGGTGAAAATCGAACAATCTACCTTTAAATCTCGACAATCGTAACAATATGTCCTTTTCTGAAGTACAATGTCATAAAATATAACCATTTAATTGATGAACATTATCCGTGTTTTTGGTGTGAGTTTTATCCCGATCCATCCTTTTCTAATCAAATAAGTGATAAGGTAGCAAACTCCCTCTGATCTCTTGGTTTTGGGATGAAAGTACTCTCGAATTTAATAATTTAAATACCATGAAATTATTACACCTTGGTCTTATCAAACCTCGAGTTGAATATGCCTTCATCATATGGGGTCTGCACTACAATGTTCATTTGCAAAAAGTAGAAACAATTCCGAAACGTTTCTTAAAATATCTTAGAGGAAGATAATTTATTTCCACATGAAGAACTATTTTCAAAACATTCGTTTGACTTCCTTCAAAATCACCGTATTATTACCGTAATAATATTACGTAGCTACCCTTCTTATGCAACTAATAACAATTGACATTGACAATGAGGATATTCTCAGCCACTTGAAGTTCTTAACTCCTTAAATGGTTTTACGCCAGTCTCCCAATACCTCGCATTAATATTATAAAATAGTAATATTCGTGCAAAAGACTTGGGCCGAAAAAGTAAAAAAGAAAAGAAAATAATTTTGGGGGTAGGATGTGAACTCTGGATCTCATGCACGTCTTTATCATCATCAACAAATTCATTAAACATTAAACAGTACAGCCTCTCCGGATTGTGACCCGGAGCCAGCCAGACAACCACGGCACAGCGTCGTGGTGGATGTAAGGTTGAACGGGTCGCGACCAATGCGGCTTAATAAAATGACAAAAATGGTTATACCGCTGTTAGAGGTTTAAAATTAACATTGAAATAGCAGATACCTGCACGGCAGATTTAAAATCATTAAAATTAAAACAATAAACACTAGCACTTGTGGAACACTCACCTTCGAATTTTGGTTGCTAGCACGAAAGAAAACTCAATGAAGAGACGCATGCGAGGCAACTGTGGTCTTGATGATCTCCCTGCCACTAATGATGTTTGGAAAGCGGGAAGTTAAAATTTAAAAGGTTATGATTTTCAGAAATTTTAT
This sequence comes from Stenurella melanura, assembly GCA_963583905.1. NCBI lineage: Eukaryota > Metazoa > Arthropoda > Insecta > Coleoptera > Cerambycidae > Stenurella > Stenurella melanura. The sequence goes on from OY757316.1 coordinate 110,747,762, forward strand.
CGGCTGAGACGGAATTTCAAACAAAAAGAACAAAAGGACAAAAAAGACAAATAGAAACAAAGCAACATAGTGAAAATAGGAATGAAAATGGATGGGATCTTAAAGTTGAGAATAGGTGAAATTTAAGAGTAAGAGTAGATATAAGTCGTGGTAACTATCTTGAATCAATTCCGTTTGAATATATTTGAAATTTAACAACATGAACAATTTCGTTGTGAGTAAACTTGCTTGCATCTGCAAAATGCTTATGCTTGCACTCTTATCTGGGATATTTAAACAAGTAAATGAACAATTTTACAAACAAAATATATGCCGTATAAGGAGAATCTCGTGCGAGTATTTTTTTCGCCGCTACCCTACTGGAGGACTGAAAATTTCAGCCTTGTAGAAATATGTAGATTTCACACATACGGCAACTTTGATCTGAAATGACAGGTAATTTCCACCAACCCAACGGTATGGCAATTTTTGTTTCGTTAATAGGGTGCTACTAGCTATCATTACTGCAAACGGTTTTGTAAAAATGAGTAAAAGTTTGCATGTTTGCTCCATGTTCAAAAATCCAAAGGTGCTCGCCCCACCGACATCCTGCAGCCATACCCGGCTATTTCTTCTTTGAGGAAATCTAACTAACATTCTTGCATATTTCCAGCTGTACAAAAAAAGAGTATGTTGACTATTAGGAGGAAATCAATGATTAAAAGTCAACATTTGCCCCATTTTCTTAAGGCATGCTCAAGATTACTTCATTTGTGTATTCCTGCTAAGACTATCAGAGCAACGACTAAAAATACTGTTTTATCTACTTAACAAATGGCATGGCAAGTCATTACCCGGTGGCTAGATTTACCACAAAATTACACGAAGTAAAAACACATTATTTTCTTATTGTTCGCAAGTACGCCAGTGCACGTGCTAATAGGAGAGCAAACATGCAATATAAAATACAAATATTGGCTTGTTTAAGAACCGTTATTCTTAACAAATAATCCTCTCGAGAGTACGTTAAATATTTCATTATGGCCGTTTCTTCGGCTGCTTATTGTTCAGCTTCAGAAAAAACTAATTGAATTGTATTCGAGTACTACAATAAGTTAAAGAAAATTAACCTTTCGCCGTGGTTCCGTTACTTTCAATTAATTTTATGATTTAGGCACTTTGTTTTAATTGGTTCGTAAATACTAATTAAGCGGTAATTTTTTAAATTCTGTGCCTGTAACTGTTAATGAAACATTTGGCACAGTTGAAATGTAATTGTCTAAATGTTATTTGTGGCATTATCTTAAATTTTTTTTTTCCTTCTTCAATTCTTTGGGACTTCCTGCCACATGTATGTTTTCTTTCTAAGCGGTGCTATGGGAATCTACAAAATATATCACAATTAACCAGTATGTTACTGGTAAAAAACCTCTACGCCTGTGACGTTTACGTCAAAGGATCAGTTAAAGGATGGTTTTTTATAAATAAACAACACAAATAAGTATAAAAACTTGAAATTAAATATTTCGCCAACGTTTCGGAAATCAAATCTGTTTCCTTTTTCAAGGCTTTTTTGAAAAATCTTTTTTGCTGTGTATGACAAATACACAGCTCTAAGAATGTTTGTTATATTCAATATCCATAGATACTTACTATTTACATAGAACTGTTGATATAGTTAACAGTTTTTTAGTTTCTATACAATGTTAAGTTTGTGAAGTTCTTCTTTTAACATTGGCAGCCAAGTTGTACAGACATCTACGGAGCAATTCGACACGCAATTATCCTCATTCAATGATATTATCGCGGATTCTTTAATTTTTCTTTTTTTGCTATCTGCCTCTTTTGTTAAAATTTTTGCCGAGTCCCAGTTTATTCTATGTCCGTTCTCCCACGAGTGTTCGCAGATATTGGACCTCTGAATTTCATTTTTTCTGATATAATGTTGATGTTCGCCCAATCTTACACTAAAAGGTCTGGATGACTCACCCACGTATTGTTTGTTGCACTCACACGGAATACTATAAATGCAGTTTTTTTAATCAAAAAACTGCATTTATAGTATTCCTCAATAAAAGTAAATAAATATCATTTAACTTACGGCTATGCTACCGGCAATTATACGACTAAATACAAGCCTGCAGCGGGCTTGTAATGGTGAGCCAACTAAGCAATCGACTACTTTCGTTTGAAGTAAACGCGTGTCATATCTAGCTGACAATATTCGTATACGGGTATCTTTTGTAATATTCCAGCACGGTTTAGGTGTTACTCTGTCACAGGCGACATTATTTTTCGTTTTCAATATTCCCGCGCGCATTGCGACGCACTTTTAGACATTTTTGGAGGTTTACTTGCCTTCTTCTTTTCATGATGCCTTCTCAGTCGAAGTACATTGGGTGTTTAAATATGAATCGTGTCACTAGACGATTCATTTCCATCTTCAGCTACTTTCCTCTTGTTATTTAATTCGGACATAATGAAACACTTGATACGAAACACTTGCCCGCGAACACAAAAGCTATCAGCAGATATTTGAAATTACACAATTTGTACTCAAATACAGGAACTCCCTTCTTGTATAGTGCTCACACATACTATAGCGCTATACTAGTATCAAACGTTACTTCTCCGTTGCCATCATGCACACACGCACAAATATCACTCTACCTCCACGCATGATGCTAGCATAATACTAACTACGCAAAGCCGGGTTTCCCACCTCTTCTGTAAATCCCACTGCAGGCATTACAGATTTGATGACGGTGTCCAATGGGTTTACCCTCGTAATAGAAGTTTCACTTTAAAACCAAGACGTCAAATTCTATGGGAGTGCATGTTAGAAATATCGAGAACATAGTGACACCGCAGTACCTTAGAAACTCAATATTAATGAATATTTGCAACTGACTACAGCCTGATTTGGAATTTAATGGTTCTAATTAAACACACAAAATAATCGGCAAGTGGTAAATGAAAAACATGACATAAGATATCTTCGAATTTGGCTTTGAAATAAAATTAAATATTTTTGAAGTAAAAATATTCCGATTATTTTCCTGGATGAAGCCATTTGCAAGTGTTTAAGAATTGGAGGGACAACTCGATCAAAATACTAAGGAAACCTAATTATTTTAATGTTTGTACGACGTCAAATACCAGTGAAGTGGTAGAGGCACAGTCACTACCTCCTCTCCTTTTGTTGGAATAAGTAATTATTTAATTGTTTCGCTTGCTTTTATGTTCCCTAAATCTGACTTCTAGATGTCTACATGTCTTACCTACATTGGGTTTTCCATATTCACATGGAACCACTACCTATAAAATTAGTTGACATCTGAAAACTTTACTGTGTTATATATGTATTAAAACTATTTTTAAAGCCTCAAATGCTAGAAATATTATACAGTTGTTCAATCATATACACACTTGCATGGTCCTCAGACAAAAATGACCTCAATACTTTAATAAAATTGGTAAAGACCGCAAGTAATTCTTGCCAAAATAGGAACACAACAAAATTGAACATTACAATTTTTTAAATATTTTTTTGAAGAGTCAAATCAATTTTTTGTAATTTAATCATCGTTACGTATGCTATCCGTATTGTGTCGACATCGGCAGCCAACAGCTGAGGTTAAAAAACAACGAGTGACGACAGATAAGTGCACTGACCACAGCATACTTGATTTGACCCTGTGTAGTGGGATCCCGTCTCGATGATTCATATTTATTGAGTAGTACACGAACTCGCTATCTTTAGTCTTTCCTGTTGCGCACTTACCGGTGATGATTGATCACTCGTACATGGATTTACGAACGAAAACTTGAAATATTTTAGCACAGCAACCGTACGTCTAGGAATTGTCCGGATATATGTTTGAACGAATTTGCTTCCGTTTGTAATTTCGGGTAAATAGGTTTAGATACGCAAACTTGTCCGAGCCAATGTGTTGTTGACCCCTCTTGCAATGAGACCAATGTCAAAATTCAGAAACATACAAGTGACCCAAGAATAAGCTTACATCGAAAGTAATATTTAAAAGATAAAATCGTTAAAGATTGCTTCCATGCACACCTCTTCTCAACAATTTTAGGTCTCATCAAAATGGTGACTCAAAATAACCGTGATATGATATATTTTCAAGCGTTTGCGAATTTTGTGCATATATTTATCGATAATATTTATGTTTAAATATGTACTTACACTTCATATACGTGTGTCTAGGTATACATAAATATAGGGATATACATGTGTATGGTTTATTTCCACAAAACTCCTTTGCAGGACGTGATTCGTAATTTTGCTTCCAACTATATTATTTTTGATTTTCAAGCTGATATTGAGGTAATTTGCATATGCTGATGACGAAAATAGATCTAAAATTTTTCGTGATTTTGATTCTACCATGCTGAATTCGATTTAGTGCCTCCGGACGTCAGAAAAAATAAAAAACAAAGACAAGTGCGTGTTCAAAGAAATGAACTTTGCATTTGTAGATACATTTTTCGTAATAGTATTAGAGTAGAGCTCTAAAAGGGGCTTATAAGGACGGAAGCAAAATCTAGGAACATTTTTACTTGGATCCATGTTACGTATTCAAAATATTTAATTTATTTCCGTGTATCTCAGAGGTTCTAAATATTGGAATATACATTTTTTTTTAAATCACTTAAATCAACCAGTTTAATAAATACTCATTTTTAAGTTATCAACTGTGAACATTCCGTGAAAAAATAGAAACTGTTTTTCCCTAAGCACCTACTAGAATATTAAAAAAATTACAAAATTGCAAAAAAAACATGTTTGTGTTGAATGTATTTTTCAAAAAATCGTACTTAATTAAGAATAAGTTTAGTAAGTTATATCTAATCTGCTTCCGTCATTGTAAGCCCATTTTAGAGCTCTCCAATACGGCGAAGTTACGAAAAATTCTCTAAAAACGCCAAATTCATTTTTTAACATGCACTTGTCGTTGTTTCTTATTTTTTATGACATCCGGAAGCACTAAATTGAATTCGCTAGGGCAGAATCGAAATCTACGTGAAATTTTACATCTATTCTAGTTACCAGCATATGCAAATACCCCAGTTTCAGCCTGAAAATCAAAGTTTGAAGCAAAATTACGAATTACGTCCTGGAAAGGAGATTTTTGTGGAAATAACCCCATCCCTACATGTATATATACATACCTAAACATACGTATACGAAGTGTAAGTACATATTTAAACAAATATTATAAATAAATATATGAATACATACATATACTTTGCAAATTCGGAGTTTTGCTCACTGAAAAATAACGTTTTTGTCGATATCTTGAGAAAAGCAGCAGCTGGGATTTTCTGCAAAGTTGCATTTGGCTATTTTTGATGTACTCAAAAAGACACCACGATTATTTTGAGTTACCATTTTGAAAAGACTTAAAATTGTTGAGTAGAGGTGTGCATGGGATGAGAAAATTACTTTAATAGATGTGTTATCAAACTTAAGATTTTTTAACAAACACAAACACTTGAATTACTTGATTTTTACAATATTATTTTATATTTTAAGCATAAGAACTGTTTCGCCACACAGTGGTATCTTCAGATGTTAATTGCTATACTAAAATTACAAAATATAAACAAGGGGTATTTATATCTGATCCTTAAAGTAGGTAATAAATTAACAGAATTATGCAAATAGATGAAGGCTGCAATTTGATCATTTTACTTATAAGTTCTAATTATTTAACAGTGTCACTTCTAGTCCTTTATTTTCTTGATGCAAAATTTTGAAATTGTCGTTGAGACTATGGTTTCGTTCTATCAAGTGAATAGAGCATATCTAAAATTTTGTGTTTTATTGCTATAACTTCTTACGTGTTGTTGTAATCTGCTTCTAAATGTACTTTTCGTCTGTCCAATGTATATGTACCACATGTCTGCTCATAGATCCGTTTTTGCTTTTTTCGTTGTTCTATCTTTATAATTATTCTTCGACCGAATAATCGGATCGACCGATACCGATATTGGTATCTTTTCCATATCGACGTTATGTACTATCAGCGCGATATCGGTGTCAGCAAAAAAATACTTTTTTTATTTTTAAGGTTAAAAACAAGTCAAAGCGTAATAAAACATTAATATTTATTTAATTATAATAAATATTTATAGTTAGGTATAGGTAAATTAGGATGTAATAAAATTAGGCTTTCTGCTCGATCTGGATTTAGTCGGCTTCTTGTAGACTCGTAAACATTGCCACCTGAAGAAAATAAGTGTTTACTGTAAACGTTACTTGGTGGAGGTGCTAAAACATTACGGCTAATTGATAGGAGAAGGTAAACATTTTTTCGTGTTGACCCACCAAGCTAAATGATCTTCAGTTCTAGCATTCGGAGGCAGTTCTATGTCTATTTGAATTTCATTTTCAGTTTTGATTAAAGAATATATTTTTGTAATTTTACTTGGGATTTATTTATTTTATTTCCCACACCCGTAAACTCTTCATAAGTACGCCAAAACATGCCATGAGCAACATTATTGTTATTTATTTACTTATATATTTATTTATATATAATCGCTACTAAATAATATTGTGCAAAACATACATTAATTTTTCATAGCAAATTTTCAAATTTAAGAAATAAGAGTAATCTAAGGCCGATAATCGGCCATGTAAATATCGGTATCGGCCGATTATCGTGTTGGCCAATTATCGGTATGGGTCTAAAAAATCATATCGACCGATGCACCGTGAGGCTGAAAACATGTACCATTCAAAATTCTCTACAGCCTTTAATTTTTGTCCAATGTTTTTTTTAATAATCGTCAGACTTCTGGTTACAAAACTGTCGTGGCAGATTGAAAAAAAAATCGAAATTGAACTTACATAGGTACGTCGTTATAGTTAATCAAAATTGGTCGTATAAGCAGAAAAATCAAAATAATTACATTCATTGACCAAATTACAGCTACTTGAAAAGAAAACTTTTCTTAGTCGGTTTTTAGTAAATAAATAAGAATGTACGTTTTTCACCAAGAAATTAGCCAAAGAATTAGCCAATTTTGATCAACATACATACGTCGTTTTCGTTCGTTCGATTTTAAAAAAAATCTGCTTCGACAGTTTTATAGCCAGAAGTGTGACGATTACATATAAAAGAATATCGAGATTGAGCAAAAATTAGAGGCTGTACCGAATTTTGAATGGTATAATTTTTTTCAGCCCCACTATGCGACGCTGACGTCACGATGGATAAATATTATTTTTTTCCTCAAGAAAGCGACCTTATCTTAAATAGCGATTAGCTTGATTTAAGTTCACTTACTCTAGAAATCAACAGACCAACACTTCGACCAATGTGTCTTGACTTACCTGTAACAGAAGGAAAGAAATTATTAGATAACACTTCACGTCAGGGTGCCATTAAAGGCGATTGTTTTAAAATAACAAGGTAGGCAGCAGTTGACCCACAAGGACTGTCTGTCCACACAAAATAAAGCTAAACTATACTCTGCGTTTTGTATTTGCGAGAGATAAAATGATGAGATTTTATATTTAGTAAGTCATTTTCTGCCAACATCAACCCAAGAGGAGCATGGAGAGGGCATTAATAACATAGGCATGTACATTTGGGCAGAGCATGTGATACTCCTTTGTATTTTAAACTGTTGAATCCAACGCCGCTGTCAGAATTACTCCAACACATCAGAATTTCTTCCTAACCTCAAAAATTGGTGAAAATCTTGGATTAGAAATCCTGACATGATGGAGCAATTCTGCCGATAGCATCAGATTCAGGGGCTTATCCCAATGGATAACGCTTAATCCCCCACTGGGGCTCGTGGAAGCATCTGAGTTAGCCCCTACTAGTAGGCTCATAATAGGCTGTATTTTGCCAGAAATAAGAAGGATGCATTTGTACACTTTCGTATTTTCCCGGGTTACCATCGAAGAGAAGATTGTTATTTCTTATCACAAGTCTTTTGACATCAACTTTGTCGAAATCCGATTAATCATAGAGAAGTTACAATATTTTACAACATTTCTGTTCTGATGGGGGAGGGTGGGGGCTAACTCAGATGCTTCCATGAGCCCCAGTGGGGGATTAGTAACGCTTAATCCCCCACTGGGGCTCATGGAAGCATCTGAGTTAGCCCCCACCCTCCCCCATCAGAAAAGAAATGTTGCAAAATATTGTAACTTCTCTATGATTAATCGGATTTCGACAAAGTTGATGTCAAAAGACTCGTGATAAGAAATAATAATCTTCTCTTCGATGGTAACACGGGGAAATACGAAAGTGTACAAATACATCCTTCTTATTTCTGGAAAAATACAGCCTATTATGAGCCTACTCTAGGATTTCATTTCAACGCACGCCTTCTCCATGCTCTTATTCCTATATTCTTTAAGTCGATATCTATGTTGTTCAAGAACCTTATTCGAGGTCTTTCTCTGTTACGTTGACCTACTGGTTTGCCAAGCATTGTCTTTCTGGCCGGTTCCTTCACATCTAACCTCATGTCATGGCCCACCCATCTCAGACGTCCAAGGGTTTTACGGTTCTTACAATATCCGGATCGTTAAACAACCTATACAGCTCAAAGTTTTATCTGTTTCTCCATATCCTGTTTTCATTAACAGCTCTGTAAATTTTCCCTAACATTTTTCTCTCGAAGCGGCCTAGGATGGCCTCGTCTCACTTAGTGAGGGATCATGTTCCCGAGCCGTATGTTATGAGTGTTTTCTAAAGTACTTTTCGTGCTTCGGGATATGTTTCGTGAGTTAAGCTGTAGGGGTAGTGCGAAATAACATCAGTTTGCCATAAGGACCCTGCGGATTTACTTCTGATGTGTCATTTTTGACTGATGATCCAAGATACACAAACTCTTTCACAGACTCTATCTTGTCATTTTCTATATTTAATGGACGCAGTCTCTCTCTCACGGGATGTTCAACGGCCAGCATATATTTTATTTTGCTTATGTTAATTATCAGTCCCATTTCAATGCTGTGGATGCTTCTGTTACAGCCGCCTCGGTAATACCAATGATGTTGATGGCATCTGCGTAGGCCAGTATTTTGTTATAATAGGATTCTGGATTCTGAAACACCTTTAATAATCTCCGTTTTGTTAATGGTTTGCTGTTTTTTGTAAATTAATGGTTGTTTATTGTTAAATAAGCGGTCATAGATAGGCTGCGTTGTTCTTCTAAGAGGTACTTAATGACATATTTTTATAAATAAAGAGATTAACTGTTGATAAAATATACTTGTAGGTATACAAAGTAATACACGTGCAATATATTTCAGTATTGTCCTCGCCGTTGTAACACCCGCTGATCGTACATCTTTTTCAAAGGCAAGGTTAAATAGTATGTAGGAGAGTGCATGTTCCTTTCGTAACCCATTAGTACAAATACATTATTCACCGTTAAACTGCTCGACCTATTTGAATTATTTTCATTAGGTGTCTATTCTAATATTAGACGAAGCTACCGTGAAAAAATTAAATGGATTCATTGAAAATAGCTACCTATAGAGTTATGGTACGCATGCACATGCAGCCCCACGGATAAATTCAGTTTGCTGTATTCATTAACCATTTTAAAACTTAATATCCTTCTACATCAGTTTAAACATTATTCTACTTGATGGACCAAAACTTTTATCTTTAATAGGTTACAATTTAAATTAGTTTTAAATTCAATGAACTGAATTATGACGACTATAGCCTACACGAAAAAGTAGGTTCCCGACATTTGTTTTAAAGATACTAACCCATTCTATTCGGTTAGAGAAGAGTGTGTTTTCATTTATTTTTTCTTGGTCTCAGTCGATAAGCATAGTAAGAGTCTAAAAATAAATATATTAAGAACGGGTTGCCAATGAGTTTAATCAAGATATAAATAGGCAACCACATATAATTTAATACAACCCATTGTGCCCTACTATATTACGTTAATTTTATTCTCTTATATCATAAACTAAATAAGTACTCAAAGATTGTACCGTAAGTAGCGAATTCCTTGCCTTCGCATCAGGTATTCGCAAGGCAACGCTAGCGCTTTTATGTTGTCATTGTAACTACTATCGTTCGACGTTTCAGAAATGGGCATAGTCAAATTACAATCCTCTCTCCATCTATAAGTAAAACTTCATGGTACCTTTCATGAAGTATAAATAATATGTTTAATTTGTTATAATAGAAAAATGGAGATAAGCGTAAAGTACATTAAGTAATAATCTCCGTTTTGTTAAAGGCTTGCTGGTTTTTGTAAATTAATGGTTGTTTACTGTTAAATAAGCAGTCATAGATAGGCTGGGTTGTTCTACTAAGAGGTACTTAATGACTTATACATATATTTTTATAAATAAAGAGATTAACTGTTGATAAAATATACGTGTAGGTATATAAACTAATACACGTGCAATATCTTTCATGTACACTGACAACCATGATAAATGCACCATCCAAAATTTACCATTATTTTTGTTGATTATTTTCTACTAAGTTTGTTACATTTTTATTATTTATGTCCTGATTTATAGATTAACTATGTTTTTTTCCTTCTTCAATTCTTTGGGACTTCCTGCGACATGTATGTTTTCTTTTTTTAGAGTTGTGTATTTATCATACACAGCAAAAAAGATTTTTCAAAAAAAGCCTTCAAAAAGGAAACAGAATAGATTTCCGGAACGTCGGCGAAATATTTAATTTCAAGTTTTTATACTTATTTGTGTTGTTTATTTGAAAGAAAGCAACCTTTAACTGATCCTTTGACGTAAAAGTCACAGGCGTAGAGGTTATTTACCAGTAACATACTGGTTAATTGTGATATTTTGTACATTCCCTGAGCACCGCTTAAAAAGAAAACATACATGTGGCAAGAAGTCCCAGAGAATTGAAGAAGGAAAAAAATTAAGATAATGCCACAAATAACATTTAGACAATATCTAACTATGTTTCTCTTCAAGAATTCAATACACGTTGTGAAAATCACCAGCATTAAAATTAAAATCCAATTTAAACCCAATTATAGTTTCACCTTTCCTTAACATATTCGATTTCTTTCCACTTTTCTGTCTTTGCTATTAAAGTAGCAATATTCAGTGGATTTTTTTTTGTATCTTTTGGATGCCAATTCAAATAATGTTGACGTCATAGGTATGCTATAAAACCTGCAGTGCAACATGGCAAACATGAAAGACGCCAAAATGAAGGATGCCTATAAAAATTGGGATTTCTCCATCTTCGTTACTTATGAGTATTCTTGTTTGAAAGTGAGCCTTTCCTACGAGAATTGTTCACTTTATATGAAGACTCTATTGGATATTATTTAGTAGCTATGCATGGGTCCATTAAAAGCAAAAAAATTACATCTAAAAAGACAAACATGTTGGAACTTTTATCCACACCGACTCGGTATATCTCCCTTAATAGTAAAAATAAAAAGTGCATTCAAAATGGAAACGTTAAGAAAAGATGAGGATACGATTGGGTCTACACTGATGCTTTATTTTACTGCTGGTAATCCCATATTGTGTTTTGAATGTTTGAAACAAAACACGGCTTTATTGTAACGCCCTGTATTTAAAAATAATTTTTACCTGAAATTAACATACCTTTCTAAAGAGTTAACCTACAAAATAAAGCAAACTTATTTAAAATTAGACAAAGAATTTATAAAAATATTAACTTCAAAGTAATGGTGAATTTTGCGTTGATTTTGGCCGTCCGTATATTCTGCATTTTCTTTGCTGAGAGGTAACAATTACATGCACCAGCTGACGCTTTGCATAAATCATGTCGGTAAATTAATGTACAAAAAAAGTTTGCATTAATATTCATAATGTTGCAAATATATTCAGTTGTATATATTCAACGATTTTTAAAGACATTTGCATGTTAATTTTCACTTTACTGCTGCTAGAAATTAGCGGCATCGTGTGGGAGATATTAAGCCACATTATGAAAAAACTGGTCGCTTCCAAGAGGTGATATTAAGATGTTAGGATATTGTGGATTTAATGGTTTCTTAGATATTTTGTACATATTTTTTTGCTGGTATTAGCATTGAAATTTCCGCTAGTTTTTAATTAACTGGATGTAAATTATTCTTTTCCTGAAATTTTAGAACTATAACACCGACTAGGTATGATGCTAGTTTAGTAGTATATTTTCAACATAATGGTTTAACATTAACAGTCGACACTTTACGCAACCGGGAGTGCCACACTACCTAATAAACAGGATAATAAAAGCATGCCTCCACGAAAACACCGCAATACAATGGTTTTGACAGACGACGGAAACAAAAATGAAGAACATAGGAGTCAAACAAGGATGTTCGCTATCCCCACGAATATTCATCAAGGCCTGGATCAAGTGATAGAAAACACAATAAAAAAAATCAATGGAAACGCTGAAACGATAAGGCCTCCCATCGTGCTTGCATACGCCAATGATATACTCATCATCACTGAAGAAGAACAAAAGATCGTAAAATTTCTGAGAACCATGACACCATGTCTGGACTCCTTTGGAATGAATATAAACTTCAAGAACAACCTAATAATGGCGCGAAACCCACTGACAAAAACAAGCTCAAACAATGGGGAAGAATACAAAATAGGAGACTATACCCTGAGAACCACGAACAGAACGAAATACCTGGGAACATATCTAACGAGTCAACTGAAAAGGAGGGAAACAGTGAGGGAACGAATGAAAACGGCCTACACAGTCACAAGAGCTATACTACTTTTCATTGAGGAAAATAAACCACCATGGAGTCTAATTAAAAGATATACATGACTTTCATAATGCCTACGATGACATACGGAGTCAAAAACGCAGCAACGACAAAGGCGAATAAAAGAAGCCTAAGAAGAGCCGAAAGGGACATTGCATAACTGATAGCAAACACAGAAAACCACAAAAATGGCAGAAAACGTCAGTATTACTAGAGGGGAAAACAATAATCAAGAGAATAGAATCATACGCAGTGAGATACTGGGGATACGTCCAAAGACGAGACACAACACACCTACTAAAGAAAGCGCTAAGACTGAACATCAACAAACTGAAAATAGGGAGTCCATGCTACACATTAATAACAACAATCGAGAGGATGATGAATAGGCTAGGAAAGTATTGTACACCCTGGGAGAGAAAGGCAAAACAAAAGACGGGATACAACAAAGAGATATCAAGGGTATACATACTGGCAGACTCAGAAACAGAAGAAACAGAAAACTCAGAAGAAGAATAGGAGAGAAGATGATAGACAGAAACTGAAAAGAAGCATCTAAAATTTTAAAAAAGCATGAAAACCTAACCAGACGGCAACCTCGTCTGATATTGTTTAATACCATTTTGTTTATAACGAAATGAAATGTAGTTTTTCAATCAGACAATTTTTTAAATATTTTTTCGCCGATTTCCAACAATATTTTTTCGAAAAGTTGATATTTTCAATGTTATTAATTTAAAATAAAATTGAAAACTGCAAATTTCTCGTTTTTTGGCCCTATTAAAGCATAATAAAAACATGTCTTCTTACAATACATATTTTTTCATAATATCATATGAACTTCCAAAAAATGGAATTAACGCTTTTTAATTTCATGCCTAATAGCGACCACTTTTCTTTACTTTTCGGTTTATATGCAAGTCTAAAGATATTGTAAAATATTGTGTATTGTAAAAAAAAAACATTTCTCTATTATAAGTACTTTTAGAGCGCCAAACGAGAAATTGGCGATTTCACAATTTAAAAAAATTAATAACATTGCAACTATCAACTTTACGAAAGAATTCATCAAACATTTCTTGGTGGAAATCGGTGAAAAAAAAAATAGTTGGATTGAAAGAGTGTAATATTTCCTTTTGTCATAAACAACATTGATTCAAACCAGGTTACCGTCTGGTAAAGGCGAAGTTTCATTCGAGCCAAAAATCTGCGTCCGAAATATTATTGTGAAAACATTACAGTATAAAAACAAAAGACGCAAAATTCTGTTAACCTACTTAAAAGTATTATTGGAGGTTTCGAAAAAAATCATGAGTTTGCAAACCATTTAGACGTCCTCAACATTACGTTTTCTTTAGAACTTCGAACTACTGTCGTATAACTAACTACAAATTAGAATATTAATTTCCACAGAATCCATATTGAAACAACTTTTTTTCTCGATGTATGCATGAATACCGTCACCAAATATGAAAGCAATAATTTTTACCGTTACCTCATTATAATTTAACATTATTTTGTAACTGTACAGGCCTCGGAGGTATTTTGCTGCACTACTTTTTTTATGAGAACCTAACCGTTACCGATAAAGTTAAAATAACAACGAGTACTACAGAAGACAATGCAAGGCATATAATGCCTAGTGTTCTCTAGTTAATTTCATCTATTCAACGGCATCGTTCTTCAATAATAGCCATCATTGGATGCATCAACAATCCAACTAATTAAGAAAGTGAGAAAAAAGTAAATATCTTTAATGATACAAAGAAAGGACGGCACTGTTAACATAAGTTCTGTGGAAAAATTGCTGTAATAATTATCAATTGACTTAAAAGTACGGGTTTTATAGATTTTCCAATTAAATGTCTGGGAAAGTAAGCAACGTACGTCAAAAAGTTATAGAGGTAATTTTGTAGATCTCGGTGAAGTAAATGAACAAAACTAGAATGCCTCTTCGTCCTGTTCTTTTACGTATTCTCTGCGCCTGTACACTCCTTTCATTTGCTCGTCATTTTTTATTTTAATTGCAAAAATGACCACAAGCGGGAGTTGGTAGAAGTGACGCGGTCAAAAAGCCTTCGAGAAACGATTTTTGTTTGGCCAATACATTACTCGTCGTGTGGTCGTCACTGTTAGTACACTCTTTTTGTTCGGTTTTGACTTGAAATAAATATTTGTTTGGGTATAAGCTGCTCACTACAAAAAACATATTCCGTGTAAATATCCTCGCTAAATATATTTTTATCAGTTTCCACAACATGACAAAAATTCTGACATATTTCTGACAATAGAAGCAAATACGAAAATTTTCGGGAATGACCTTGAGGACACAACTTGATATTCTTGTGCTTCATTCCGAAGTTGTCCAATAGGTAGTATTGCATACACTAATTATATTTTATGACGGTTCAGCAATATTTTATACACAGTAGTGGATAGAGTGGATAGAGTGCGTATACTGTACCAAGCATATGGCTTGATGAACTTTTTTGCAGTTAGACAATAAATAATCTTTGAATAAAGTAGTTGTTGTTTTTCGTATTAAATCTTTTATTTAGTGTATGAAAGTTGCCTGCGGAATAGCCAAAGAATGTTTTTCTCGTTGAAGTCTGAGATATTACTATTAGTCAAAATATACATTCAACTTTGCATACAGCTGAAAATTGGTACAAACCTTGAATAAACTATTACAATAAAATGTCAGAAGTTCCCACCGATCCCATGTCGACTAAAAATTCTGTTCAAGGTGAAAAGTCACAAATATCAGTTTTTCGCATATTTCTCGTAAACAGTAAATGTTATCGTTAAAGATAGGCCATACAAAGTTTCTACATCATGCGTCGTATTCTGTATAATATGCACATATTTCCACGCCACCTATGAGGTATTGTGACTGGCGCTTTTTTTTAACGCAGTTACAGGCACAATCCACGATCGATTGTGATTTAGCAAGTCTGATGAGACAGTTTTCTATTTATTAAAAAAATTGTAATGTTGGTAATTATCAAAGTAGAACGGAATATTGTTGACTTTTAAAAATTGTCGAATGATTAATAACCTTCGAATTTCACATCAACAATCATGTCCTCTTCTTCTCCGCCCTCTACTTTCTTTTCTTTCTGGATTTCTGTAAATTTTTGTTAGAAAAAATATGGATCAGTTATCTTCTCATTGATATTATAAGTATTCTCATCTATTGTATTTGATTCAACATTGGAACATTGGCAATTGGTACATACTGGTGAATAAAATAATCCGACTTTTCTACAGCCAGTTATTACTACAAACCTTCTTGCAATTACAAAAAATAGTATTAAGTTTTCTGGAGCAGGCAAGAGAAGAATTTACTTGGATCCAAACTATTGTCTATTAATTTCCATCCCAAGTCTTCTGGGTCCCGGTGTTTGCCTAGCCATACTTGAATTGTACGCTTTTATTGCTCCGTGTATTTTCCACAAAACTTAAATATCTACACTTGTCTATAGAATCAGTTTTTCTTGAAGCTCCATACATAGCAAGAAGAAAGCGAATTCCATTTGAGATGATGACGTATGGAGAAGAATCAATTTTTGTAAATACAGTAGAGTCGCAGGCAAATGTTTCTCAAGGTTATACCTGCGAATAGAATTAGGGACCAACAGCATATCCAGAATCGTATAATTTGTATGTATTTTAGTGTGTTAGTCACACACAAACCAATATTTTCATATTTTTACTTGTATTGAACGTCCTATGACGCATACAGGTCACGTATAAGTGCATATTAGCATTTTCAATGTTTGAAATCGTGATATCTTATGACTGATGATTCGTAGGAAAAAAGTTTTTGTAGATAATTGCATGGTCTACGAACTTTGTGTGATAAATATTGACGATAATACTTAGTTTAGGAGAAATATGCGAAAAACCGATATTTGTGACCGTTGACCTTGAATAAAAATTTTAGCCGACATGGGATCGATGGGGACTTTTGAAATTTCATTTGTAATAGTGTATTCAAGGTCTGTACGAATTCTCAGCTCTATGCGAATTATTTATGAAATTTCAACTTTTTCTTGTCTATTTTGACTTGATTATATTAGAGTTAAATAAAAACGTCCTTTTTCTGCAAATTCCGAAATTTTTAAATGACGCACAATCCAAGGGTAACCCCTTAAAAAAATTAATCAGTTCATTTGAAATCCTACGCACTAGTCTAAGCAAGAAGTTGTAACAAACGATTTTTATTCAGCAAGAAAAAAAAATATAGGAGACGGCTCATTCGATTCGGATTGAGAGTCCCTAGAGGATACATTAAATTAAAACATGTGCTCTTAAAAATTCCAAAAGATATAAACAAATTAAGTAAACAAAAATGAGAGTTCTAGACTTTTGCTAGTTTTTCGAAAAGTTTCCTAGATGATGCAAATTTTTAGAAAGATTCAGAAAAGACACGAGATTCCCGTAAACAAAGTCTGGACTTTCTTTACGATTTGACAAAAATGTTTTTTTCTCAAACCTGCAACAATTGCATTTGTTCATAATAGTTGTTCAAAGAAATTATTAAACACTGAATTTAGGTTCGTTGTTTGACACAGAATATAGACATAATTTTGTTGAAGAAACACATTTTTTTACTACGAAAATTTATTTCTCTAATTTCTGACATTGAGAATTAATAATTAATAATGTGTGATGGCAAATTAATGGAATCTTACATTTGAAATTTGTTATATAGGGATTGAATAATATATTCACGAGGGGAAACAAATTTAGCTAGGTATTATTGTTAAATAATTACAAGCTGTTCAACAAAAATGTAAGAATAAGAAAATTCATTAAACAATAGTTAAAAATGAACAAAAAATGGAGGTAAAAAGATTTTTAATAAGAAATACATATAGTTTGTGACTGTGACTTAAAAAAAAGTAATGTAAAAAAATATTTTGTAGTTTGACACCTTATAGGGGCCCTTGCTGAGACGACCGCTTAAAACGCCATTTTCAACATTTTGAATGTGACCTATAAACAAGCTATAATCATTATACTCTTTGCCGATTTATTGCACTATTTATATAACTGTTGCACATTCCATAGGATACTCTTCGCAGTTCTTTTTTATAAATAATATTAGTTTTAGACATTTTTAGTTTAATTACAAAACATTAAAAAAAATTAAATTAACAAATTAATAACTTTTTTATTTATTGATAGATATTGTTGAAAAACAATAGAGTTCTTCCATTAGCTAATAGTAACTTACTGTCCAAATTTCAGTACAATTCTAACTTTGGGCGGCGTTCATTGTCCGAAATCAGATGTGCAGTTTATGTGTCAAGTGAAAGGACGGCGGCTGTGGACTAATACGACTGCATCTGCTATCCGACAGGGGAAGAAAGATTCACACGACTAATTAAAGAATATCATCAGGAGAAACACTTGTACACCATTCAGAAGGAAGCACATAGAGAGGAGAATATCTGGGAACCAAAACCACTGATGAGCACGAGAAGAAGAAAATAATTCAACACCAAGACGAGGAAAATATAGGTACTTTACGTAAACATGCATCGGCATGTACAATCTTCGGCGACCTACCAAGTGGTCGACTGATTTAGACTTGAAGGAGGAAATGGAAAGTTTAATATTAGAAATCATTGTAGAATGAAGCGTTAAATACGAGATACCACCCAGTATGATGATTCTGAAACAACCTGTTGACAGCAAGTTACAGGAATTTTGTGCTCTTTAAGAACCTTTTTGAAAAACTTTATCTATGAAAGTTTTCAAGAAGTTGACGAAAGCAAAAGACTAGAACTCTCATTTTTGTTTAGGTACTTAAAAGTGAGCAAGGTGGCAAGATTAATCCTAAATTCTGCACCTACAGGACGCTAGCGACTACTGTGGTTATCAAGTTTGTAATTCGTACTTTCTTTGCACTACGGTACACGTCTGAAATTCACTAAACGTCAAAAAATGCCCATATTCCTTCGTTCGTGTGGGATCGAAATTAACATTTGGTGTTTTCAGCTCTTCGTCGCATCATCTTAAATTTTAAATTGTATAAAAGTGGTTCCATATACTACAACAGCATTGTACTAGAATTATGATTAACAATAAGCTGTTTTCGACAAATTGGGTGATGATAGGTATAAGTTGTAGATAAATATATGCAGCAGGATTTTCGAACCATATGTTTTGCTAAAATTGGCTTTTAGGGAGATCTCTCTTCACCTGGTGCGTTACCCCTTGTACCCCCTGATCTTGCTGCCTTACTGACTCTTAACTTATTTAAAACTTTTACAATTTTTGACTGCTCGTTTTTTAATTTTATGTACCCTCCACGGATTCTCATTCCTAATATTCCGTCTCTCATCTTTTCCTTGTCTAATAAAAATCGTTTGATTTAACTACTTAGACTATTTTCTTTACGAAGTGTTTTATGTTTTTTTTCTAAGTTTAAATTCTGGTCTGTTGGTAAATGCATTTTCATTTATAAGAGCTACAGCACAGATTTCTCTAGTTTACTGTAGAAATTTACACCAAAACAATTTTCCCATGCCTCATGAATTTACGGACGCCATGCCTACATACTCCAAATGCCACAATACATTTTTATGCACATCATTACATAAAAACACGGGCACTAATTAATTGCCGACGATAAAAAACCTTGATTTTGTCATACACCATAAACCTTAACTGTAACAGTTCTTTAAAACATTCTGAACAAACTGTTATCGCTTCGATAAAAATCTAAATTGCACTCAGAAACTGAATTTTTTTATTCTAAATAATTCAGAAGCCTGTTGTGGCTTCCACCACAACAGAAATTCATTTGCGGAGCATCTAGATATTGTCTAATAGGTCTAGGTGCAAAACAGTGTCTAGTTAACTTCAAAGCCATTATGTTGCTGTCGCGGGAGAGATATCATCGGGAAGCATTAAAAAGGACATTAGTGTGCAAGAAACATACACAAACGGCGTGATTGGATTTAATTGATCGGTAGATTTTGATTCATTTTCTAACAACGCCGTTTCCAGGATTGCGTAGCTTGTACGTGGAAAAGAGCATTTATTGTGGTTGAAGATGGACACAACAAAGTTAGTAGAATAAATATAAGAGTTTAAATAATCTCAAACGGAACTGTCTTAAGGTGGCCATTCCCTAGAAAGAGACATCCGATAGGGGAATATTTATTATTTTTGCCCATAATTTTTTTTCTTAGTACGTATATTTGAAGAAAATATAAGAGTACCTAAGTAGAACTATAACAAGAATATTACCATGAATTTTCACTCAATAATTTCAGTGATTTGCAAAATAGCTCGATTTAAAACTACGAAATAGGAAGATTAACACAATTTTACTTCCACATCCACGTAGTGGATTGGAAGTATAGTAATCGCAAAAAAAATTTCAAAAATTTTTATTCGTGAAATAGGTTTAAAATGTCATGAAACGTCGAGATTTTAAATTTGAGCGAAAAAAAAATTTTCTGTCTGTCTGTCGGTCTGTCTGTAACTTTTTTTGTCCGCACGTTTTCTCCGGAACGGTTTAAGATATTGACCTGAAATTTTGTACACGTATATATTATAACGAGATCTGGAACTGGATTGTTTTTTGAGGAAATCCGGTGAAGGGTTGGGGGTTAAATAGGGGTAAATAGGGGGAAATAAGTAAAGCAAGCTTGTAAGAGTACAGAAACTTGAAATTCGGTGTATGTACTAGAAGTTAAGGCCTCAGATTTTTTTATAATATTTTTCAAACTCTACCACCTCCGCTTCATTTTTAATGGGACTGATAACATCAAATTGAGATATTCACTTGAAAGTTAGTACACGTATGTATTGTAGTGACATCTGATTGAGATGACTCCATTGAGGTGGTAGGTTGTAAATAGTGGAAAATAAGTACGGTAAACTAGAAATTTCATTTTTAATGTATATGGTAGAAACCAACTCCTCAAACTTTTCTATGACATCTACCCCAAATATTATTAAAATTCTATGACCAATAATTTCCACATACTAGAGTGCAAATATAGTCAAGATGTTTCCTTTAAAGTGACTTGGACGAATAATCTGGATGTGGAAGTAGTGATTCCTTAGGCAGCGGTTTTAAATTTAAATCGAGCTATTTTGCAAACCACTAAAATTATTGAGTGAAAATTCATAGCAATAGTCTTGTTATGGTTCTACTTAGGTACTCTTATAGTTTTTTTAAATATACGTACTAAGAAAAAAAAGTTATAGCTAAAAACAGTAAATATTTCCCTATCAGATGTCTCTTTCTAGGGAATGGCCACCTTAATACAGATATTTTTTACTGAGACTTATTTTAAACATTACAGGAGGTGTAGGAAAATGTTCTGGATTAAGTTCGAATTCCGGAAGTTAAAAAAAAAATAAAATTTGCATTTTTTACAGTTTTTCTTAAATGTCTCTGACTGTGTAGCTCATATTGAAATGAATAAAAAGACAAGTTGTTCACAACGAAATTGCGAAAGATACTGGACTAGTTCGAACATTTTTGATCAATCTGTCTAGTTGCAAACCAAAAACTACCGTAAATGTTATACTATTCGTCTATTTTATGCACTTGTCATAATATAATAATTGTTGTACAGATAATACCCTTCGCAGTTGTTTGTAAATAATGTTAGTTTCAGACATTTTTAATTTTATAATTTGGATTTACACTTTCCAATATAAAATGAAGTAAAGAAAAGGATCCACATTTAATCTACTAGGGCTCTAACCTACGACTCTTGGATCGGTCTTCATTCAAAATTAAATCGTACATAGTCGCCTCTTCGGGATCTGAGCCGGAACCAGGCTGGACGGGACACATACGCTACACGCAACAAGCTAACTGTTATACTCTTCGCCAATTTACTACACTTGCAATATAATTGTTGCATATTCTATAGGATGCTCTTCGCAGTTTTTTTTTTTTTTTGTAAATGGTATTAATTAGTTTCAAACATTTTTTGTTTAATTACAAAGCAAACAATTTCTTTTCATTTCAAAAATTAATAACTGATTTATTGATCGATTTTGTTCAAAAACAATAGGATTTTTCCTCTAGCTAGCACTAATTTACTGTCCGCATTTCAATATATTTCAATATAATCGGACTTTTCGCTCTTAAGTTATCGTGCTTACAAGAAACATGACGGACGGACGGACAGACAGACGGACGCACATTTTGAAAGTTGTTCAGAATTCGTTCCTCAACACTGCGATATGAATTTTTCTTCTCTACGAGCAATATTATCGGTTTTAAAAATGTGCCAGTCGAATGCAATATAATCTTCATTTTGTATTTGTGAAGGGTATAATAAATAAAACACATACAAATTGTAACTTTCTTTCGCTGCAATTGAATCAAAATTAACAATACAATTAAAAACGATCGATAGAAATGAGAACAATTAATAATTAAATCTGGTAAAAGTAATCATACACTTGGAAAAAAAACCGTTGGAAGCAACAGCTGATTGCAGACGGACGGACGGACGGATAGACAGACAGACGGACGGACAGACGGGCGGATAATTTGAAAGTTGTTCAGAATTCTATCACCAACACAGTGATATGAAAAACATTTTTTTACGAGCAATATTACTGGATATGCCGATCGAATGCAATACATTATTCGTTTTGTATTTGCGAAGAGTATAGTAAAGCAACTGTCATTACTCAGATTTTATTATTATATGAATTTTACGGATTATATATTATTCTGTAGAGTATTTGGAAGAGCTTAGGAAATTTCCATACAACTGTCCAACACATTGTAATAATTAAAATACCAATCCCAGAAAACGAAAAAATTCATAAGTTCCACCCACATGATACGATCATCATGGAATTTTCAGTAGCATTGTTGTTATCACTAGTCGAGCCCATATCTACAGGGAAATTGTTGTTTTATTTTTTAACATATTCATTATACACTGCATTTTAAAAATATGTTCTAGCCTTAAATAGGGGTGATTTTTGCATTTTTCAAAAAGTGAAAAATAAAAATGCACTCACCTTAAAATTTCTCAAAGTTTAATTTGAGCCCCGTAGGATTTATTTTGCTCGTTCCCTTTGACCCGCTATCTACTATGCAAAAACAGGAGAATTTTAGGCCTTTTTTGCGGCCACTTTTTGATAGTTTGAATGGGTCCTTTGTACTGAACACTGTTTAATGTATAAAACTATTTTTTGTTACAATTTTCTTAATCAAATTATTGTATAGTTGCCTGACAGTACGTCAAAACGGTACCCTAGTAGCACAAAATATTGGACCAATATTGAACCAATATTTATATATTGATCCTATATGGATTGCACGTTGGTGCAATATTAGTGCTACTAGGGTAATGTCGCTCACGGCCTACTCCCGCAGTCTAAGGCACTTGTCTTGACTGCTGGCCCGAACGTTTCCTCGCTCTTCACTTTCTTCGTATTACGTTGTTTTTCCTTTTTAAATAATAATTTTTGTTTTACTGCCAAGTTTTACGACAACAACACTGTGAAATATTCAAACTAAAATTCAAATTTTCATTTTTTCTAACTAACTTTGAAATGAAAGTCACATCTTGATCAAGTGGTGTGACAAAACTGTTCCTTTAATCATTTCTCTTTTACATTCTTTTGACACAAGCTAGTTATTGTCGCGTATTTTCACATCTGAAGCCACCCTTCAGGACTTGACTTGAATAAAACTTCTTTCTCCGCCGTCGATTTTGCCTTATATATCCTAAAATTTCCTCTAGATCCACCTAGAGATTTTCAATTCCAGAACAATATAACTCTAGAGCCATCTACAAGAGATGATGACATGTATTACTGGTTGCCTAACCATTAGTACTTAATTTCAGCTATTAGTAGTCATGGGCGTATTACTTGCCAGGCCTTAGGGGGGTGGTAATGCGTAACACTGCCCCTTCCTTAAGCCTGAACGTCCCGGTCAGGCAATTCAGAATCATCAATGAATTTAGCCAGTCTGTCCAAATGCACGATCTTCATGTTGGACTTTTTGCTTCATTGAATACGATAGACGATATCTAATTCGGGTAATAGCAGTGTACGGTCCATCCCAAGGTGATTTGGGTGACTTTCCTTTCCTTCGCTGTGGGCTGTACAACCAAACCAGCTCTCCCACCTTGATTAACCCTTTTGAACTACTCTTCCGGTCATATCGGGCCTTCATTCGGTCACTGGTTGGTGATGGCTCCACTATTATATTGTTAGCCAGCCTTTTGAAAGGAGCTCCGACGTTGAACTGCTTCATTTCACCCTTACTTCCAGTCTGTGGTCTCTTATTGCTGCACAAATCTTGCATTTGCGACATCAAGCCTCCACATCCTGATGACTTTTTATCCAATAAAATCGTTCTCGTATTTTCTTCAGGGTCTTGTTAACACCGAAGTGTCCATCGGATGTTCCATTGTGCACTTCCTGAAGCACCTTCGCTACTCGACACCTCAGAATCACTAGCGCATAACCACCTGCTCTCCACCCGGTCTTTCCCATGCTCTACGCAACAGCCCATTCATGAGTTTAAGTGAATCCCAGTACGCCCTTAGTGCCTTCAGTCCCACTCTTTTGCCTGAAACGTCCTTCCATTTTGGACGAGTTCACCTTTCTTTGGCCCTCAATATAGGCTCAATTTCCTCATTGTTCAGTTGCTCTTGTCTGAGCGCTTTATCTTTCCTGTCATTCGGCACCCTCACCTTGACAGTGTTGATTACTCCCATCTCCTGCAGTTTGTCTTTCTGGTGGCAGTGCTTGCAACATTCCTTGCACCTTCTTCCGGATGAAATATCTGCATTTTTCTGAGGTTTCATTTCATTCTCATGCCCTGTAGTGGTGGACTTCTCGTAATGCTCCGAAAATCCTCTTGTTAAAATTCCGCTTCCGACGCCAAATGTCGCGTAATTTCACCCCTGAAGCCACCCTTCAGAATCCGTGGGTTCTAAATAATTTTAACAAGGGAAAACCACTAACACATTATTTAATAATTTACTGATTGCACAATACTTGTAAACTAACTTTTACAGTGTTTGTATTTACACTTCGGATTTATAACCTCACTTTTCGCTACCAAACTTCACTTTAATATACTTTTCTCTCCGCCGTGTCGATTTGGCCTTATATATCCTAAAATTGCTTCTAGATCCATCTAGAGATTTCCAATTCCAGAACAATATAACTCTGGAGCCATCTCCAGGCTTCTAGAAGAAATGATGACGTGTATTACTGGTTGCCTAACCATTGGTACTTAATTTCAGCTATTACTAGTCATGAACGTATCACTCGCCAGGCCTTAGTGGGGTGGTAATGCGTAACATTATTTTTATTTAAAATATTAATAAGTAAAAGCTGTTTGCTTTTTAAAACAATTAAACAAATTTAAAAAAATGGCTTTAAAGAACTTAAAACTTATTTTTGTTAACATAACCGTTGTGCATTGTTATTCAAGTTATCAACAATTGTTTAAAACTGGCATTCTTAATTGTTTTTATGTTCTGCAACTTAACAAATTTAGACCCTTTATTTTTGTCCACTGTATATTCAGCTGACAAATTAGTTCCTCGTCCAGCAGTACACTTATTAGCTTAATTTTTCAGAAAACGATAGTACCATATTTACCTTGATATATGATCAAGCGATATGCGAATTTCAGATTATTCATCTTCATTCTCCAATGTTTAGTATTTCGAATGAATGCATGTACCGTTTGCTCATCATTTAAGATAATTCTAACAGGATCGCGTTGCATATACGTGGAAAAGTGCATTTATTATCACTAAAGATGAATACATGAAACTAAAAAGTAGAGGCGGAAATACTAATCTAATTAGATTACCTGGTGTGTGGCAATTTGGATTTCATTCACGTTATAATTTCATTGCAATTATATCATTCCGAGTCCGTCGATTCCTGTCTAGTTCTCGACGTTTTTTGAATTGTATTTAAATTAAATCGCTTTCCTGTTAACATCATTAACGAATAGCGTAAAATGAAAAAGCTCGCCTCTTTAAGAGCCAATTTAAAATGAACCGTTATCGTTATACCAGCATCTTTGGAGGTAAGAGGCATGCTAATGTGTCCGCTTTAATTTCAATGCATAATCCAATTTTTACGACCGGTCAAATACGTCCGATGAATTAGTGCAGTTATGTTTAGTTCTTGTGGTGTAAATTCCATCGAGATGAATTCCTTCATTTAATGAATAAACAGTATTTGTTGATCTTTTTATAAGACATCTTATTAAACCATATATACGAGCGTTCCGAAAAAATTGGCATGCAGATACTGCTAAGCATAGAAATGTTAACCACGCAAAGACAATAAAATCTCTTGCGTAAAGGTTTTCCAGCAGCGGCGTAGGTTAAACACGTTCGATTAGTATGGAGGAAATCAGTTTTGTCTGTTATCATGACACGCGTTGATAGACGTAATACTGAAGGTGCCCGAGAATGACGTCCTACAATTTCTGCTCGTTCTTAGAGTGAGGAGTTGATGAGCCTACTACAGCGACTAGTGAGGGAATAGACGCCTCTTCTAAATGAGGCTCATCTGCAATATTCTCAAAACGGAGGAGAGGAGACTCACCATTACTCCCAATTACTTAACCTGCTGCTATGTTAAAATGCACTATAGTAGGGTATATATGATGATCAAAGTTTATAGTGACTAGATGTAGGATGTGGTTAATGCTAGCAGAAAACGTCCTTCCGAAGAAGACTCGAACCTTCTTGAGGTAGGTTGAAGGAAACTGTTGATTCAAGCTTATATCAACAATGGTGAAACTAATGCACTCACCATTATAGTGCCCATATTTCGAAAAGACTGTGGTGAATAATAAAACCAGACATTACATTTTGTATCTCAAATCGAGAAAGCTGTCGGACAGGGAACGAAAAAGTGTTTTACAAATCCAAGCATGGCAAATAGTTTATCCTTTGTTTAAGTATTTTTGGTAGTCGGACATACTAGAAAATAAAAAATAAGACCTCTCATGTGTTACAGGAGTGTCTGTTAGAAGCATTGGAAGGTCAGTTAATGAACACTAGTACCTTGGAAGCCGGTGGTGTACCGATATGTATAACTCCAGGAAAGAAGCCCCCAAGGAAGTGTCCTATAACTGATTTACTAGGACATAAGACGGCTGATATGTCATACTGTCCATGAATTTCATAAGATAGAGATATTTCAACATTTGTATATAATTCCTGAGTTCTTAGTAAAAATATATTACCGCTGTGATAAAAGTGGACTGTAGTTTTTTGTTTTAATTGCTTTATTTTTTATTTTGAGGAATATTTCAGCATTTCAATATTAACGGTATTTCGTCGTTATTCCCCTTGAGATCTACATCGTTACCATATTTATCATCTTCACTGATATTTGCTACCAACGCATCAATGCGATTATTCTTATCATCATCAGTGCAATTATTGGAAGAGTCTAGGTCAGAAGCTTCGGGCGCGGCAGTAAGACATTGCCCTTCACAACTGCTGCAAATAATGGAGCATGATAATCCAATTTTACTGCATCCGCAGTTTGCAGTGTAACCCTTTGTGCAATTACAAAAAATCTTATTAAAAATACTATCCGGTGCAGCAAGTAATAATGTCGTGAAGGACTCCAAATAATATTTAAGATCCACCCCTGCTGTGTGGATCGATATATTTTCCTAGCCACGTTTGGAGCTGGTAATATACTCAGTAGATAAGCTATGGCAGTTCAGGGACAAGATCCCTTGCTATTTGTTGTTTAGGTTCATTCTGGTAATTTTTTGACCGATTTTACTCCCCCACCACTTTTAGGCCCTACCCTCGAGAAGGTCCTATTGGCTGAGGGGCTGAAATCGGTCAAAAAATGAGCAGAGTGAACCTTCGTAAGAAACAACAGGGAATTTTGTCCCCGAACTGTTGTTCCTTATCTACTATACTTGGTACAGATGTCGTTGAGCTGCTGTAGCTGTAGATGAAAGAGATGGTAATTTTACAGCTGTATTGAATCTAGTCGACTTTGCAAAACTTAAATATTAGATAGATTTTCCAATTTTCTAAACAGAGCAGAAGTAATATAGCATCCAGTTATAGAGTGTAGAAATAAAATATGTTTACAATGAGGATATTTGTTCAAGCTTGTAGAACTATAGAATAGTGTTTTGACTTTTCCTTGTCTGGTTTAATGAACAATAATTGTTGCTGTGAACGACTACGTCCTATATAAGTAGCTAATTAATGAGTTTTGAATTAAACACTCATTCTACGCATAGGCTATGCGGAATGGAGCCTTACACAGAAAATTTGTAACACGATTTTCTTTTAACCGTCGTGCGTAAGAAATGAACTTTCTTTTTTTGTCAGAAATTTGACAAACTTTTATTGGTGAGTTAAGTGTCGTCGTTGTGATTAGACATGTTTTTAAGATGCTCTCTTAAAACCGGTAAAAAAGCGGTAAAAACCCCGTTCAACTCGAAAAAATTTCAGCCACCGGTAGATTGAAAAATTCTGCGTGAAATGAAGCACCTCAACAAAAAAACAGAATTCATATGGAATTAATAATTACAAGATTTTCTAATAATATTAAATCAAATAAAGCAAACAAACTCAAGTGAAGCGCAGTGTGCCTACGTACACCCTAGACGACCCAACAAGATACTTTTTAAGTGGTTCATGGGCAATAAATAATAGCATAGTCAGTGTCAAAATGAGGCACATATGTTTACAAAGCAATATAGCTGTGTTGTGACTTAAAGTAATTGTATACAGTGGAAAGTTTTTAAATGGACAAAACCAACTCAACCCAAGAAAGAAAGGGAAAGGAAATAAAATAAAACAGCCTTGACTTTTTGATATATTTGCAATAACCGAATTTTTTACCCTTGACTTTTAATATTGTTTAACACAAATGGGATCTCACTTTCGACTTTTAAAATATTGTTTAAGACGACAAAATAAAGCGATTGAAATAAAATAAAGTTATAAATCTCTCAGAGGCGAAAACCCTAATTTCTGTGAATTATTGGTAGTGTAACCAATCACGGCACGTACCTTTTTTACTAACTTTAAGATTGTTGGAAATATTCCTAACTGTATCGATTTATTAATTAGCAACACTAACGGAATAATTATTGCTCAGGCCACACATTTTAATTGCTATCATAGCCATATTTAGTTTGGACTGTTAATAATTAATAATTAACTTAATTTTATTGGCGTCCACCGAGACTGGTATGAAAGACATCATGTTGATTTTATGCCTAGATATTTCAGGTGTGGCATACCAATAGAAGTAACATGTACTTAGTAATGTTATTTCAGTTAATGTAACTCCAGTTGGTTTATCTTTCCCGATCTGGTAATGGTAATATTACAATACAGAGGCTACTAAGTATTCATAGTCGTTACGTCTAAACATGGAAAGTAGTAATACTCGACAACTTAAGTCTGCAATATTTTCCCTAAGCTCTAGTCACTTTTATAATGACCAATTAACGGAGATTGTTTAATGAACAGTTTATTTGCATATATCGATCAAAGATTGCGAGTTGCAGTCGGCGAAATATTAAAACGTTGTGCAAACTGTCCATCAATGTGTTGAGTAAAATGGTTGAAAAAGTTATTTTACCGCCAATGAAATGACAGATAAAAGTTAAGGTAAGGAGTAGAGATTTGTCGCTTTATAAGATAACATGTCAGAATATAGATATGATTGTGCATTGTCGTTAGTTATTTGAAAGTATGTCTAAAAAAAAGTGATCACGAACCGTATTCTGATGATAGGCGAGTCTGCCTGGGGTAAAGAGAGGTAATTTTACAAATTTTGTATACCATTTGAGTTAGCAACAGATTCTTATAGGAAAAATTCCACTGAATATGACATTCTTATGAAAGATTTTCCTAAACCGCGAGCTTCATGGTCAAATAATTGTTTAAACAATTTTTTTTCGTGTTTATTTAATAAAATGAAAACGGTTTGACGGATCCGAAAAAATCTTGATTCAGTCGTTTGGCGCCAGGCACAACTCATTTTGTCAACCCGTGCATTTGTTTTAGCCAAAATAAATTTCCTAATTTACAAATTGATTACTCCGAAACTAATAAGGTCAGGATATTGATTTTTTCAAAATACGTGCCTTTTATACCAAAGAAAATTACGTTTTTTTTTGCCCAATATCTTTAATACGTTTTGATTGTTTAAACAATTGGCATAATTTGTTAATTAGTAAATAACTTTTTCGAAAATTTCATCGACTTCAAATCAACTTTAAACGATAAATATTGATGTGGGACATAACCCTCATAGAAGTCTGCATGAGTAGATAAGCTATGGGGATTCTGGACCAAAATCCCATGTTATTTCTTATGGAGGTTCATTCTGCTCATTTTTGACCAATTTCCTCCTCACTACTTTTTAGGCTCCGCCTTCGGGAAGGTCCTGCTGGTCGAGGAGATATATATGTATGTATAGGTCTGAATAGCTTTTAAAACAGGTCTGTATACAGGTCTGTACGATTTTAAACAGAGTTTGTAAGCTGTTCAGACCTATACATATATATCTCCTCGACCAGTAGGGCCTTCCCGAAGGCGGAGCCTAAAAAGTGGTGGGGAGAAAATTGGTCAAAAATGAGCAGAATGAACCTCCATAAGATATAACATGGGATTTTGATCCAGAATCCCCATAGCTTATCTACTTGCATGAATGCAACTTTTTGCTTTTGTTTATTTATAGTTTAAATTAATTTTGCAAATAAATTAATGGAATATCTTGGCTGGATAAGCGTATCGAAATGGAATTTTGTGCATATGAAAGTGCTTGGAAAAAGGAAAATTTTGAGACCAGAAAGAACTTGATCGGATAACCAGAACCGGAAATAGAAGTGATATTGCGTGAGAGGCTCTAATTTGTTTATTAACAACTTTTTGAATACGAGGTTCCGTCCAAATGAAAGCTAACAAGTTTTTCCATCAACCACAAAAAAATCTACAAAGAATATTCAATCCCTGAAGAATTATACGTGTTTTTGACCCTTAAAAAATCTCTCTCGCAACGTTAAAATATTAAGATTGGACGTGCAATGGGGTGGAGGGTTCGATCCTCGGTGTGGGCAAATTTTTTTTGTTGTCAAATTCACTTTCTTTTCGTGAAATAAAATATTTCCTATAATAACATAATTTTTAAATTGTAAAAAACGCTATAAATAATTATTTATTCTTGAGAACTTCATTAAATCCGTAACTCTCGAGCTAATGCTGTGCACCTGCTTTGTATGCTCTACATTTCATATAGTCGAAATCATGGAACGGTGGAACACTCTAATAGTTATTAGTGTTAATAATTATTAATTGTAAATATTTGTAATTAAAACAATAAAATAATAATGCCATTAAAATAGTTAAATCTTTTGATTATTCCTCATTTACAAATAACAAAGTGTGTGTTTTTTTCATGAGACGTGAACTTTTTTCCATTACAACAGAAAATTTAAAAAAAAAATCCTTTTAATTTTTGTTTTTTTTTTTTGACATGCACACCCCTCAAATAAAGTAAAACAAGCTTTCTCTTTCACAAAAAGTTGTAAAAAAAAAAACCAAAAACTACCAACAAAATTACGGCCATTTTAGCACTCCGTTTACTGAACTAAACACCAGATCTTATGTTTTAAGAATCCAGGAACACGAGAAAGTGGTTTTAAAAAATGTATGTATGATAATATGATAGTGCCGAAACTATCGAACGAGTTTTGATGAAATTTGGTACAAGGGTGATATTAGTATCATACATGAACTGAAAAGGTTCAGGTGTAGATCGGGTGACGTCTAGTGCCCTTTTGACATATAAATTTTCTGATTTTCCACTACGGTATGAGTTTTTATACTACTTTTCAAAAGTAGCTGTTACTCTTATTAGAACGATATATCACACATTACTCTTTTCCGTTAATTTTCCGTTAAATAGGGATTGTTCAAGTCCTGCGACGGCGAGTCGTATTGAATATTATGATGTTTCATATAAGGAGGCTACGGTAGGCGTTTTTCCGTTTCCTATATTGTTACAAATATCCATTGCCATACTCACATAGGAAATGAAGAGCTACCTAGGTCAAGGTCGTTCGGTTGAAAATCAGCAAGTGGTATCCGAGAAGTGCAAGGAACATTTGTGCCGTTTTTGTAATTGAGAATAAATTGCAAATGGGGAGAAGATGCTCCTTGCCCTTCTGGGATACCACTTACTGATTTTCATTGACCTAGGTAGCTAAAAACGGTTAGAGAACGGAGTGCATGAGGTAGCTTGTCATTTCCTATGTGAGTATGGCAATGGGTAGTTGTAAAATATGGGAAACGACAGACAGACACTATCTGTCCGTCCGTTTGTCCGCCCGTCACGTTTGCTATAAGCACGATAACTTAACAACGAAAAGTCCGATTGCATTAAAACTTGGACAATAGATTAGTATTATCAAGCGCAAGAACCCTATTGTTTTTAACAAAATCTATCAATAAATAAAAATTTTTTATGTTTTCTAATTAAACTAAAAATGTCTAAAACTGATATTATTTGCAAAAAAACTGCGAAGTGCATCGTATGGAATGTGCAACAATTATATAAAAAATGCAGCAAGTCGACGAAAAGTACAATGGTTTGCTTGTGTTAGTTTTTGACACAACTATTAATGCAATGTTTGCTGCAAAAGTTGCAGCATATTGTTTGCTGTTGGTAATTTTTTAAACTAATAAGAAGTAATAATTAGAAACACTTGTCAACAAATTTTCGCCGTTGCTAGTCCATGTGCATTTCTTCTTAAATTAATTCGTTAGATACTAGGAAATGGTCTTCAATAACACATCACGAGAAACGTTACATACTTTCACAGCCACTAGCAATCATAATATTTTGTGAAAAATGCTTCCTCTAAAAGCATGTAGGAATAAATCGTAAAACACTTTTTGTCACCTCCCGATGTTGCCTATGTGGTTGGCGAAACGCGCAACGCGTGTCAGTTATTTAAGTGTTGTATTGAAGTGTGCTGATGTTTGTGGGAACTGTTTCAGAGGCAACGTGTCACACCACAAGTTGCAAAGATAATTTTCTATTCGAAAAGTGCAGTTCGAAAATCTTAACCAATTATCTGAAGTGCAAGATGCAAGACTACTTAAATGTCACTCAACCCAGTATTATTCAAATATATAATGTGTCTGTTTCAAGAGCTACTGTATATATACCTCTAACGTAAATAACAAGTAAACCAGTTATTGGAAACGCAGGTATGCCTTGAGGATGATCTAGTGGACCCCTGCTTCTGCCACGACAAAGTACTACGGTTACTACGCTTTCTGTAGTCCGTGATGCGTGACAATATTGTTTTCCCACTAATATTGCACTAGTCCCGGCCTATAGAGAGCGTAAACTCTATCCAGGAAACAAACTCATCATCATCATCAAATTTATTAAAAATATTAAACACAGCATGACCAGCACCTTTTTATTATTGAACCCGAATCAGTCACAGCAAAAAAAGTTTAACATAACTAATACTGCTTGCACATTTGTTTGTTTCATACACACTGTATCCGCTGCCCATTTTACATTTTGTTCCAGTCGAGACGTTGTTTTTCATAAGGCATTTGCAAGTTGTCACACTGGTTGAAAATGCATGGGGATCGCCTCTTACCTTTCATCAACCGAGAGCACTTCTTAAGGAGGTATACCTCGGAAAATTTGTTATAAGGTGCATGAATTTGTGCTTTAAAACTCTTAGTGAGTGGTCCGTTTTCCAAGGATACAAAAACTCGAGTTGTCACGTGCGCACGTTTGTGTGGTGGCTCTGATCATACTTAGTGTCGCTAAACGCATACCTAATAAGCCATCTGACAGTACCCTGATAAATTGTAGTAGGTTGGAATAGAAAAACAATAAATTAACATTTCTTTAACATAATCAAAAAGCGTTTCATCATCCTGTCTGTCATATCCTATTGTTCGTGTTTACAAAAAATCGGTGATTGGCACTCGACTCTGTTGTAACGGGTATCAAGTCGGATTAAACAAAGAAGCGTCAGCATTCGCCTACTCGATTGGTTTATTGTCGCGGGTTAGTTATGCAGTCGATAAATTAAATGATTTTTCGCATTCTTCCATTATGCTTTTATAAGAAGTCATTGTTTAACGATGGCATCTGCAGTTTGTTTTTATTACTTTTGTCAGTGGAAGTTGTAATTGTGAGGTAATTGTCAATCAGTAATTACCAGTATAACAGAAATTGAGTAGGAAGATTGTGTGCTTTTCTAATGCAGTCGTAAATCTTTTTATAATTACATTATTAAACACTGAGTGTAAACTGTGTCTTCTCATTGTCATATCCAAAAAAGAAAGTAACGAACGTGAAAAAAATGTCAAGTGGTTATTGTCATAGACGAGTAACACACTTCGTTTAGTAAAATAAAAAACGGCTCAAAAGGATCTTCAAAGTAGAGTGATTGCCCTCTTCTTTAGCATAAGCACTAACTACACAACATTTCAACAAGGCACAAAAGAAAGTGCT
Organism: Stenurella melanura; assembly: GCA_963583905.1. Lineage (NCBI taxonomy): Eukaryota > Metazoa > Arthropoda > Insecta > Coleoptera > Cerambycidae > Stenurella > Stenurella melanura. The sequence continues at coordinate 110,782,028 of OY757316.1, forward strand.
CTGTACTTTTGATGGATTCGTTATTCTTATGTTTTTGGACTTGCTGAATCCGATGCTGTCGTTAGGATTTCCCCCTAACATACCCTCCCCCTCTTATTAAAATTTTTACTGGTTTTTACTTATTTCTTGAGGTTGGGAGGGAAAATCCTCTCGTGATGGAATAATTCTGACGACAGCATCGAATTCAGCAGGTCCAGAAACATAATAACAGGGTCTGATCAAAATTACAAAGCACTTTTTTTGTGTTCCTGTGATATTTATTAGAACTAGGGTTTGAATATCAGAGCGCCATTTCAATTTATGAGAGGCGTACTCAGACGAGTTTGTAAGAGCATTTATGGTAATGTTTAGGTCAGGCGACAAATTATACATCGATACCATGGTTGTCATGAAAATTAACAAAGTGGGACATTTGACCCAATAGGCAAAAATGTAGAGCTAATTGCCATATATTAGTTACTTTACCGTTTGGTTTCCTTAATTAGGGAATATAGAATAGAATAGTTTATTTAACTTGATGATACATAGCAGTAGTAGTATTTTTTGCAAATAGTAGTAATAATAATCATATATACAATACAATATACACATTACTCATATTAATATATTCTCTGTTGCTGCACATCTATAAGATCACCTAAACTCTCTCTGGGGAGTTTGTGTTTGACCTTTGTAGATGAAGCAGCAACGCCACTAGATAAGAGCAAATACATGAAAGTTACAAAATTTATATAGGTGTACATCATGCCAAATGGAGTTGTGTGAGAAAGAGGATATTAAATTCTTGTTTCAGCATTAGGCAGGACAAGTTTGCAAATATTGAAATACTAGCTAGTTGTAATTATTTTAAAATATTTCGTTACTGAAAAATTATCTTAATTTGATTACAGATTTTATTCAAAAATAGTTTCAGTTTTTTCTTTAATATGTATTTGGTGTTTATATTTTTCCATTTCTCGGGGTAACATGTTGTATATTTTGGGTCCGTAACAAAAAATAAATCTTTGAGTATGCATCTTTCGGAATATTGGCACTTGTACAGAAAGGTTTGTATTCCAGTGGGTTCCATATTTATGGTTTATAACATTTGGTGGTGATTTAAACATCCACAGTAGACACTCGTACGTGTAGTTTTCTTACATTAAATAAACTTCGTTATCCAATAATTCTGTGGAATATCGTTTTTCTTTATTAAATATTATTTTCAGTGAGGAGTTTTGGACAATTTCTAAATGTTTGTCTTTCAAAGTCGGAAACAGTTGCTAATATCGTCTTCGGCTTAATGAAATTAAGTCTACAGTTGAAAACTATCAGACTTTAAATCAAGTCTCCATATTATATATTCCATAAACCTATTTTCCGTATCAGAGCGCAAATCTAGAGAACAAAAAAATGTAAGCTGGGTTTAGGAACTGACTAAATGACACCAATTTTATTTATGGTTAACATTAAGCACAATATTCCAAATTATTTCACACTTTTTAAAGTTTTGTTTAGTAGCTTTTTACTGGTGAATGTTTTTGTTTCGGGGATTTTTAAGTTTCCAAGCTTCCTAGTAGTGAAGTCATTTCAAGTTACATTGTAAATGTCAAAGCATGACAACATCATTATAAATGTCATCAGTTTTTTTCATTAAAGTGCAGATGAACACTGCTAAAGAAATTACTATATTAGCTAAGGAGCTTGGGTTATCGTAAGTATTATCTTCATGCTCCATGAAATCCGCAGTCTTGGTTGTATCATTTTTATTTAGTGTGAAAGACCGGACTTGTGATGGTTCATTTGCTACGGAATTTTGTGTGGTAGTTAGGTGATTTTTGTAGGCAATATTTATGTAAGTTTTTATTACAGTTCTCAATATTTTAAATTCTTGTGTTCACTTTTTCTTTTCTACATTTCATGGGATACTTGTTTTCCAAAGCAACGTTATTTTTAAATTCTGTGATGTATCTGTTAGGATATTTGTGTTTATTACAGCTACAGTAAAATCGCACGAAGAGAATCATTTTTTAAAATCTTTTATTTAATATGCAATATTAGTGTGTTTGTTTAAGTCAAATATCTTGCAAGCTGATTTAGAACTACGTCCTCTTATCCTACGGAGTTGACATTTTACGCGTTGATTCAGTTTCGATGACAAAGCATTTTTATGATAGGCATGACCTGATTCTATACCCAGAATATACAGTGTGGTTGATTAAGTGTGCAACAACAAAATTTTTTTTAGTTGCACAACCAAAGTTTAAATACCGCCAAAAGTTATTGCATATCCGACAACCACTTCAGGTACACTTAGATATGGCTTCAAGTTAAAGAGTATACAGGGTAGGGCAAAAATATGAAAATAGTTCAAGAGTAAAGTGCGCTTATGTTGAAAAAAAAATTATGTAAAAGAAATATTTTTAAGAAAAAGATTTTATTTTAAAAAACTACTAAAATGTAAAAAATGTGTTTTTAAAATTCATACACCTCTAAACCAAAATGTTTCAGGGCGATCTATTGAGCAAAGTAACTATGCAATAGTGCTATATGACCGTTCCCCAAAGCTTTTGATTTCCAGGTGTATGAATTTAAAAAAGTATATGTTTTACTTTTTAGTACAGTTTTTTGAATTAAAAGCTTTTTCTTCAAAAATAATTTTTTTTTACATCTAACTTCTAGGAGGGGATCACATAGAAAAAATATAGTAGCAGCATATACAGGGTGTAATTAGTTTCATGTCATTAAAAAAAACTGCAAACAAAAAAACCTTATATAACATGGGGTCTAAAGCTCATAGTTTTGGAGAGAAAAAATAAACAAAAATTTCTAAAATCCTTAATGACATAGTTTGAGAACTGCTGGCATATTGGGGTAGGTTTTATTACCTACGTCCGCAAGAATACGAATTATTTACATTTTCATAATTAGTGGTATAAAAAGTTCGGTACAAGTAATCCCATCAAAGTGCCGTACTTCTTCCGGTGGCAGGAACACAAGTCGGTTATTACAGTTTTTTTTTAATTTCTAATATTCGGAACTATAACATCCATTGACCCTCAAAAACAGTGGTTCTCAAATCTTTCCTTTCTTAATATTAAGCTTTTAAACCTAGGTCAGTTTTTGTCGAAGTGCCCCTAGAGAAAAAATTCATATACGTTTTTTGTGTGTCTAGTCGGTCCCTCCCTAGTAGCACAACATATTGGACCAATATATAATCCATATTGGTCCTATTTGGATTATGTATTGGTGCTACTAGGGCTATTACCAGTTTTTTTTAATGACATGAAACTAATTACACCCTGTATATGTGAGGCAAACGTAATTTCAAAATATTTTATCGTTTAGTTTTTGCAAAAAAGAACAATACACAGGGTGTTCCAGAACTTATGATCAAACAGGATTTTACTTATTCAAAAATATTCACTGATTAATATAATCTGTAAATCAAAATTTATTTAGACATGTCGTTTTCGAGATATTATGAAACATTTTCCTGACTGCAAATAATTTAAATTTTGTAAATTCAAATTTTGCAATAAAATAATTATTTTATTAAAAAAATTATTATTACTTAATAAGTCTGGGGCTCATCTGTATAAAAGCTTACAGAATTTGTCTTTGTCCAACGACGGTAGTAGAGAGAGATGCACAATATGGCAATTAGTAATGAAGTCAAATAAAATTCCTCTAACTCATAAAATAATTATTTTAGATGTGAAAATTTATTGTAAAAAAATAGTATACCAATCTTCATTTCAACGTATCAAACAGCTAATTATCATAATAAAATCTTTATTCAAATCATTTTGTAGTTGAAAATTTATTAATAGATAGTGATTTGAACTCAACCAGTTTTCATCCAACTACTTTAAATAACTAAGTTTCAGATTTCGTCATAATATCTAGTATCTGTATCTCTTTAATTCTTGGGGGGAGTCATGACCACCTGACATCCCTCCCTCCCGTTATATGCGCGCCTGTTTTCCGTGAAATAATGATTCCTATCTGCAAGAGTTTGGTATGGCCATGGATTCTTCATTATCTCCAATATTAAGTATAGTTCAGTCCATAAAATACTTAAAGCTGCCGACCGAACGAAATTAAGGGGAGTGTAAATTTAAGGAGTGAATGGGTTATATCTACTACTGATTCAAAATGGCCTTTCGTATTCATATATGTATTTGAGAGTCTCCCAAACAATTCTAGCGTAAAAAAAATTGAAATACCATATCCCAACTAGCACCAAAGTGACAGTAACTGAGATGGGAACTTCGTATGAGTAACCATTACGTAATTGCGACTAAATTTACGACTTTGGTGTAAAAATAACGTCATTTGGCAAGTCTACAGTCCCTGCCTCGTAGTTTCTACCACTAATGATTACTTTATAGTTATGCAACTTCTACGTAGCTTTCATGGTACATGGGAATGTGGTAGTTACCAGTGGGACGACTTTCGGGTTTTCATAACTTGAAGGTGGTAAACTATAGTAGCAGCGACTAACTCGCATCACTGAAATGTGACTTCAAAGTTGCAATCACCTTCAAGTAGCTTTAATAGTTACCGCGACATTCTGGGAACCTTCACTATTTCTTTAAAGTAGTGGAACTTGTAAGTACTATTCATAGGTGTTAATGACGTTACTGCTACCTACAGAACTGTGTACGGCTACTACAAAGTGCACATCACCTCTGAAATTCACCATGAAATAAATTTCACCATCTAGTTCCCAATGTTGACCATAGATAAAGTTAATGCAACAAACCTAACCTAATTAATATGTTTGCCTAACCTAGACTAGAATTATATGCTGCTATAATATGCTATGCAACATTTTATGTTCAAAATAAGGCAACAAAATTTAATATTTCAACACAGTTTTATTACACCTACCTTTTCTTCTATGTTATCTATCATTGTAATAGTATTTTATACCAACAAGGTTTATGTTTATTAAGTCGCTGATATATGGCTGCATACAAGTAAATTGCGACACCTGATAGGTTTTTTAATGTGAAGTTAGGTAAATGATAAACAGCAAAAGCTAGGAACGCATTCAGTCTAGACTTCAACGTCTAACACGTACGTTCCGAATCAATATCGGGATAAATGTAACCATGAAGTAGCAGCGGCAAATTTTAAGAGGTAATTTGTGGTAGTCACAACTTTGCTACGACTTTAAAGTGATGCTACAGTTCCATTCGCAGATTTGTGGTAAATATAACTTTAAAGTTACGTATTTGCAGTTTTCGTCACTATCGCCAAGTAGCAATTACTTTCAAGTAGCATTTCTTGGTGAAAACGACCTTAAAGTCATATTTTCTGAAATACGCCATGTTGATGGCCAAAATTATCGACGCCATTGTTATAACACATGAACCATAATTTCACAATTGATTAACAAATTTAATTTATCGCCATTTCTTCACCAAGTACAACAAATGAATACATAAAAAGTAGTGTTAAGTTCCGAAGGACAATAAAAAATAGGTTTCGACATCTAGTGTGTCATATTCTCGCATGACATTACATATTTTAAAAACAATGTTTTCATTAAAAAATGCAAATTTTAAAGGCGCGGGGTTAGATTCGGACGTTTTATCATTATGTTTGTCAGTAAAGTTGCATTCGTTTTAATTGTGACCCTTAGACCATTGGAAAATAGCACAAGTTTTGCTGTCTAATATTACCTTCTGATATTCTATTAAATTTCTGAGTTAGGGAAATGAACAAGAACAAGAATCATATGTAAGAATGAAACATAAATATAATAAAATCGGTTGCAAGACAAAGACGGGGCAACATCGATTTGAAAGAGTATGGAGTGGTAAAGTTTTCTGAAAGTTGCGGCGTCTACGCCGCCACGTCGCCGCTTTGGAGCAACAACGTTATTGGAACGTAGCCAGACAAGTTCCAGGAACGTGGCTGGAACGTTATCGTCACCAAAAAATATTTCCCATTTTGGTCATAAACACGTATTAGGAACGTTCCTATTACGTGCCTGTGACTAGTACCAAAACACTTTAAAGTGCCTACAATAGTCATTGCTACGTTCCCACGACTAATTGTGCTAGTTGGGTTGGTTTAGAAAATATGCCATTTTGAAGAAAAGCCTCATTTTTTATGGGGGTGGCAAACGTATTTTTGCATATTTAAACTTTTAGCCGCCATGAAAAAATGCAATAACTGTTATTTCGTGCTTATATAGGACACGTTGAAGTATTTCCACCTTGTTAAAATAAAAGTTACCTTCGGTCGGTCATAGCGGCAAAATCCTTTTTTCATAATTTCCGAAAATCGAAAACTCCGCGGCCAAAATTGCATTAGAACGAAAGTGTTTTTGCAATCTTTGGTACTTAATGCAAGAATGCCTTCGGTTGGATCACATGAAATTTCAATCGTCATTTGCTGAAAAACGCTGCGACCCCGAACAAAAATGTATTTGAAGGACCTGCTCGCCCCCCTCTCCCGCATCGCACAGTGGTACCATTGCCATGTAAAACGCGATAAAAAGGGTAAAAATGTTTTCTTGTAAAATGTTTTCTTAGCCGCTTCTCAAGTCACCGAGGTAACTCCTTGAAAATCCAGAATGATTTTGTGTAAAGTAAAGGGTGAAACCAAATATTTATTTCACTGAGTATTTACTACATTTGCTGTTTTGCAATCCTCCCCTGTATAGCCCTTCCAAGAAATTAACCTGTTTTTTTTATTTGCTTACGTATTACAGGCATATTATAGAGCAGACGATTTGCAAACGTAGTTATAATAGACGTATTTGTATTTTGTGTGCACTTTATTAAAGTTTATGAACTATTATTTTAATAATCAAGCAACCTCTAATAAATTTTATTATAGAGTGCCATTTTCAGGTAAATACGTATTTTTATCATTGGAAAAATTCCATTTTCTGTTTTTTGTATTAGTAAAAATATGCGATTGTATAAAATGTGGATAAAAAGACATTTCCATTTTTATTGTTCTTAACTTTACATAGAGTTATAAACAAAAGTACCCATAGTACTTTCAGATTATAATTTATTCAGTTATAGTATATGTTTGTGAAACAGGGTGTTATAAAATTGTTTGCTCGACTTTGCTCTTTTTTTATAGATCATAATTAAGTAAAACGTAGCATAATTCTTTTATCATTTCTAATAATGACATTGTGTGATTAAAACATTCTTTTAAGGTATCAGGTGTACAAGAAAAGAGCTATTGGATGCTTTACCGACAAGAGGAAAAAAATGGTGTCCCATATGGTTAATATATTGCTTAGTTTTCTAATAGCAAAAGTAAACATTTCTAAAATGATTTCACGTCTAGAATTGAGTCTGATGATTTCATTGAAATTATTTTATGCGAAATTCACGTCAATTTCTGAGGCAAGCAACCTTGTTCGCGACGGTTTCGTAGCAAATAATTCAGAATGGTTAAACGAAGAATTTATATTACCTCGAGAATTTCATAGTTCGAATCCAACTGGCCGGCCTAAAAGAGATTTCGTAGACATTTTACTGCTAAGTAAACAACGAAGAACTAAGGATCTCAGAGAGCAACTAAGTCCCGAAGAATTAAGTTTTGCGGCTGGCAGAGTTTAAGATCGGCCGGCATCTTATGTAGTGCAAAACTTTTAAAAGGGCCTTCTACTACACCTACACGTGCGAAAAAAATATGTCCAGCCTATGGTTACAAACACAATGAAAAACCAAAAGATTACCAAATATGAAGCATTGTCCTTGTTTACAACTGCAAAATTCACAAAGCATCAATATTATCAAAGATTATTGAACGCGAAAAATAAAATTAATTTATTCAGCATTTTATAATACACGACACTTTTTAGTGTTATTACTATTACCTAAATTTAACATATTTTTCTCATTTGCAGCAAAAAGTTGCCGAAAATAATTTTGTCGCACTTTTGATGTCAACGGTACCACTGTGCAGCGCTTTGATAGCGCTAAAGCATTAAATAGCGGACGTTCGTTTTCCAACGCCACGCTATGGACTATTTCTACACTAATGTGTAATATACACTCCCAGAATTTGGCATCTTTTTACTCGTCCTGTATATTGGAATATATTGGTCCAGAATTAACAACCAAACAATATAAGCAATAAAAAAATGCATTTTAAACAAGTAGTTTCTTAATTCCCCTAACTGTGTTGTCTTCATAGACCGGTAGCACGGGAAAGATTCTGGTGAACAATTAGCTAACGTCTGCGTCTCATGGAGACCTTTCTTAAGCAAGTAAAATCGACTACGAGATATTTTTTATCATTGCCACTGGCGCAAAACAATTTTTAATTAATTTTTTATTTCGTAAAATAAATGCATCATTTTTATCAATTAGTTCACGTCTGCGATGTTAATATTAGTTTACTTTAGGAAAAAAAAGTGACGGGAAGCGCAATCGCAGACGTGTAGGTGGCGCACTAGTCTTTTAAATCGGCAATAGCATTTGTATCGAAAACCGGCTTTTAAAAACAATCGGTTCACGTCTGTGAAAGGCGTCACCCGTTATATAATGTCTTTTTAAGTACTTGAATAGTCTCCCAGACGATTTGGCTGTGTATGTGATATTTTTATACATTTTCGATTATGCTATCGATTCCGGTAACTTTGTACAATAAGCTCACTTTTCACACAAATAGATATTAAAATTTTTTGATGTACCGATACTTATGGGCGCATTCGCAGACGTTGCGCGCGTGTATAAGTGTAAGTAAAGAAAAAGTTAATTTGTAAAAAATAACGCACATTTTTTACCGATCAACTCACGTCTGCGAATAACTTGTTTATTGGTATAATGGTATAACAATATTAAAATATTTTTCACAGACGTTTAGCGTCCGCATAAATATTTTTAACATTAAGATTAAGAACTTTGAAAACCATCTACACAGTGGAACGATCAGTTCACGTCTGTATGTGCAAACCGCGTTAATAATTGATTTCTGCTTACTCATAGTGAATTTTGTAGACGCCTACTACTTGCATATATTTCAATAAAATTAATGTATCAGGTGCTCACGAACGTTCCGCACGTTATCATTTTAGCTAGTGTATTCTATGGGTCTTGCTTTTTCATGAAATGTATTATAATTACTATGCATACCTATATAAATATATGAATTGTGTGTAAATGCCATCTACACTATACATTAATAGTTTGAAACATCTGTGTAAAACATATACCGAAGAATTCGTAGTCTCTTGCCCAATTTCAATGAGATCATCCGTTATACCCCCTCCACTGATCATTGAAAGGTATTCCCTTGATCCGGTACTGGCGGTACTGCTCCTTCTTGGTGATGTTGTCATTTTTTCTCTTAGTCCTCGAGCGTGCTAGGTTCAAAGAGTTTAACAAATAGAGGAGACAAGATCCATAAGCGTAATGTATAAGCAGCGCCTTCCATCGAATTAGCAGCATTACGGGAGCGTTGAATTTGAATTAAAAAAAAAACAATTATAATACATGACTTACTTCGGTTTTACTGTCACAATTTTCATTATCATACACGTATCTATTGATTAGTACAAGTTTTTTGTCTTATATGTGTGGAGAGTCCAATATAATTAGATGCAAGTTAACAACAATAATTTACTAAGTGTGCCACTGTTGTTTAATTTCTGTTGGAAATATAGGTGATTTTTCTGTACAAATGGACATTTTTCTGGTAACACCCTGTAAAATATACTAATATTGGGCTACCTAACTTAAATTGTTTATATTTACTTACCTGTCTGTTCTGCTAGCATCCCATTTTGCCACCCACCGCCCTTCTTCCCTCCCTAAAAATCTCAAAAATGAGCATCGGTCTTATGGCCCCGTTCTACGTCCAATTCAATGCCCAAAAGTTTTTATTTTTTATAACCATTCAATGATTTTAAGCAGTCAAAACGTAAAACTTCACTATTGACCTACCCCTTGCCGCCCCCGTAAACTTAGAATGCCCGGACAACTTTTGTTCGATACACAAAGGTCCAACCCACACGTCACTCAAAGCATCCCGATCTGACCACCCTAATTTTCTTATATCGCACTTAAACCTCAGCATAATTTTATTAAAATATTCAAAACGCAGACCTTCACTATTGACTTTCCCCTTGCCGCCCCCGTAAACTTTGAATGCCCGGATAACTTGTATTCGATACACAGAGGTCCAACCTACACAACGCCACTCAAATCACTTTGATCTGATCACTCCTGCGTCCAGCGGTGACGCCCGAACATATGTTTCACTTTCGATGTATATGTCCCCGTATATCTACCATTACATTCCAGATTCCTTAAACGTTTCCAATGTTAAAATACTTTATTAAGAGTCGTATTTCAATGAGACTTATTAAACTATTTTATCAACTTCAATAAAATTAAACATGTGCAAGGAGCATCATTTGCCGATTGTGTGTTATTAGTATTACATTCTGTGTTTACATGAAAGTTATTGTCGAAACGTTAATACACACATACAAGCAAACTGACTACAGTTCTCAATTAATTGATTTTAATACGTATAATCACAAACGTTTTTAAAAAAGCTTAATGTTCGACTAATCTTAAGCTCCACGCACGATAAAATAATTGCAAAACAATGAAGCAAATGCAAGCAATTTTTTTTTACCAACAGATGAGGACGACAATATAATCGCTGTGGATGAGGATGAGGAGAGCTGTGTTGAACTGGATGATGATGATGACGATGATGACGAATGAATGAATGTTTTACTCGTGTTCAAGATAATTTACAAATACATGCTTTTTTTTGTAATGCAGATATCTTTGGTTTTTAACACCCATTGTGGCCTAATCGTTTATTTTACAAAATCCTGGCGACAACGAAAATGCTTTCAACAAGTGACGTGGGTGTTGCCGCGTCCATCCCCCTTTTCTTTACCACACTTCATAAGAATTGGTTTTTTCTTGCCATTGTCACGGTAGTAAATAGTTAAATGTTTGTTTGACCGACTATAAAATCAAACAAAAACTCTTTGAAAGTATTATTTTTAAGCGACAGCAAATAAAATTCATGCGATCGTACTCACATAAGCAACTATGCACAATATACACATCTGCGAATAATCTCGTGGCCTAAAAGTGACGTACTTTGCATGAAAAACCCATTCGCAGATGTAAACTAATTGTTCAAAAAAAAATATTTTTTTCACAAAGTAAAAGCGTACAGACAAGCGTCTGGGCTTGTTCTACGCGTCTGGAAATAATTTGATACAACAGTTTGAGCTCAAAGTTTTTGATAATGCACTTCGCAGACGTTAGCCAATCGTACAAAATTATCGAAATCGGTAGCATAATCGAAAATGTATAAAAATATCACATACACAGCCAAATCGTCTGGGAGGTTGTTCAAGTACTTAAAAAGACATTATATAACTGGTGACTCCTTTCGCAGACGTGAACCGATTGTTTTTAAAAGCCGGTTTTCGATACAAATGCTATTGCCGATTTAAAAGACTAGTGCGCCACCTACACGTCTGCGATTGCGCTACCTGTCACTTTTTTTTCCTAAAGTAAACTAATATTAACATCGCAGACGTTAACTAATTGACAAAAATGATGCATTTATTTTACAAAATAAAAAATCAATTAAAAATTGTTTTGCGCCAGTGGCAATGATAAAAAATATCTCGTAGTCGATTTTACGTGCTTAAGAAAGGTCTCCATGAGACGCAGACGTTAGCTAATTGTTCACCAGAATCTTTCCCGTGCTACCGGTCTATCAGTATAATTTAACATCTAATGCATATATTTATTAAAAAATATGTAAAATTATTCATAAATATAGTATCACAATAACGAATAAATAAATTACAAGACTTTAAATTAGTACCTTTTAAAACATCTGTAACTAATTTTATAGCGTATAATTTCTCTATATTTAAATTTAAAGGAGTAGTAACACTTTGCGCAATCATCTTATCTTTGACGTATGTTTTCTTTTCATAAGCTGGCAGTTAGATCCGTTAAAATGCAGCTGTATAATCATAACAAATTCCTTGATGATAATATCCATATTTATTAGGCTTACTGTTATGGACGACATTTATCAGTCAGTTATAAAATTAAATTATCGATAAATATTAGGTTTCTTACGTCTTGTTCGATGTGTTGTGTAACATTGAACAACTTTTAAAACCTAAGAAGTTATTAATAGTATTTATACCAGATTATGAAAATTGGTCAGGTCCTCGGAACGGTAAGTTATGAAGCGCAGAGCATAAGGGCATTCGCAGACTACACACTTTCTATCGGTCGACAGACAGTTTGATCGGTTTCATGCTGTAAAAAAGAAATAATAGGTCTGTGTTTTCCCATATTCCCGTGCCAATTACAAAACCAATCATATTATCGGACAATTAAAAGTCTGTGGTGTGCGAATACTCTAAACAGTACAGAAGTCATTTGGAAGAAAACTGGTCTCGACGATTTTGCTGTGGCGTTTAGGTCGCGACTTGTGCAACTTTGTTTTTTTTAGGTTCAAATTGCACTTGTCCCGGCCTGCAAGCCTTACAGTGACACTCTACTAAGAATGGAAGATAATACCAAGAAGATCTTCTTCCCTCACTTACCTAAGGAAAGTATTTATACTCGTGACGAAATTACTCTTCAAGATAGGGTTGCGAAAGTTTAAAACATATTGTTTAAAACACCTGTTTTAACGTGTTTAAAACACATTTGAATTTTAAACAAATGTTTTCATTCAGGTTTCAAACATTTGTTTTAAACATGTTTAGAGTTAATTTGTTTTGTATTGATCTTTTGCAGAAGAATTAGATCTTTGTAAAAAACATAAGTTTTCCTTATTTATAAAAGTAGGTTTTACGTAATGAAAACTGAAATGAATAATCTAGATTTTAGAAACCAAAACAAGCTAACTATCGTACTCTTCGCCGATTTACTGCACTTTTTACTTAGTTGTTGCACATTCTATAGGATACTCTTCGCAGTTTTTTACAAATAATATTGGTTTTAGATATTTTTTATTTAATTACAAAACATAAAAAATAATTTTTTAAATTTAAATAATTGATAATTTTTTATTTATTGATTGGTTTTGTTCAAAGATAATAGAGCTACCTAACGCTAACTTGCTCCCCCAATACAATCGGAGTTATCGTCCTTACGTGATGGACAGACAGACAGACATATGGACGGACGGACATTTTGAAAGTTGTTCAGAATTCGACGATACGAAATTTTTTTCTCTGTGAGCGATATTACGGGTTTTAGAAATGTTCGGATCAAATGCAATATATAGTATTTACGAACTCAATTGGAACAACACGGAACTAGAGGATCTTACGGGGTATTGTCAATATATCTCTTCACATTGAATGAGAGAGCACAGAGTTTTACAGATTTATATTCAGCACTCCTCGTTTACAGTCCACGTGGACTTGATCAGACTGTCACATAGAAATATAGGTGGGATTAGATGCTTAGCGAATTTGATTTGTCACCACCAACCTTGTTCAGAGTTTTTGCATGCCATAATATGCCGGGTGAGTCACGAATTGCGCTCGCCCCGATATTTCCTAAAATATTTGGAATAGAAAATTGAAATTTGGAGGCCTTATCACACGACTAAAATGCCATCTTTTCAATAAAAAATCAAGTTTGGTGCACATCCGGTTTGACCGGAAATGCCCACAACTTTCGATTTTTAAATGGAACACCCTATATATTTTTACATTTTTGGAATCTAGAGGAAATTTTGAATACAATACATCCATTTTGGTCACTTTTTGATAAACATTAAACATTTTATTAAAAAACCTATTTCTGAATCTAGAGTGCTGTGGTGCCCAAAATATATTTTAGTTTGTGTGCTACGTTACTATAAAAATAAAAAGAGCAATATGATTGCATTACTTAATTCTCTAGAGGAGTTTAAATTTTTTTAATGTGATTTTTACCCACTAACTCGGTTTTTTTAAATGGGAATTTAATCGTTCACCAACATTTTTAAATACCTCATTTTCATAGGAATCTAATAAAATCAAGCTTTTAGAAACATGCGGCTAATAGATTAGTGGGTTTTGGAAACTAAAATGGCACATTTCTGTGTAAATCTGGTAACCTAATAACATTGGAAAAACCATAGTAGCCATTGAATGTAATAAAACAATATCAGCTGTCAGACAGATACAAAATGAAACGTTGCGGAAATCTCTTTGAGTAAAAATTAAAGAAAATGAATAATTTTAGTAGAAATGAAAAGGTCGATAAGTTACTGATATATGGAGAGCGTCTCAAAAATTCAACTGCAGCTGCAGAACTGTATCAGCAACGATATCCCAACAGACGTCATCCAAGCAGACACTTGTTTGCCAGAGTGGAACAAGAATTAAGAAACTAACCCAATCAACAAGATGGCCATCAAACATTTATTGTAAGTGAGGACAAAGAAATTGATGTATTAGGATTTGTGATGGTACACCCAACAACATCAACAAGGGAATTGTCAATGGAATGCGACATTAGTCAGTCTTCGTTTTGCAGAATTTTAAAGAAACATAAGTTTCGGTCTTATAAATACCAAATACACCAACATCTTTATGGAGATGATAACGACAGGAGGCTAGTATATTGCAACTGGTTCTTAAATGCAGTACAACAAAACCCAGGTTTTCCTTTTCATATTTTATATTCAGATGAAAATAGATTTACGAACCAAGGTATGTTTAACAGAAATAACACTAGGTACTGGGCTCAAGAAAATCCGAGGTTGGTAGGGCGGGGGAATATTCAGGAAAGATTTCGGTTTAACTGTTGGCTTGGAGTACTTGGAGATCGAATAATTGGACCCATATTTTTTTATGGAACACTTACTGGCGAACGATATTTATTCTTTTTACAAAACCAGACAGCAGAATTTCTTGACTTACTTCCTCTTGCCTATTTACAAAATCTGTTTTTCCAACAAGATGGTGCTCCCCCACATAATTCCAGAAGAGTGATGGAATATTTAAACAACTTGCATGGTGAACGCCTTATCGCAAATCAAGGTCATATCAAGTGGCCTCCTAGGTCACCTGACTTAACACCCCTCGACTATTATGTATGGGGCACTCTCAAAAATAAAGTTTATGAAACTTCTTCAAATACCCGTGAAGAGCTGCAAAATAAAGTTGTACGGGCTCTTAATGAAATAACGCCGGCTGAATTGCGTAGAGCCATTCAAGCAACTGTACGCAGAGCCGAATTGTGTATAGAAAAAAATGGTGGATATTTTGAACAATATCTATAAATGTCAATTTATGGTTTAATTATATTAATTATTTTAAAGATACCTACTGTTACCTAGTTTAAGTTTAATTGTTCAAACGGAATTGATTTTTATTTATTTATAGGCCCAATATTTATGTTCATTTAAATAAAACTCTGAAAACCGAACTGATGTCGCATTCTATTGTAAATGTCCTTGTGGATGTAATTGTGTTTACCTCCACATACCTATGCTAAACTTAATTGTAACGTTCTTTGGGCTCACAATTATTAAATGTTTGATAGCTCAAGATTGCCTACAACTACACGAGTCTGTCTGACAGCTGATATTGTTTTATTACATTCAATGGCTACTATGATTTTTCCAATGTTATTAGGTTATCAGATTTACACAGAAATGTGTCATTTTAGTTTCCAAAGCCCACTAATCTATTATCTATTAGCCGCATGTTTCTAAAAGCTTGGTTGCATTGTATTTTGGCTGAAATCTCAAATACTTCTGAGCGGATTTTCAAAATTTTGGTATCATTAGATTCGTATGAAAATGAGGTATTTAAAAATGTTGGTGAACGATTAAATTCCCATTTAAAAAAACGAGTTAGTGGGTAAAAATCACATTTAAAAATTTTAAACGCCTCTAGAGAATTAAGTAATGCAATCATGTTGCTCTTTTTATTTTTATAGTAACGTAGCACACGAACTAAAATATATTTTGGGCACCACAGCACTCTGGATTCAGAAATAGATTTTTTAATAAAATGTTTAATGTTTATCAAAAAGTGACCAAAATGGATGTATTGTATTTAAAATTTCCTCTAGATTCCAAAAATGTAAAAATATATGGGGTGTTCTATTTAAAAATCGAAAGTTGTGGGCATTTCCGGTCAAACCGGATGTGCACCAAACTTGATTTTTTATTGAAAAGATGGCATTTTAGTCATGTAATAAGGCCTCCAAATTTAAATTTTCTATTCCAAATATTTTAGGAAATATCGGGGCGAGCGCAATTCGTGACTCACCCGGTATAAAGCAAAAACTACGTATGAACTATTTGCATCGTATGATCTGTATGAGGCAGTGTAGTACAGCCAGGCAGCAGTAATGTATAACACATTACTTAATTCTAGTGAATATTTGAACAAACTATTAATTTTATTACTGTGTTTGAGTGATTTTTTGCAATTTATTGTTTAAAATGGCATTTTGGAGGCCTTTCGATAGTAGTGACAACGAAACGGATGATAAGAGTAATTTGAAAATAAAGACTTACACGTTCAAACTCAAAGGGTTATTCTGAATATTTACTCTTGTTTAAAAGGGGAAAATATTGATTCTTCATATAATCAAATTGTGAAGAAGATTTGTCAATTAACCAAATTTAGCCGTACTACAATGTATAGGGTTATTAGAGCCGAGGATGTAGTTGATCATTCTATTAAATGGAAAAGAGTTGGACAAAAACTTAAAAAACTTGATAACGCGTCCAAGGATGTCATTCGTCGAATTGTGTATGACTTTTACAATGAACAGAAGATGTCCATATTAGAAATGATAAGTTACGCGACTATCCAGATTATAACTATAAATCATTAGATACTTTGCGAAACGTATTGCTCGATTGCGGTTTTAGGTACAAACAATTGGACAAACGAATGGTAGTTATGGAATCAGCACGCATTGTTGATCATCGATACGAGTACCTTTTTTTTTCTTGACGAAACATGGTTTGACACCCATGATGTAGTTCAATACGGTTGGGTAGATAACACCAAACAGTGTGATTTAATTGTTCCATGTTCTAGGGGGAAAAAATTATAATTCTACATGCTGGAACTAAAAACGGTTTTATTCCAAATGCGTTGTTGTTGTCTGCTAAAAATATCAGGCAATCCTCTGCTGACTACCACGAGGATATGATAGCCGAAATATTTGAGAAGTGGGAAAAGGAACATCCATTACCAAATATTCCACCAGATTCTGTAATTGTTATGGACAATGCGTCACACCATTCGCGGCAGCACACAAAAATTCCGAACACCAACACAAGAAAAGGGGATACCATTGAATTTATGAAAAGTAAAGGCTTGGAAATACCAGAAAAAAAAACACAAAAAAGACTTTATTAGAACTGATTGGAAAGCAACGTTTTAAAAAGGAACATGCCGTCAAAAAAATTTTTTAAGCACACGATCATACTATTTTATGTCTACCTCCATATTGTTGCGTTTTCAACCCCATTAGAATGGTGTGGGCTGAAGTAAAAACAAGACTACGTCAATATAATCAATCCCCACAATCAAATGAGTCTGTCTTAAATAATATAAAGATAATAGTAGACGAAATAGGCAAAAGCGATATATGGAGGAAGTGTGTATCTCATATGATAAAAAAGGAAAATGAATATTCTATATTACTACCTATCAATCCAATTATTATTACTGTAAATCCCGATTCAAGTTCTGAAAACTCAGATAGTGACGAATGAAATATTGTTTATTTAAAGTTCAAAGACAATGCTTTTTTGAAATTTGTTTATTTAACGTCGACCTATTTCCGCTACTGAGACCAATTACCGATGCCAGGAAATCAGTTCCCTCTTTAAAATTTTGCCGAGTCCTCCCATGATAGAATAGTAGAAATTTTCTACCTGCCTAACATCATGATACTGCAAAGTTCATAGTATCATGACATAACATTTAATAAACCAGACAGTCGCTGCTTTACGCCCCTTCGGAAGGATCATATACCATCTGTGCAACTCCCGCCTAAGATTACCTAACTTTGCCGCTAGAAGATAGAACGAGAGCTAGGTCACTAGATAATAAACGTAGCCTTAATATATTATTTATGTGACTTATCAAATGTGATCAACACATTTTTTCATTAACCACTTCTATTGACTTCTAATTTAGAGTTTTGAATGCCCTTTCAAATTTATAAATACTGTACAGACACATATTTTTAGTAAATTTTATATTCGCAGCCTGAATAAGTGAGCAATTCTCTCTAAATCCCGATTGATAGCTATATTAAATGTTGTTCGAATTTATGTAGTTTATGGATTACTCAAACACTACTAATTTAAATTTTTTTCGCATGCAAGCATATTTTTTAACAGCAGCTCAGTAGGTATTGCGACACTTCCGCGAGACAGTCCAGACATTGACCCCTAATTTTGGGCAGATGGCCCACCCTAATTTAGGCCAGTTGGCCCACCCCCTAATTTTGGGCAGATGGCCCACCCTAATTTAGGCCACTTGGCCCACCACTAATTTTGGCCACTTGGCCCACCCTAATTTAGGCCACTTGGCCCACCACTAATATTGGCCACTTGGCCCACCCCTAATTTTGGCCACTTGGCCCACCCCTAATTTTGGCCACTTGGCCCACCATCTAATTTGGGCACTTGGCCCACCCTCTAATTTTGGGCAGTTGGCCCACCCCCTAATTTGGGCACTTGGACCACCCTCTAATTTTCGGCAGTTGGCCCACCCCCTAATTTTGGCTGTATGCCTTCCTTAAATTCCGGGCAAGGACCCGCCTACTAATTTTGGACAAGTGGTCCAGCCACTAATTTGGGTAGTAAGCCCTCTCCTTTAATTCCGGGCAAGGGACCCGCTTACTAATTTTGGACAAGTGGTCCACCCACTAATTTGGGCAGTAAAGCCCTCTCCTTAAATTTCGGGGCAAAGGGACCCGCCTACTAATTTCGGGCAAGTGGCCCAGTCACTAATTTAGGCAGATAGCGCCTCCTAATTTTAGCCGTAGGCCCACACATAGTTTGGCAGTAGGCCCCCTCCTTAAATTCCGGGCAAGGGACCCGGCGACTAATTTTGGGGGCAGTTAGCCCGCCCTCTAATTTAGGCAGTAGGCCCTCTCCTTAAATTTCGGGCAAGGGACCCGCCTACTAATTTAGGGCAAGTGGCCCAGTCACTAATTTAGGCAGATAGCCAGCCTCCTAATTCTAACAAGCGGCCGCGCCTCCTAATTTTAGCCGTAGGCCCACACACATAGTTTGGCAGTAGGCCCCCTCCTTAAATTCCGGGCAAGGGACCCGCCTACTAATTTTTGGGCAAGCGCCCCATCTCCTAATTTAGGCAGATAGCCAACCTCCTACTTTCGGTAATGGACCGCCTTCTAATTCTGGAAACTGGCACAACCCTAATCTGGCAGTAGGGCCTCTCCCTAAGTTTTCGGCTGTTGCCCACATAGTTCAACTTGTAATGGTCCAACAGCGCCATCTAACAATCATTACTTTAAACTCTGAATACCTATATCTTCCGATAGAGGGGTCACATGATACATATAATTTTCCTGTAATTATTTTCAATGTAAAAATCCAGCGGCCATCAGGATTCGAACCAACGAACTCTGGGTTGAAAGTACAACGTCTTATCGCATAAGCTATCGAGACATTGGCTTCAATATCTATAATGGTGTTATTTACTAAGCCGCCTAGAGAACGACATCACACATGCGCAGTAAAGCCTATCGTAATGAAGTTTATTTAAATTCCTTAATATGTAACAATAGGTCCATCTAGATCCGATGATCGAGTTAGATAATGCATACTCCTCTTCTAGACAAATATTTTAGTTTATTACGTTCAAAAGCAAATTTTTATTCTCATATCAATGAAGCAAACATGGAATTTAATATATCCAGCAGAGCTTTCGCCGGTGCAGTATTTATAAAGAAATGTACCCACAGAAGCAAAATGTTAAAGTAAGACGAAAAACAAAAATGGAAGAGTGTCTCAAAGCAATGCATAACGTACAAAAAAAAAAAAAATTCGTACATACTTCAACAAATTTATAAGTTTTATAGATTAAGAGGCACCACAGCCAAGACACGACAATAAAATCACCAGCGAAAAAAATGAGGAAGTACAGAAAAATAATTTAGTATATATTTTAGCTAGATAAAAAATTCAGCTGAGTACAGGGACATCATCTCGATGATTACAATAAAAATTTTATTCACAATGGATACTAGTCTATGAGTCGAAGTAAGACATTAACGGAATCTAGGTATGAAATAATATTTTCCAGGCAGGTTTATTAGTAATGGATACCCAGAACTTGAAAAAATTGTCTACCCAATGAAGCCGAGCACTATGTTTATTGTAAAGTGTTATTCTTATTACAGACTAATACAAATTTATTCTGGGGTGTAAAAGTATTTCAGATTCAAAAATCATTTTGTCGCACATCTATAAATTGATAACATATTATAAAAATTGTACTACTTCCCCAAGTCATACAATAAGCTATACTTCAATAAATCAATGATAACCAGCCATACACGAAGGTATTATTCCACAACCGATTTTCAGGAAACACATGGTATATTATTTTAATTTTTCAGGCAAATAATATTACATAAACTAAGACAATGGTTAATTCTCTAGAACAAAAATAGGAACTTCCTAAAATATCGTGGTGATAGAAAGTTTTACATTATAGCATAAAATTGTATAATTAAACATATAACTACTAATCAAAGTTAAAACAGTAAGGTACAGATCGCTACCTAGTATATTATGCGAATGAATAAACCCATTGTTTCAATCATAACTAATGAAGTTCATTACACTTTGAAAATAGTATTTTTATCCAGAGATAAAATAATTACACGGTTACATGATAATAAAAACGACAGGCCCTAACAAGTCGGTAGGCATCAGGCAGTAACATAATAAATAAATACTGACTTGGTAATTGTAATTATATCAAGCCGATGGATTTTAAAGATAAGGATAACACAAGACGTTAACAGAATAATAAATTCAAATACATACATTTTAAAGTAGTGGGGGGGTATACACAAAAAATCATAAACGCACCAAGAGAAGCATGCGCAGTTGGGAAATATCGAGGAAAAATGTCATGGTAGCCAAATAAAAATATGAGTAGTGGGTATTTTAGGAAAAACATTATAGACGTAATAGGAAAATATACGCAGTGGAGATTTATAAGGAAAATGTTATAGCTGCTATAGAAGGCATGCGCATGCGCAGTGTACAGCCTTTCTATTTCTGCCGTCATACTACTGCATTTTAAGAACAAATCGCACCATGCTGAACATATAAAATAGACACCCTAGCGATGCATACTGTATTAGCGAAGCTGATTAAACCGAATATTCTAGACTCATGATGACGAATTTTACGAAGGTATACTAACCATTAAGCTCTATCCATTTTATGAAACAAAACCTAAAATTCATCAAAAAAGGACTCCTCCACCAATTCAAATGACCCTCTATTCGAAATTAAAAGTATCATTAGGTAAGAACCCACTCGCCTGCACGCATATTATTCTAAATTTCAGATATCATTAGGAATTTAGTGAAATATCAGTACACCTATGTCAAATTATCAACAAAATCTCAGAAAATTGCAAATATTCATATTTATGAGTTATCGATGTCAAGCCTAAATAAAATTGAAAATAAAACCCTATCGATACAATCTCTTACGTAAGCATGCTAGATATCAAATACAATACAAAATTAAAATTAACTCAACACAAGACAACTAGAGACTCCCCTACAGGTTAATAAACAAAGGAGCTTAAAAAGTTTCAGATCTTCATATTTAAGCTTCCACGAAATCAAATCAACACAAAAACTAAAATTCGTAAGATATAGCAAGAAATGCCACATAATGCTAAAAATACTGTAATGGGCAAGCCAAATTAAGTTTAATCATCATATAATAATATTAATATGTTTACCCGATTCTGTTACGAAGACGCAATCCAAAACTGATAATGACGCTACATACAGAAACTTATAGAGAAAAGCATGCGCAGAGGGGAAAAACAGTGTGGTAGTCAAAAAACAAAATTATGAACAGTGAGGATTTTAGGAAAAAACATTATAGTCAGCATATTAAAACACGTACAGTGGATATTTATAGGAAAAAAATATTATAGCTGTTATAGAAGGCATGCGCAGTAGGAAACTGTGTACACTTTTTCTATCTCTGACGTCATACTAATACATTTTCAAGATAGGTGGAGTACCATTGAACATATAATAACATAGACTCCTAACAATTCATACTGCATTAACGAATTCGATTAAATAGAATATTTCAACCTCATGAAGGCCAATTTTACTTTGTACACCTTTTCTATCTCTGACGTCATACTAATACATTTTCAAGATACGTGGAGTACCATTGAACATATAATAACATAGACTCCTAACAATTCATACTGCATTAACGAATTCGATTAAATAGAATATTTCAACCTCATGAAGGCCAATTTTACTTTGTACACCGTTTCTATCTCTGACGTCATACTAATACATTTTCAAGATAGGTGGAGTACCATTGAACATATAATAACATAGACTCCTAACAATTCATACTACATTAACGAATTCGATTAAATAGAATATTTCAACCTCATGAAGGCCTATTTTACGGGGTACACTAAATATCAAGTTGACACAAAGTGTCAAAAAAGACCCTTACCTTAAACAGTTTATGAAACAAAATCTAAATTCATTAAAATAAAATGAAAAAAACCAAGAGACATCATTTAACATGTCAATACGAAAAAATGTCATAGATCCAAGAAATATATTTATCTTATGGTAAGAATAGCAAGTACAATATATATCAGAGCATCTAGATTAGCAGAACAAATTAACTTAAAATCATTTTCGCTTATATTTTTGGTTGTTTAGACTTGAATAACACACGCGGAGGTGTCCTTAACATTTTTGAAATCAATTATTCGGTGGGTGCACCACGCCACATTAGTTAAGGATCTGGCACTTTTTAATTTTAAAAATAAATAGTGTCTCACCTCCAGGAATTCAAACTGCAAGGTACACTGCACACGCACGCACACGCGCATACACACACACGGGTACCTTAGATGTTTAAAGGTGTAGTAACTGCTAAGAATAATCAATGACATAACACTTATGACTCATAAGCAGGTTTACTTACATATACCAACAAGATATTCCAACTTCAAATGGATAATCGAAGAATTGTAACTGGAAAGGACGTAGAGATACATATTCCAGTTCCCCCAGTATCGACATATAATAAAATAGACACCTAACGATGCATGTTGTATTAGCGAAACCGATCAAAGCGAATATAATAGCCTCAGTACAACAGGTCTGCCGCAAATTTTTACTCTGATATACTAGACATCTAATAATAGTATTACCTAACATATTATGGCCGAGAGAGAGCCTTTACTTAAACTTTTATCAGTTTAACGAAACAAAAATCTAAAAATTCATAAATGTACTTTACAATACAACGGGAGACAAAATTCCTGTGCCTCCGTAATAAAAGGCATAACTATAATATAAATTTCGCGATGTCTGATCGAAAGAGAAATTTACTAGGAAATTATAGACAACAAGTAGGATCACCCCAAAGTATTTTTACCAAGAGGGTCCTACTTTTAAGATTTAGCCACTTTAACGAAACAAACATCTAAAAGTTATAAAATTACTTAATAAAAAACACACACACACACACCATCCCACACACCATCACACACACACACACACCCACCCGCACACACACACACACACACGCACACACACACATTAATTATTAACGAACAACTGCTACAGACAACTAAAAATATCTGTACAGGCACCTTAGATGTTTAAAGGCGTAGTAATTGCAAAGAATAATCAATGAAGTAACTCATAGGCAGGTTTACTTACATATACCCACATAATATCCCAACTTGAAATGGATAATCGAAGAGTTGTAGACACCTGTGCCATAGGAATGTAATTCATCTATAGGTTTAACTGAAAAGGCCGTAGAGATACAAAGTCCAATTACTACGGCATAGACATATAATAATAAAATAGACACCTAACGTTGCATGCTATATTAGCGAAACCGATCAAGGCGAATATATTAGCTTCAGTACAACAGGCCGGTCTCAAATATTACTCCGATATACTAGACACCTAATAGGATCACCTAACATATTAGGGTCAAGAGGGCCTTTCTTTAAACTTTATCAGTTTAACGAAACAAAATCTCAAACTCATAAAAATCGACACTACAAAACAGCTGGAGACAAAATTCCCGTACATCCGTAATAAGAGGTATATCTATAATATGAATTTCGCGATGTATCATCGAAATAGAAATTTACACGAAAATTATAGACATCAAGTAGAATCACACAACGTATTTTATCAAGAGGGTCCTACTTTAAGATTTGGCCATTTTAACGAAACGAATATCCAAAAATCATAAAATTACTCTATATAAAACAACTAGAAGCAAATATTTTCAAATCCATGACGTCATAAATTTAAAGAGTACTAGCACCGGACGTCTTTATCGTAATTACTGAGGTGACCTTGACTTAAAAAACGGTTATTCATACTGGTCGATACTCTACATTACGCTAACTAAGAATCTAATACCTTAATTTAAAATATAAGAATAATATATTCTGCACACGATCAACACGTCTGAATCGTCTAAGTTTACCGTATGGTACCTCCAACAGCATCACCTCGTAATACAGCCTCATATCATTATATCATTATATTGCAAATCTCTACATGTACTTTTTCTATATATATATGTTGTCACCACTTCAACTAACTGATCGCATATTTTTGAAAATAAATATTATTTAAGTTAGTCTGTTCTTGCTAGATAAAGTTAACATTTTTTACACAGCATCCTCCATGAAATACTTTTAGGCCTACTGGAGGTAGGTGATAGGTTATAATTAAGAAAGCCCCAATGACCATATCTGAAAAATCAAGACGAAGTTACGGTTTAATTCTAATATGTATTCATTTATAAATAACGGCTACGACACACCTCCCACCTCTATCCCCTACCATAATTCGGAACAGACCCCACCACCCCAGAACTCGCCATCATAAGCCGGGGACATTTACTATACCAGATTCTCCTTACAATTTTATAAGGAAGTGTATCTTTCATGAAAATACCTCGAAAACGCACCAGCAAAATCAAGAGTTGCAATGCCAATAACGTATTTATATCAGTTTTGCGTCACATATAGCACCCCCCTACTTAATGACGGGGCCGCTAAATACTGTGGAAGAGTTCTATGAAGTGGTGGAGAATTCCGTGACATGATGGGGGTTAATAACCTCAACACGTGAAGTTTAGGTACTTACAACGTACTACTAGGGAACTTTCGAGAACGACGAAACGAAAAAATTAGTCTGCCTCTAATTTTTCTTTAGAGGATATAAAATACAGTACTTCAAATATTAGGTAAATGAAGTAAAATGACAAAGTGGGTCAACAGATTAACTAGTTTATATCTCTCTCTCCATAACTTAGGTATATATTATGAGTTATATAAGACCTCGTGTTGCTACAAATTTATCGCGTACTTACCTATAGAGCCCCATACCCAACCCACTCCAACAGCTACATACTTTTTAATAATGAAACTGTACCTAGTCAAAGTAGTTATGTCTATCTATTTATTTGCGATACATAATACTGATAAAACACACTAACTACCTAATTTATTTAAAAATAAAAGTTTTTTATTTAAAATAATAGTTACTACCTCATAAAAAAGACCCCTTAGTCCATGGCACATAGAAAACATTTTCGCCTGCCTTGCAGTTTTCAAAGAAGCAGACATTATTATAATTATGATTAAGGAAAAGTTTATGTTTTAGATATGAAAATAACAGAGCAGTATTTCTTCTTCAAAAATTCTTATATCATTATATTTCAGAAATAAATAATAAGTCGCCTGACTCGTTTAACTTATTCTTGCCGTCTATATCTAGAAACTAATGAAAAGTTTTCTCTGTTAATAAATAAACATTTCACGCACAGGCTCCCTAGATCGGAAAATGTGATATACACAAGATTTCAGATTAAGTAGATACTGTTTTTACATGAAGACTATCACATACATTTTATTCATTATTTGTCAATGTACAGGGGGACTTGCAATTTTAAAACAGGGATATGTCTGGTGATTTTATGTTTGTACACTGATTTACATGAAATATCGTAAACATTATTTTCAACTATTTGGAGTACACAGACGAAGTAGATACCCATTATTAATAGAAACTTTGCAGTTAGATATTTTGTACAGGGTCACCTAATCTAAAATTCCTAGTTAGAGTAGATAATATTATCAATTTAGTTGGTGCCCCAGAACACAGAAATTCCCTAAAAAATGTTTTTCCAACAAATTATTGAATATTTGTAATAAGAATACATAAAATGATGAGATATCATAGTTGATATCAATGTTGAAATTTAAAAAATATGTATATATATATAGGCTATTGGTGACATATACATAACGTCCTCCACCGGTAGTCTCTGAACTATTCTCAAGTGCGGATGAAGTAAACATTCTTGAGGTCCATGAAGAACCCTGTTACTTGTTATTATCTAACACATACTGATTATAAGGTACAAATCAAAGAAATTTAAATTAGCTTTTAAATTTAATCCATTGATTTTTTATTTATCAACATTAGGTTAGGCATGATGGTCGAGGCCATCCTTCCTTTGAAGAGGTGAATGTCTAGGTTATATGAAGGTCATATAGGTCAATAACCCTTGGTTTTAATTCACGTGTTTCCACTAGGTTAGATCGGATTTCGCCTATACGACGTCAAGTATTTTCAGTATCCCCACCACCTCATAACCACTTCATGGCCTCTAAGGTACGATGGTTAGGTTAGGTACGAAGGCCGCGGCCGCGAGCATTGTACCTAACCTAACCATCTTACCTAATAGGCCATGAAGTGGTCATGAGGTGGTGGGGATACTGAAAATACTTGACGTCGCGTCGTATAGGCGAAATCCGATCTAACCTAGTGGAAACACGTGAATTAAAACCAAGGGTTATTGACCTATATGACCTTCATATAACCTAGACATTCACCTCTTCAAAGGAAGGATGGCCTCGACCATCATGCCTAACCTAATGTTGATAAATAAAAAATCAATGGATTAAATTTAAAAGCTAATTTAAATTTCTTTGATTTGTACCTTATAATCAGTATGTGTTAGATAATAACAAGTAACAGGGTTCTTCATGGACCTCAAGAATGTTTACTTCATCCGCACTTGAGAATAGTTCAGAGACTACCGGTGGAGGACGTTATGTATATGTCACCAATAGCCTATATATATATACATATTTTTTAAATTTCAACATTGATATCAACTATGATATCTCATCATTTTATGTATTCTTATTACAAATATTCAATAATTTGTTGGAAAAACATTTTTTAGGGAATTTCTGTGTTCTGGGGCACCAACTAAATTGATAATATTATCTACTCTAACTAGGAATTTTAGATTAGGTGACCCTGTACAAAATATCTAACTGCAAAGTTTCTATTAATAATGGGTATCTACTTCGTCTGTGTACTCCAAATAGTTGAAAATAATGTTTACGATATTTCATGTAAATCAGTGTACAAACATAAAATCACCAGACATATCCCTGTTTTAAAATTGCAAGTCCCCCTGTACATTGACAAATAATGAATAAAATGTATGTGATAGTCTTCATGTAAAAACAGTATCTACTTAATCTGAAATCTTGTGTATATCACATTTTCCGATCTAGGGAGCCTGTGCGTGAAATGTTTATTTATTAACAGAGAAAACTTTTCATTAGTTTCTAGATATAGACGGCAAGAATAAGTTAAACGAGTCAGGCGACTTATTATTTATTTCTGAAATATAATGATATAAGAATTTTTGAAGAAGAAATACTGCTCTGTTATTTTCATATCTAAAACATAAACTTTTCCTTAATCATAATTATAATAATGTCTGCTTCTTTGAAAACTGCAAGGCAGGCGAAAATGTTTTCTATGTGCCATGGACTAAGGGGTCTTTTTTATGAGGTAGTAACTATTATTTTAAATAAAAAACTTTTATTTTTAAATAAATTAGGTAGTTAGTGTGTTTTATCAGTATTATGTATCGCAAATAAATAGATAGACATAACTACTTTGACTAGGTACAGTTTCATTATTAAAAAGTATGTAGCTGTTGGAGTGGGTTGGGTATGGGGCTCTATAGGTAAGTACGCGATAAATTTGTAGCAACACGAGGTCTTATATAACTCATAATATATACCTAAGTTATGGAGAGAGAGATATAAACTAGTTAATCTGTTGACCCACTTTGTCATTTTACTTCATTTACCTAATATTTGAAGTACTGTATTTTATATCCTCTAAAGAAAAATTAGAGGCAGACTAATTTTTTCGTTTCGTCGTTCTCGAAAGTTCCCTAGTAGTACGTTGTAAGTACCTAAACTTCACGTGTTGAGGTTATTAACCCCCATCATGTCACGGAATTCTCCACCACTTCATAGAACTCTTCCACAGTATTTAGCGGCCCCGTCATTAAGTAGGGGGGTGCTATATGTGACGCAAAACTGATATAAATACGTTATTGGCATTGCAACTCTTGATTTTGCTGGTGCGTTTTCGAGGTATTTTCATGAAAGATACACTTCCTTATAAAATTGTAAGGAGAATCTGGTATAGTAAATGTCCCCGGCTTATGATGGCGAGTTCTGGGGTGGTGGGGTCTGTTCCGAATTATGGTAGGGGATAGAGGTGGGAGGTGTGTCGTAGCCGTTATTTATAAATGAATACATATTAGAATTAAACCGTAACTTCGTCTTGATTTTTCAGATATGGTCATTGGGGCTTTCTTAATTATAACCTATCACCTACCTCCAGTAGGCCTAAAAGTATTTCATGGAGGATGCTGTGTAAAAAATGTTAACTTTATCTAGCAAGAACAGACTAACTTAAATAATATTTATTTTCAAAAATATGCGATCAGTTAGTTGAAGTGGTGACAACATATATATATAGAAAAAGTACATGTAGAGATTTGCAATATAATGATATAATGATATGAGGCTGTATTACGAGGTGATGCTGTTGGAGGTACCATACGGTAAACTTAGACGATTCAGACGTGTTGATCGTGTGCAGAATATATTATTCTTATATTTTAAATTAAGGTATTAGATTCTTAGTTAGCGTAATGTAGAGTATCGACCAGTATGAATAACCGTTTTTTAAGTCAAGGTCACCTCAGTAATTACGATAAAGACGTCCGGTGCTAGTACTCTTTAAATTTATGACGTCATGGATTTGAAAATATTTGCTTCTAGTTGTTTTATATAGAGTAATTTTATGATTTTTGGATATTCGTTTCGTTAAAATGGCCAAATCTTAAAGTAGGACCCTCTTGATAAAATACGTTG
The DNA here is from genome assembly GCA_963583905.1 of Stenurella melanura. Lineage (NCBI taxonomy): Eukaryota > Metazoa > Arthropoda > Insecta > Coleoptera > Cerambycidae > Stenurella > Stenurella melanura. The sequence continues at coordinate 110,811,549 of OY757316.1, forward strand.
TGTGATTCTACTTGATGTCTATAATTTTCGTGTAAATTTCTATTTCGATGATACATCGCGAAATTCATATTATAGATATACCTCTTATTACGGATGTACGGGAATTTTGTCTCCAGCTGTTTTGTAGTGTCGATTTTTATGAGTTTGAGATTTTGTTTCGTTAAACTGATAAAGTTTAAAGAAAGGCCCTCTTGACCCTAATATGTTAGGTGATCCTATTAGGTGTCTAGTATATCGGAGTAATATTTGAGACCGGCCTGTTGTACTGAAGCTAATATATTCGCCTTGATCGGTTTCGCTAATATAGCATGCAACGTTAGGTGTCTATTTTATTATTATATGTCTATGCCGTAGTAATTGGACTTTGTATCTCTACGGCCTTTTCAGTTAAACCTATAGATGAATTACATTCCTATGGCACAGGTGTCTACAACTCTTCGATTATCCATTTCAAGTTGGGATATTATGTGGGTATATGTAAGTAAACCTGCCTATGAGTTACTTCATTGATTATTCTTTGCAATTACTACGCCTTTAAACATCTAAGGTGCCTGTACAGATATTTTTAGTTGTCTGTAGCAGTTGTTCGTTAATAATTAATGTGTGTGTGTGCGTGTGTGTGTGTGTGTGTGCGGGTGGGTGTGTGTGTGTGTGTGATGGTGTGTGGGATGGTGTGTGTGTGTGTGTTTTTTATTAAGTAATTTTATAACTTTTAGATGTTTGTTTCGTTAAAGTGGCTAAATCTTAAAAGTAGGACCCTCTTGGTAAAAATACTTTGGGGTGATCCTACTTGTTGTCTATAATTTCCTAGTAAATTTCTCTTTCGATCAGACATCGCGAAATTTATATTATAGTTATGCCTTTTATTACGGAGGCACAGGAATTTTGTCTCCCGTTGTATTGTAAAGTACATTTATGAATTTTTAGATTTTTGTTTCGTTAAACTGATAAAAGTTTAAGTAAAGGCTCTCTCTCGGCCATAATATGTTAGGTAATACTATTATTAGATGTCTAGTATATCAGAGTAAAAATTTGCGGCAGACCTGTTGTACTGAGGCTATTATATTCGCTTTGATCGGTTTCGCTAATACAACATGCATCGTTAGGTGTCTATTTTATTATATGTCGATACTGGGGGAACTGGAATATGTATCTCTACGTCCTTTCCAGTTACAATTCTTCGATTATCCATTTGAAGTTGGAATATCTTGTTGGTATATGTAAGTAAACCTGCTTATGAGTCATAAGTGTTATGTCATTGATTATTCTTAGCAGTTACTACACCTTTAAACATCTAAGGTACCCGTGTGTGTGTATGCGCGTGTGCGTGCGTGTGCAGTGTACCTTGCAGTTTGAATTCCTGGAGGTGAGACACTATTTATTTTTAAAATTAAAAAGTGCCAGATCCTTAACTAATGTGGCGTGGTGCACCCACCGAATAATTGATTTCAAAAATGTTAAGGACACCTCCGCGTGTGTTATTCAAGTCTAAACAACCAAAAATATAAGCGAAAATGATTTTAAGTTAATTTGTTCTGCTAATCTAGATGCTCTGATATATATTGTACTTGCTATTCTTACCATAAGATAAATATATTTCTTGGATCTATGACATTTTTTCGTATTGACATGTTAAATGATGTCTCTTGGTTTTTTTCATTTTATTTTAATGAATTTAGATTTTGTTTCATAAACTGTTTAAGGTAAGGGTCTTTTTTGACACTTTGTGTCAACTTGATATTTAGTGTACCCCGTAAAATAGGCCTTCATGAGGTTGAAATATTCTATTTAATCGAATTCGTTAATGTAGTATGAATTGTTAGGAGTCTATGTTATTATATGTTCAATGGTACTCCACCTATCTTGAAAATGTATTAGTATGACGTCAGAGATAGAAACGGTGTACAAAGTAAAATTGGCCTTCATGAGGTTGAAATATTCTATTTAATCGAATTCGTTAATGCAGTATGAATTGTTAGGAGTCTATGTTATTATATGTTCAATGGTACTCCACGTATCTTGAAAATGTATTAGTATGACGTCAGAGATAGAAAAGGTGTACAAAGTAAAATTGGCCTTCATGAGGTTGAAATATTCTATTTAATCGAATTCGTTAATGCAGTATGAATTGTTAGGAGTCTATGTTATTATATGTTCAATGGTACTCCACCTATCTTGAAAATGTATTAGTATGACGTCAGAGATAGAAAAAGTGTACACAGTTTCCTACTGCGCATGCCTTCTATAACAGCTATAATATTTTTTTCCTATAAATATCCACTGTACGTGTTTTAATATGCTGACTATAATGTTTTTTCCTAAAATCCTCACTGTTCATAATTTTGTTTTTTGACTACCACACTGTTTTTCCCCTCTGCGCATGCTTTTCTCTATAAGTTTCTGTATGTAGCGTCATTATCAGTTTTGGATTGCGTCTTCGTAACAGAATCGGGTAAACATATTAATATTATTATATGATGATTAAACTTAATTTGGCTTGCCCATTACAGTATTTTTAGCATTATGTGGCATTTCTTGCTATATCTTACGAATTTTAGTTTTTGTGTTGATTTGATTTCGTGGAAGCTTAAATATGAAGATCTGAAACTTTTTAAGCTCCTTTGTTTATTAACCTGTAGGGGAGTCTCTAGTTGTCTTGTGTTGAGTTAATTTTAATTTTGTATTGTATTTGATATCTAGCATGCTTACGTAAGAGATTGTATCGATAGGGTTTTATTTTCAATTTTATTTAGGCTTGACATCGATAACTCATAAATATGAATATTTGCAATTTTCTGAGATTTTGTTGATAATTTGACATAGGTGTACTGATATTTCACTAAATTCCTAATGATATCTGAAATTTAGAATAATATGCGTGCAGGCGAGTGGGTTCTTACCTAATGATACTTTTAATTTCGAATAGAGGGTCATTTGAATTGGTGGAGGAGTCCTTTTTTGATGAATTTTAGGTTTTGTTTCATAAAATGGATAGAGCTTAATGGTTAGTATACCTTCGTAAAATTCGTCATCATGAGTCTAGAATATTCGGTTTAATCAGCTTCGCTAATACAGTATGCATCGCTAGGGTGTCTATTTTATATGTTCAGCATGGTGCGATTTGTTCTTAAAATGCAGTAGTATGACGGCAGAAATAGAAAGGCTGTACACTGCGCATGCGCATGCCTTCTATAGCAGCTATAACATTTTCCTTATAAATCTCCACTGCGTATATTTTCCTATTACGTCTATAATGTTTTTCCTAAAATACCCACTACTCATATTTTTATTTGGCTACCATGACATTTTTCCTCGATATTTCCCAACTGCGCATGCTTCTCTTGGTGCGTTTATGATTTTTTGTGTATACCCCCCCACTACTTTAAAATGTATGTATTTGAATTTATTATTCTGTTAACGTCTTGTGTTATCCTTATCTTTAAAATCCATCGGCTTGATATAATTACAATTACCAAGTCAGTATTTATTTATTATGTTACTGCCTGATGCCTACCGACTTGTTAGGGCCTGTCGTTTTTATTATCATGTAACCGTGTAATTATTTTATCTCTGGATAAAAATACTATTTTCAAAGTGTAATGAACTTCATTAGTTATGATTGAAACAATGGGTTTATTCATTCGCATAATATACTAGGTAGCGATCTGTACCTTACTGTTTTTAACTTTGATTAGTAGTTATATGTTTAATTATACAATTTTATGCTATAATGTAAAACTTTCTATCACCACGATATTTTAGGAAGTTCCTATTTTTGTTCTAGAGAATTAACCATTGTCTTAGTTTATGTAATATTATTTGCCTGAAAAATTAAAATAATATACCATGTGTTTCCTGAAAATCGGTTGTGGAATAATACCTTTCGTGTATGGCTGGTTATCATTGATTTATTGAAGTATAGCTTATTGTATGACTTGGGGAAGTAGTACAATTTTTATAATATGTTATCAATTTATAGATGTGCGACAAAATGATTTTTGAATCTGAAATACTTTTACACCCCAGAATAAATTTGTATTAGTCTGTAATAAGAATAACACTTTACAATAAACATAGTGCTCGGCTTCATTGGGTAGACAATTTTTTCAAGTTCTGGGTATCCATTACTAATAAACCTGCCTGGAATATTATTTCATACCTAGATTCCGTTAATGTCTTACTTCGACTCATAGACTAGTATCCATTGTGAATAAAATTTTTATTGTAATCATCGAGATGATGTCCCTGTACTCAGCTGAATTTTTTATCTAGCTAAAATATATACTAAATTATTTTTCTGTACTTCCTCATTTTTTTCGCTGGTGATTTTATTGTCGTGTCTTGGCTGTGGTGCCTCTTAATCTATAAAACTTATAAATTTGTTGAAGTATGTACGAATTTTTTTTTTTTGTACGTTATGCATTGCTTTGAGACACTCTTCCATTTTTGTTTTTCGTCTTACTTTAACATTTTGCTTCTGTGGGTACATTTCTTTATAAATACTGCACCGGCGAAAGCTCTGCTGGATATATTAAATTCCATGTTTGCTTCATTGATATGAGAATAAAAATTTGCTTTTGAACGTAATAAACTAAAATATTTGTCTAGAAGAGGAGTATGCATTATCTAACTCGATCATCGGATCTAGATGGACCTATTGTTACATATTAAGGAATTTAAATAAACTTCATTACGATAGGCTTTACTGCGCATGTGTGATGTCGTTCTCTAGGCGGCTTAGTAAATAACACCATTATAGATATTGAAGCCAATGTCTCGATAGCTTATGCGATAAGACGTTGTACTTTCAACCCAGAGTTCGTTGGTTCGAATCCTGATGGCCGCTGGATTTTTACATTGAAAATAATTACAGGAAAATTATATGTATCATGTGACCCCTCTATCGGAAGATATAGGTATTCAGAGTTTAAAGTAATGATTGTTAGATGGCGCTGTTGGACCATTACAAGTTGAACTATGTGGGCAACAGCCGAAAACTTAGGGAGAGGCCCTACTGCCAGATTAGGGTTGTGCCAGTTTCCAGAATTAGAAGGCGGTCCATTACCGAAAGTAGGAGGTTGGCTATCTGCCTAAATTAGGAGATGGGGCGCTTGCCCAAAAATTAGTAGGCGGGTCCCTTGCCCGGAATTTAAGGAGGGGGCCTACTGCCAAACTATGTGTGTGGGCCTACGGCTAAAATTAGGAGGCGCGGCCGCTTGTTAGAATTAGGAGGCTGGCTATCTGCCTAAATTAGTGACTGGGCCACTTGCCCTAAATTAGTAGGCGGGTCCCTTGCCCGAAATTTAAGGAGAGGGCCTACTGCCTAAATTAGAGGGCGGGCTAACTGCCCCCAAAATTAGTCGCCGGGTCCCTTGCCCGGAATTTAAGGAGGGGGCCTACTGCCAAACTATGTGTGGGCCTACGGCTAAAATTAGGAGGCGCTATCTGCCTAAATTAGTGACTGGGCCACTTGCCCGAAATTAGTAGGCGGGTCCCTTTGCCCCGAAATTTAAGGAGAGGGCTTTACTGCCCAAATTAGTGGGTGGACCACTTGTCCAAAATTAGTAAGCGGGTCCCTTGCCCGGAATTAAAGGAGAGGGCTTACTACCCAAATTAGTGGCTGGACCACTTGTCCAAAATTAGTAGGCGGGTCCTTGCCCGGAATTTAAGGAAGGCATACAGCCAAAATTAGGGGGTGGGCCAACTGCCGAAAATTAGAGGGTGGTCCAAGTGCCCAAATTAGGGGGTGGGCCAACTGCCCAAAATTAGAGGGTGGGCCAAGTGCCCAAATTAGATGGTGGGCCAAGTGGCCAAAATTAGGGGTGGGCCAAGTGGCCAAAATTAGGGGTGGGCCAAGTGGCCAATATTAGTGGTGGGCCAAGTGGCCTAAATTAGGGTGGGCCAAGTGGCCAAAATTAGTGGTGGGCCAAGTGGCCTAAATTAGGGTGGGCCATCTGCCCAAAATTAGGGGGTGGGCCAACTGGCCTAAATTAGGGTGGGCCATCTGCCCAAAATTAGGGGGTGGGCCAACTGGCCTAAATTAGGGTGGGCCATCTGCCCAAAATTAGGGGTCAATGTCTGGACTGTCTCGCGGAAGTGTCGCAATACCTACTCAGCTCTTCAGCAAGATTTGTATTAACAGCTTTAGAAATAGGTACTATAATTGAGAGGTGCTTGCTTCCAAGGAGTATTACCTTTTCTAAATCGGAGCTAATCAAGCGTTACGATACTTTGGTATTATAGTCAATATTCATATTTTATAACTCATTGAAATTTTAACAACTTATTTCACCTATTTCTTTAGTTTATGTGTAAATTATTCAAATGTTATTTAAAAACAGGAGTGAACAATCATTAAAATCCTGTTAATCATGTAGTATCAGTAGGATATCATGAAATAATTGTACATTTTCGATGATGTACTGTTATAAACAGTTTCATTATATCTTGAGGCTAGTATCACTCTGAGTAATTCTCCCGTGGATATTATATTACACTGAGAAATTATGTTCATACGCCTACCACACGTCATTAATTAATTATACATAAGCATACAATACAAAATATGCAAACCAAACGAGTGGTTGCTAGGTGTATGAATGTAATTAGTCAGAACAATTAATTCAAATTAAACTCATTTCTCTTGTTTTTAATTATCTCTGTTTATCTACTAAACGTCGATTATACAGGGTGAACTAGATCTTGTCAGAAAATTTTTGTTGTTGATGCCACAAAAAGAAAACTCGTTGGTGACGTCAAAACTGCACACCCCATAAGTTATTGTATCCAGTAAGTACTATGCGTCTAACATTAGTTCAATCGTAGTATAGTAACCGTAAAAAAATATTATTTTACTTCCATATCCACGTAGTAGAGTTTTATTTATTTATATCATAAAACTTCGAGATTTTAAATTTATGCAAAAAAGTCGGCCTGCCTAACTTTTTTGTGCTCGCATTTTGCCAGCAATAGTTTAAGATATTGACTTGAACGGTACATATATGTTCCACGACGCAAGCTGGTAAGAGAACAGAAACTTGGGATATGGTGTATATACTAAAAGCCAAGGCCTTAGATTTCTTTATAATGTTTTTCATCAGAGTCGAACTCTTCATAAAATGATTTGAGGATTGTCGTCATATTCTGCTCTTCATTGTCATCCTGTGGTTGATGTTGTATATTATCACAGGCACCAATGCAAATTGTACAAATAATGGAACACTTTGGTCCAGCTTTTGTACGTCTACATGCGCCCCGATTCCTCCTTTGCAAGAAATACGTTGTAGTAGTGTTTCCGAAGCAGGAGATTGGTAATAGGAATTAGAATTAGCCCATGCTTGCCTTTTAAATCCAAATGCTCTGAATTTTTTACTTCCCTCGCATGCTGAAGGGAAGTATTGTATTCGAGAAAAAATCGCCCTCCGAGATTATTCCGGTTTTTCACTTTCCAGATTATGTAGATTACGAAAATATAACTTCTTCAATTCCGTCAGCCTGTCTGTCTGACTGTTTGTCTGTCTGTGTGTTTGTTGGTGCATTAACTAAAAAACTACTTGACGGAGGACAGTCAAGTTTGGTTGGTAGCTGACGCTACTGTCAGCGGAAAAATGGTTAAATTTTCACTGAAAAATATACACTAATATACAGTGTGGGCCGCCTAAAGGGCACAAATATTGAAAGAAAAATTGTCTTGCTCAAATTTGAAATTTCCACGTTTCATGACATTAAAAACCTATTTAAGAAAAAAAATTTTGAAATTTGTTTTTATCAACATTTTTGAAATATTTTTTACCACTAGAATAGATGAAAAAAAAATGTTTTTGCTCAAATTTAAAATTTACACATTCCATGACATTCTAAACCTACTTCAGAAAAAAAAATTGAACATTTTTTTTACCATTTTGGAAAAAATGGTAAAAACAGATGGGAAATTTTTTTTTTGCTCAAATTTCTAGTTTTCACGTTTCATGGCATTCTAAACCTATTAAAAAAAACGTTTTTTGAAAATAAAAATTCCACTACTATAGAATAGATGAATTTTTTTTTACCATTTTGTAAAAATTCTTCTCCACTAGAATAGATGGAAAAAAAATTTTTTTGCTCAAATTTAAAATTTCCACGCTTCGTGGCATTCTAAATCTATTTTTTTTTTTTTTTTTACCGCTGCTGATAGAATAGAAGAAATTTTTTTTGCCCAAATTTAAAACTTCTACGTTTCATGGCATTCTAAACCTATTTTAAAAAAACGCTTTTTGAAAAAAAAAATTCCACTGCTATGGAATAAATGAAAAAGATTTTCTTGCTTAAATTTAAAATGTCCACGTTTAATGACATTCTAAACTTATTTCAGAAGAAATTTTGAATATATTTTTACCATTTTGGAAAAATTCTTTACCACCAGAATAGACGGAAAAAATCTGTTTTTCCTCAAATTTGAAATTTCCACGTTTTGTGACATTCTAAACCTATTTCAGAAAACAAATTTGAAAACTTTTTACCATTTTGTAAAAATTGTTTACCACTGGAACAGATGAAAAAAAAATTTTGCTCCAATTTAAAATTTCCACGCTTCATGGCATTCTAAATCTATTTAAAAAAAGTTTTTTTACCACCACTATAGAATAGAAGAAAATTTTTTGTCCAAATTTAAAATTTACACGTTTCATGGCATTCTAAGCCTATTTCAGAAGAAATAAGTTTAGAAAAATATTTTACCAACATTTTTGAAACATTTAAAAAAAAATGAAATTTTTTAACTACTACTATACTTCCACTCCACTACGCCGCGTGTATGTGGAATTGAAAATGTGACAGATGGCAATAATATCTGGCATATGCACCTATTATAGTTTTATTGAAAAATGTACTACAGGGTGGTCATCCCAAGAAATAATTCAGCCATGTTACACATTTGTAAAGGTATTTGCGCACGCCTTCCATATTTGGCACCTGTTATTTAGTATTGAATTTTTGCTGTCGGATGACCAAAAGTTATCATGTTTTCTTTGTAATAATAGTGATAACTACATTCCGATTATTATTCTCAATGTCATATCGTAATTAATAATTTTTTAGAGTGACCGCCATGCACAAATAAAGAGGGAAGTTCTGTGTAAATACCTTTACCGATCTTTCAACACCACACAATGGGCTTGTTCCATGATTTCCTTTTTATATGGTTTTTTACTTTTACTTCCCTCGCATACCGAAGGGAAGTATTGTATTCGAGAAAAAATCACCCTCCGAGATTTTTTCGGATTCTGACGTTTCAGAACACGTAGATTACGAAAATATAGGTTTTTCAATTCCGTCTGTCTGTCTGTCTGTCTGTTGGTGCATTTACTAAAAAACTACTTGACGGAGAGCAGTCAAATTTGGTAGGTAGTTGACGCTACTGTCAGCGAAGACATGGTAGAAATTTCACTGGAAAATATACAGGGTGGACCGTCTAAACGGAATAAATAGTGAAAAAAATTTTTTTTGCTCAAATTTTAAATTTCCACGTTTCATGACGCGCTAAATCCATTTCAGAAAAAAAAATTATTTAAAAATTTTTTTCAAACATTTTTGAAAAAATTTATACCAAGATGAAAAAAATATTTTTTTGCTCAAATTTAAAATTTCTACGTTTCATGACACGCTTAACCCATTTCAGGAAAAAAAAAATTTGAAAATTTTTTTCACCAATATTTTTGAAAAAATTTTTAGTAAGTACTAAAATGAAATATTTTTTTTTCCTTTCTTCAAATTTAGAATTTCCACGTTTCATGGCATTCTAAGCCTGATTCAAAAAAAATTTTATGAACATTTTTTTTACCATTTTTGAAAATTTGTTTACCACTAAAATAGATGGAATTTATTTGTATTTCTTCGGATTTCAAATTTCCACGTTTCATAGCGTTCTAAATCTATTTAAAAGAAAAATTAGACATTTTTCTTACTATTTTTAAAAAAATTTACCACTAAGATACAATTTTTTTTTCTTTGTTCAGATTTTAACTATTCACGTTTCCATGACATTCTAAAACTATTCAAACAAATTTAAAAATGTTTTTGAAGAATAATTCAGTCATGGTGGACATTTGTAAAGGTATTTGCACAACCCTTCCATATTTGGCACCTGTTATTTAGTATTGAACATTTGCTGTTGGATGAGCACACTGTATATTTTTTTGACCAAAAGTTATCAGGTTTTCTTTGTAATAATAGCAATAACTATATTCCGATTATTATTCTCAATGTCATTTCGTAATTAATAATTTTTTAGAGTGACCGCCATGCGCAAATAACGAGGGAAGTTCTGTGTAAATACCTTTACCGATTTTTTTTATATAGTACTCGATATTCTTATTATGCACTTAAAATTTCGTCCTATTAACTTTTTCCGTTCTCGAGATATCAGGAGTTGAAATTAGTAAAAGTTACAAAAACCGAGCGCTCACTTGTGACGTCACTATACGCAAGTGACAAGAAAAATGGCGTTCTGAGATCTTTCAAATTTAACCTGAAAAGTCGAAAAACATAGAATTTCCAAACGCTGGTAACTAAATAATTACGTCGAGTGGAAGTTCGTTCTATGTCTCTACGGAAAGGAGAACGTCGGCGATGAATCCTAATCGTAAATTGCAGGGTCAAAATAAAAAATTCGTCCCGACAGGAGCGAGAGAAAATTGTAATTTTTTGACATTTCACCAAATTGTACTCCCCTACTGTCAAGAAGTAAGCAAAACAAACAATACTTCGAAAACAATGGGCTTGTTCCATGATATTCTTTTTATATGGTTTTTATACTTTTTCATATAGTACTCGATATTCTCATTATACTTTTAAAATTTCGTACTATTAACTTTTTCCGTTCTCGAGATATAAGAAGTTGAAATTAGTAATAGTTGCAAAAACCGAGCGCTCATTTGTGACGTCACTATACGCAAATGACGTAAGAAAAATGGCTTTCTGGGACCTTTCAAGTTTAATCTGAAAAGTAGAAAAACATGGAATTTTTAAACGCTGGTAAATAAATTAATACGTCGAGTGGAAGTTCGTTCTACGTGTCTACGGAAAGCAGAAGGTCGGCGATGAATTTTAATCGTAAATTGTAGGGTCAAAATCGAAAATTCGTCCCGGCAGGAGCGAGAGAAAATTGAAATTTTTTGACATTTGACCAAATTGTACTCCCCTACTGTCAAGTAGTAAGCAAAACAAACAATACTTCAAAACGCTTATATTTATAACAAGTAAGGAGCATCAAGTCTATTGAGATCGCCGAGCCTATGCGTATAGTGACGTAGCGCCTGGCCACGCCCCATTTTCGCGAGATGGAGATTTGTAATAGTTTTTAAGATACTAAACGTTCGAATAAGATTCTGATTTTTTGCAGATCCATTAATTTATACTTGCACTTTCGATTTATGAAATAAAAAAAAATGCCGAACAAGCCCATTGCTGGTCTTTGCAATACTTGAGTAAAACATGAAATCCTGTTGAAAACAATGGGCAGCATAGTAGACTTTACTTTTTTAGACCCCTCGCAAAGACATCAAGTTGAGTAAAATCAAGTGATCTAGGCGAGGAGTTATTGTCAACACACCTGGAGGTTGCTTTTTCAGGAAATAATGCTGTAGTTCATGTCAACAAATTCTAATAATTACCGAACCGGTTAATGATTGCAGCCAGGACCGTAGATTTTTAATTTATTCGAAGTGTTCAGAAGGATCTCTTTAAATCTGCGTTTCTAAATTATTTTATTAACTAAACTTACAAAGTATCCAATGCTCGTGCAAATCCCTGGTCATTGAGAAAGAGACTTAATAAAAGATGAGTCAATAAATCAAGATGAACCATTTTGAGTTACGCACGTTTAACTTTTTCTAGGAACTGTAATACATTTTTACTAAACGAAATGCTTCTGTCAAGCTCCTCTATGAATCCTAACTTTCATAATGATAATAACCGAATTGCAAATCGACAGATATTTTCCGGGCTATAGGTCCCGCCGAGCGCTGGATTACGAAGCTTGACATGTTAGTGTAAAAGAAAATACATTTTACCATAGTACGCTAGGTTTCGATGGCAAAAAATATTACGTTTATTTCAATCGATTCATTTTGTGGATAGAACCCGCAATATTACTTGCAAACATTCTTGAAGCAATTAAACAACACTCGTCATACCTACCGTCCTGGTACGAAATTAACACAACTCATATTAACGGTACTAAACATTATTAAAAGCGAGGAATGTAAAATAAATTTATGTTAAAATTATTGGCCAATTATACCTTGTTTGGTTTGCGTCGAAGGTGTAATAAAAATGTACATTATAAGTATCTGTTATTGTTTAAAATATTCACAGGTACGGTATTGTGTGTGATTAACGTTCATAGCTTTCTACATGAGAGATTATGGGCGTGCGGTTAACCCTCGAAAAGACCTCAAGATCTTGATTAACTACCAATGTTCCAGGTATGAAGTAATTCCTTGATGGATTGAATATGTGATACAAAGGTAATTTAAGCCAAAGGTGGCAAGAATTCACCTGGCGAATAGTGACAATGGTATAAATAAATATATTTCTTTAAATTGACTTGTGTCATGGTCGCTAAAACGTCCGAACTAAGATTTTATTTGACGCATAAGAAATGCCAGTAGTTCTCAAACAGTTCTTTCCTGTAACAGCAATGATGTCGCTAAATAATTATTAGAAAATAGGAAAGATGTCATAAAGTGTTAAGATTATTAATTAGGTAACTTCGTTATTTTAGTGGAATTCTGATTATACAGTGTCCGCCATAAAGTTGGCTACATATGAGAAAGAATTGTATTATTGACATTTCTAAAAAACTTTATTGGGGGTTCGTTTATACATGTCCGACAACAAAAATTACAATTTGACACATATCATGTGATCACCGATTTGGCAGGACTGTAAAAAATAGTTGACGGTGGTAGGGAAAAAATGTGTCAAATTGTTAAGATATCGAAAAGTTCTATTAAGAAGAAGTGCGTAGAATACAACAAGGACCCCATATATCAATTTTGAAGCAGATATGAGAATAATAAGAAAGTGCAAATTTTCCCCCTACCATTAATTACTATATGAAAAATCGGTAAAGGTATTTACACAGAACTTCCCTCGTTCATGGCAGTCTCTCTAAAAAAATAATAATTACGAAATGACATTGAGAATAATAATCGGAGTAGAGTTATTGCTATTATTACAAAGAAAACTTGATAAGTTTTGGTCAAAAAAATATACAGATTGCTCATCCAACAGCAAAAGTTCAATACTAAATAGCAGGTGCCACATATGGCAGGCTTGCGCAAATACCTTTACAAATGTCCACCATGACTGAATTATTTCTTGGGATGACCACCCTGTACATTTTTCAATAAAAGTATAATAGGTGCATATGCCAGATGTTATTGCCATCTGTCACATTTTCAATCCAACATTCACGTAATGGAGTGGAAGTATAGTGGTGGTTAAAAAATTTCATTTTTTTAAAAATTTTCAAAAGATGGTAAAATAATTTTCTAATTTTTTTCTTCTGAAATAGGTTTAAAATGTCAAAGGTAGAAATTTTAAATTAGAGCAAAAAGGAAAGTTTCCTTCTGTTCTATAGTAGTGCTAAAAAAAGTTTAAAAATCAAAAATGATGTATTTTTTAAAATAGGAAACGTGAAAATTTTAAATTTGAGCAAATAAAAAAAAATTCGATCTATTTTAGTGGTAAAAACTTTTTGAAAAATGTTGGTGAAAAAAATTTTCAAATTTTTTTTTCTGAAATACCTAGGTTTAGAATGTCATTTAAATTTGAGCATTCTGGTGTTAAATTTTTTTCCAAACTGGTAACAAAATGTTGCAATTTTTTTTTTCCGAAATTGGTTTGGAATATCATGAAACGTGGAAATTTTAAATTTGAGCAAAAAAAAATTTTTTCGTCTGTTCTATAGTAGTGATACATAAATGGATTAAAAATGTTTTCAAATTTTTTAAAAAATTCTTCAAAAACATTTTTAAATTTGTTTGAATAGTTTTAGAATGTCATGGAAACGTGGATAGTTAAAATCTGAACAAAGAAAGAAAAATTCTCTTAGTGATAAAATTTCAAAAAACTTTTTTTTTAATCAGGCTTAGAATGCCATGAAACGTGAAAATTTTAAATTTGAAGAAAGAAAAAAAAAATCATTTTAGTAGTAAAATTTTTAAATATTGGTGAAAAAAATTTTCATTTTTTTTTCCTGAAATAGGTTAAGCGTGTCATGAAACGTAGAAATTTTAAATTTGAGCGAAAACAAATTTTTTTCATCTTGGTAAAATTTAAAAAAAAAATGTTTGAAAAAAATTTTCAAAAATTTTTTTTTTCTGAAATAGGTTTAGCGCGTCATGAAACGTGGAAATTTTAAATTTGAGCAAAAAAAAATGTTTTTCAACTTGGTAAAAATTTTTTCAAAAATGTTTGAAAAAAATTTTCAAAAAATTTTTTTTCCCGAAACAGGTTTAGCGCGTCATGAAACGTGGAAATTTTAAATTTGAGCAAAAAAAAATTTTTTCAAAAATGTTTGAAAAAAATTTTCAAAAAATTTTTTTTCCTGAAATAGGTTTAGCGCGTCATGAAACGTGGAAATTTTAAATTTGAGCAAAAAAAAATTTTTTTCACTATTTATTCCGTTTAGACGGTCCACCCTGTATATTTTTCAGTGAAAATTCTACCAGTTCTTCGCTGACAGTAGGGTCAACTACCTACCAAATTTGACTGCTCTCCGTCAAGTAGTTTTTTAGTAAATACACCAACAGACAGACAGACAGACAGACAGACAGACAGACAGACCGACAGACAGACAGACAGACAGACTGACGGAATTGAAAAACCTATATTTTCGGAATCTACGTGTTCTGAAACGTCAGAATCCGAAAAAATCTCGGAGGGTGATTTTTTCTCGAATACAATACTTCCCTTCGGTATGCGAGGGAAGTAAAAATCGTAATTTCTCGTGTCTATTTCACAAATATTTGATTAATTTCGACAAAGACTTTACGTATTTTGGTTGAATTAAGGTATTTGCATGTAAAAAAAGAAACGAACCCTCAATATAGTATTTTTTGGAAATCTCAATAATACAATTTTTCCCACATGTAGCCAACTTTATGGCGGACATTGTGGGTACATTTCACCATTCGTGTATTAACATATAACGTATAAAAGTCTATTTTGTTAGAGATAAACACGCGCTAGTAGTAATAAAAGACATTTTTGGGGAAAATGAAGTTTTAACAAAACTCGCGGCGCGGCTTAATAAAATGAAAGTTTTAGAAAGAAAATTATTAACTTTTAATAGAGCTTAGATAAAAACAAAGTAAAAGTGAGGATCGAGATCGAACTCGCAACCACCCCATTTACATTTATTGCTGCTCAAGTATCTTACTGATTAAGCTCCGCGATCTTATGTTCATAATATTCTAAAACGTGTAATATACTAGAAAATTGTGACATAGTGGTTTGACATTGTTCGTTTGACGAATGAATATCCACTATTTACCACTAAAAATAACTTAAATATTTCAAAGACTTTTTCATATTTAGTGTGGTGTTAGTTCTCGGGAATCAATAATATTCGTCGTCAAATCTCACAGTTTGAGAATCGCTGAGCTTATGACTATGTTTCTCACTGCTCAGTTATTTCATATTTCCGTCTCAAAAGAGGTGGGAAAGAATCTTGGTAGATATACATTGACGATGTTTGTGTGCAAGAGATAGTGAAAACATTAATTTATACATCGGTCATTTTAAAATGGACCCGACTCTAGTGTTGGCGACTTAATAACAGAGTAAACGTTTTCCTGTACACATTACAATAGAGCAGTCAGTCATTTAGATATTTCAGGAAAAAATGTATACATGCAAAGGAATCTGATTGAAATTCTATAAATTTACCCCCAAGGTAAGTTTTGTCTTAACTACAATTTTAGAAAATGGAAAGCAAAATTTTATTTTTGGCCCTTTTTCCAGTTCTAAATTATAATTGTTAAATATCCAATCACCTACTATCTTCAACCCCTGTCACAACAGGGAGACTGGAAAAGTTAAAAATTTAACGCATGTTGTTCATATGTTTGTGTGTCTATCTATGGCATCATATCTCTAACAGGTGATCTGATGTTGATGCGGTTTTTTTTTATTTGAAAAGTTTCACCTCGGTGGACTGTCAGAGAGATGAGCAATATCAATAAATATGACAGCAGTTGGACAGATTTTTTTTAGGTGTTTCATATTTTCTAATATTATGAGCAACGTATCATATTTATCAATGAAACTTCAAAGGTATAATGCTGGCATAGAACTTGGAATTGGAGGTTTCCCTTTAATCCTCAATGTTATTATCTCTCAGCAACGATGTGCGATCGTTATGCAGTGTGTGACGCGTACCGTATCTGTTTATAGTTATGAGTGAGCTACGATAGACCTGATGGTCATAGTGGAGGATCTGACTCTAAGCCCATTCATATATTAACCTAACCTAACCGTATCTGTTTCGTAATAGTTACGATACTTGTCTGTATATATCTGGTGAATTTTTGAAAACGAGCCACCATTAATAATTCGAGAATGTCAGGGAGGAGGGTTTTTAACGAGAAATGGTGCGATCCAAAACTCACCCCTTCACCTCCAGCCACCCCAAGTTTATAATTTCAAATGGCACCCCTAATTTCTTTCATCGATTTCTAATAGCAACATTTTTTTGGAATGCAATCGTAACAAACAGTGCGACCTTGAAGAGGAAAATTTTTGAGAGAAATGCTAAAAATGATTTTTTATAAAATGGTGATAATAGCCATAAAAATCTAATTAATGTTAAAAAATTCCTCATTACCCTAAACTGCCCCCACTTTAAAATTATTTAATGTGATATCAACTTACTGAAGTTTTAGGTAATTATTATTGTAAATATGAAACGCAACATAATTTTCAGACTCATAAGCTATTTTGCTAACCTTACAATAAGTGTTCGAAACGTTCGTTATTTCTGTCCATACAGTGATACAGCCGGCTTTCGAATTCTTCTCGCACTTTATGAAATACGGGACTTGAAAATTGGTGTACATTCCTGAGTAATTCGTTGCCGCAAATCTGCAATGTTTTCGTGCGGCATATTGTATACAACTGACTTAAGGTGATCCCATAGAAGGAAATCTGGCCTGGTCAAGTCAGAGGATCTGGCTGGCCACTCAATAGGTCCTCTTCGTTCGATCCATCTATTTGGGAACCTGTCGTTGGGCCATTGGCGAACTGCCATGCGATAATGAGATGAAGGCCCATCTTGCTGAAAGTTCTTCACTTAAAATCAAATCTCCCTCTTCGTCGCGCTGATTGTCGAACGCATCTATTATTAAAGGGCCAATAATGTTTTCCAATAACTCAAGGTAAATATCGCCATTCAAATTTTCGTCAATGAAGACTGGGCTAATAACCGCCCATGCATTCAACTTTTTGGGTGTTTGACTATGTCCTTCTCTGAAAATGTGGGTTATGTTTATTCACAAATCCGTGTCAAAAAATGTGCACTCTTCACTGAAACAAATATTATCTGGTTTCTATTATTGTTAATCATATTTGTCATCACTTTACAAAACTCAACTCTACGGTCGTAATCGTCTTCACCAAGCTCTTGATGGATCTGTAGCTTGTAGGGATGGAATTTATGTAGTTTCGTTACCTTCTGAACTGAACTATACGAAAGTCCAGTTAAAGTGGAAATCTTCCGGAGTGAGCTGGTAGGATCCATACTGGAGTGCCCTGACAGTTCAGTTTCAGCTGCCGTACCCAAACATTGAGATTTGTTATCTTTCTGTTTGCCACAGAGCCATAGTTTCCTTGAATTTTGCAACTAATTCTGTTACATACTTGTGATGCACATTTTTACCTGCAGTTACGCCGATTAAAATTATTGGCCGTTTTTCGAGGGGACTCTTTTTCAGCACTATAAATTAAAATCATTTTTGTTCTTTCAGCGAGAGTGTAAACCATTTTGAAAATTATCTTAAACTTTTAAAACAACTACGGAGCGTTGCGATGTACAGTGAAACTTCGAAAATAAATTAGTGCGTCTACGAAGGGGTAGCTAGGAGTGACTGGGAAAACGACTATAGAATTTTCTTACCTGCCAGATTAAAATCAAGTAATTGGCATAGAATATTATGCATTCATGTTCTACGTACCTACTGTTTCCCTCCTTTTTAGTTGATTCGTTAGGTATGTTCCTAGGTATTTCATTCTATTCGTGGTTCTCAGGGTGTAGTCTCCTATTTTGCATTCTTCCCCACTTGTTGGACTTGTTTTCGTCAATAGGTCTCGGATCATTATTAGGCTGTTCTTGAAGTTTATTTTCATTCCAGAGGAATCCAGATATGGTGTCATGATTCTTAGAAATTTAACTATGTCTTGTTCTTCCTCGATGATGATGAGCATATCGTCGGCGTATGCAAGTACGATGGGGGCTTTATCGTTCCATCGTTTCCATTGAAATTCTGATTCTCCCTTATTGTGCTTTCTATCACTTGGTCCAGGACTGTGGTGAATAGTCGGGAGGATAGGGGACATCCTTGTTTGACTCCTATATTCTTCATTTTTGATTCCGTCGTCTGTCCAAACCATTGCATTGCAGTGTTTTCGTGTAGGCATGCTTTTATTATTCTGTTTATTAAGTAGTGCGGTACTCCCCTGTTGAGCAAAGTGTTGATTATAGCCTCATGCCTTATGGTATCAAATGCCTTTTGGAGGTCTGTATATAGTTTTGTTCCTTCTTTCCACTTTTCTTCCAGGATCCGTCTGGTGGTGTACATCCGTCTGTTGATCTACCCTTGATAAATACCGTTTGATAATCTGGTAGTTTGATAATCTGGTAGTTCGCCGATGTATTTTTCCATTTCTCTGAGGAGGAACTGTGCGTAGTATTTATACCCTACACTGCAGTGTTATTCTTCTGTAATCGTCCACGTTTTGTGGTGATTTGGTTTTAGGGAGCGGTATCTGTATGGTTGTGTTCCACTCCTCAGGCATGGGTGTGGTTTCCGTCCATGCGTTCGTGATGATTTCCAGGGTTAGTTGCTTTATGTTGTCCGGTCCATAGTACAGTAGTTCGTTATTTATTTTATCTATTTTCGGGGCCGTGTTTCTTTTAGCTCTGGCCATAATTTCTAGTAGTTCGTCTTTTGACGGTGGCTTGCCCAGAGGCCAGTGGTCCATTTCTTGTATTGGTTCTATTTGACTTCTCTCTGTGTTTCCTTCTTATAGTTTCCTGACCCAATGCTGCAGTGGTATGCATTTTCTTGGTTGCGTATTGTTGTTTCTCCTGTATGTTTTGAGGTGTCTAAAAGTTTGGTTTAATATCTGTCCTGCTGGAGTGGATTCTATGTTTTCGAAGAATTCCCTGCATTTTTTCTGTTCGTGCCACCTCTCTTTTTTCTTTCCCCGCTTCTATTATCTTTTTGTCTATGTTTGGTGTATATTGTTTTCCTGTGGCAATAATGAATTCATATTTCAACAAGATAATTGTTCAGTTCATACTGCTCATACCGTGACTAACTGGTTTCAAGATAACAACATTAATGTTCTTAACTGGCCCAGACATAGTCCAGATCTTAACACTGTGGAAGACGTATGGGGACTACTCGTAAGAAGTATCCAAAAAGGAAATATGAGACCACGGAATGGTCAAGAATTACTGGAAGTAGTAAATAATGCATGGGAAAATATAATTACTAATGATTATTGTATACGTTTATTTAATTATATACCAAACAGACTTATAGAAGTTACAAATAGAAATGGTGCAATAACAAAATATTAATAGTTAGTTTCTTGTTAAGTTGGACATCCTTTATTACCCTGAACCAGGATTTCTACTAATCGTACCGTTTATTGTCCACTTTTTTAAAATGTTAAACACATAATAGCCCAGGAGGTAGCGACAGTTTTCGTGAAATCATTTCTATAAAGCTAGATTTTTTTCCAAAGACAGAGTAGATAGTATCTATAATGAATGTGCAATTCTACCAAACTCTTAGTTATGCATAAATAAGTAAAAAAATTAAATAACATGTTGCAAAAAAACAGATGGACGAAAATGTCGTTTTTCGAATTGTCACGAATTGTCAAAAAATGACGATTCACTTTCGCTCCTGCCGGCCTCAATTTTCGATTTTCACCTCGCGATTCATGTTGTACGGTCATTGCCGATCTTCTCCTCGCAATCGAGACATAGAACGGGTCTCCGATCGCCGTATTTGTTCAATTCTTACGTTTGTAAAATTGACTTGCGGTCGTGCTAATCGGCGACTATTTCTAAGTGGTTTCCCGAGTTCGAATCCCACCCGGGGATACTTTTTTCGCTCCGTTCTATTGCATTTCTCTGAAAAGTTTTGCATTTTCGGCCGCGGAATATTAATCTGCACTATTTCAATTAAAAATCAGAAATTTCCTTACCGAAATCTGTAATATAATGGAGTAACTAAAAGCTTATTAACAGATCTATAAAAATGCTGTATGTTCATTAATACTAAGGAGAAATATAATTGTCGTGATTTGACTACGTATTGCCGTTTTTGCAACATCTACCAGAGATTTAGCCACCCTATAGCGGAGGTAGAATGTGATTTTTAATCCAAATAGTGCAGATTAATATTCCCCGGTGGAAAATGCAAAATTTCTCCGAGAAATGCAATAGAACGGAGCAAATCGCAATTATAGAATCAAAAATATATGCCAAAAAATTGAAAAAGAAAAGAAAAAAATATCCCCGTGCGGGATTCGAACTCGGAAAACCACTTAGTCGCCGATTAGCACGACCGCAAGTCAATTTTACAAACGTAAGCATTGAACAAATGTGGCGATCGGAGACCCGTTCTATGTCTCGATTGCGAGGAGAAGGTCGGCAATGACCGTACAATATGAATCGCGAGGTGAAAATCTAAAATTGGGGCCGGCAGGAGCGAAGGCGGATCACCATTTTTTGACAATTCGTGACAATTCGAAAAACGAAATTTTAAATGTTTAATTTTTTACTCATTTATGCACCATTAAGAGTTTGGTAGAATGGCACCTTCATTATAGATACTATCTAAACTCTCTTTGGAAAAAAATCTAGCTTTATAGATATTAACGCGAAAAATCTGTCGCTGCCTCCCGGGCTATAATTTTTACTCATTACACATATTCAAATAGAGACAGATTTACATTAGAAAAGAACAGTTGTCCTATTTTTTTTTCTCACGACAGTACCAGCCTGACCTTTATATAAAAATAGTGTATTGAAATGCTACAAAGTATTGGTACTTCTTTCAAATGCACCTGTATGTAATTATGACTTACAGTGGTTGCCGTAAAATCTTGTCGACGTATATCAACATTACACGCTTCTAATTTCGTTAAATTTTACAAACAGATAAAGAAGCTATTACAATAAATAACCAAAATGATACTAGTTCTATAAATGCGTTTGTAAAAATTTCCACGCCGACGTGGTAACATTTTGTTTATTAGCTGATCGATATGGTTTCTTCGCTCTTAACTGTATATTTTTATGTAACATGTTAAGAGGCTGTCAGATAAAGCTAACTGTAGTATACAGAAATAGATACTGAAATGGCCTTTCATATGACATAAACGTGTAGAGTGTAGTTAGCGTAATATCTAGGATAATAGCCGCCTACGCTCTATACCATTGAATGGATGACAGTCATCACCAACTTAACAAGTTCAATAAGTTGGGGTCAACTTATATTGAAAACTATTTTTATCGAGGAACGAGAGGAAGAATTCTGCTCGGTATCGACATGTGTGCATATTTTAAAGGGGTACCTTAATGTACAATGTGTGCTGTTTGGAGTACGATCAGTCTCATTTTTATCTAACAGAAGATAATTCAAGTCCAAAAGAACGATTTTATTAGAAAAGTGCGCCCACTTAAAACCCTTTTGGAAAAAGAAAACAACCAAACGAAAAAAGTAGTACACTTTATTTTTGCAATGTAAACATGACTTTTGCAAAAAGTATTCTCATAGTCGTTATCTTCCTAATCATCAACTGTCAAATTTTTTTTCAAATTGAAGTGTAAGGGGCCATTCTTGAAACTTTTAAATATTTGCCAATTTTTAGTAATGGTTAGATAACTAACAGAAATTTGGAAGATTAGCATTGTTTCGAAATTGGAAAATGGATGTTCTCTAAGAGCAATTGCTTCTGAATATAACATGAACAAATGCAGTGTAATGACAGTTAAATAAAGATGGGAAAATGAAAGAACTGTATCCCGCAAACAACGACCTAGTAAGCCTAAACGAAGTAATGAGCAACAAGATAAAGCCCATATAGATCACCTACAGGAAAATTAATTTGACACCTGAGTTAATGCAGTTTTGGAAACAAATTTTCCTCCCTCAAGAACTACTGTCTGTAGAAGAATTGAAAATGGCATTCTGAAGTGTAGTTCTGCTGTCAAAAAATAAAAATTAATGAAAAGAAAAAAAAACAAGGACGGATCATTTTTGCACTCAACCTTATGTTGAACAATTTTGGTTAAAAGTCATATTTTTTAAAGAAATAGTTTTCCAGTCGTGTAATGATGGACATATTCGTCTTATAGACCTCGTGGGCAAAGATAGAATCAAAATTTTACACTCGATTCAACGTTTTTCTGTTAATGCTGGGCATGGATTGGTCAAAGAGGAATGGGAATGTATTGGTATGTTGATGGTTATCTTAATTCAACTAAATATATTGAGATACTTGTTATGTTGCTTCAGTAAGATGATAGTTTTATCTTCCAACAGGATAATTGCTCCATACATACTACGTGTAATACAAAACAATGGCTTCGGAATATATGGAAAAGCTACCGTGTAATACCCAGATGGCAGATAATTTAGTTTTATCAATGCCTAGGAGGCTAAAAGAAATTTTGGATTGGGATGGAGCAATGACTAAATATTAATTGGTATTATTTATTGTTTATTTGTGTTTTAAATTGCTATTCAAAATGTTATGTTTAAAATACATATCTGTAGAAAATAGAACTGTTTATTTATTTAACAGTATCAATTTACGGAATTACTTTACCGACATTTATATTACTTCCACATCCAAATAGTGGTCTGTCACGGTCTGTCGGTGTGTAACTTTTTTTTTGATCGCACTTTTTCTCCTGAACGGTTTAAGATATTGACTTGAAATTTTGTACACCTCTATATTGTAACGAGATCTGGAACTGGATTGTTTTTTTAATATATCCGGTGAAGAGTTGGGGGCTAAATAGGGGGAAATAAGTAAAACAAGCTGGTAAGAGTACAGAAACTTGAAATTCGGTGTATGTACTAGAAGCCGAGGCTTCAGATTTTTTTATAATATTTTTCAATCCTCCACCACCCCCTACTCCATTTTAAAGGGGTTGATAAAATAAAATTGAGATATTCACTTGAGATCTGGTACATGTACGTACTCTAAGACAACTAGATTATATTTTGAGAGGTGATTCCGTTGAAGGGATGGCGATGTAAGTATAGATAAATAAGGGAAAATGAGTAAAGTAAGCAATGTAGAGTACAAAAACTTGAGGTTTGGTGCATCTACGAGAAGCCAAGCCCACAGATTTCTTTATATTTTTCAACGCCCCCACCACCACCCACTCAATTAATAAAGGGGTTGATTAAATAAACTTGAGATATTCACTTGAAATTTGCTACACGTATCTATTTTTTGTTGAAGGGGTGGAGGGGGGTCTGTAATTGAAAGAAATCAGTACATCAAGTTAGTAAGAGTCCAAAAATTTTGTTTTTGGCGTATGTACTAGAAACCAATGCCTTAACATTGAAAATGTTTAACAAATCGAAGATGTAACGCTAATACGGGGTCCACAGTAGCGATTTGTGTAACGCTTGAAAATTCGGCTGTTTTTTTGGACACGACAGCGTGTCATGCTTTTACATTGCATACTTTTTGAAAGATTCAAATTTAGTTTTGAATTTGATATATTTTGATACCTAGAATCATATTCTTGCATTTTTGACTCTCAACGCCTTCCCACGCCGACGCCTAGGGTCGTTTTTGTAACAGTTATGTATTTAAAAAATGTTGATACCTATTGAAACATTCTTTATAGGATTTTGCAAACAGCAGAAAAAATAACTATCTATAACTAAAAGAAAAACTTTGTGTAGAAATATTAATGAAATCTTTGCATTCTTTCGATAACCTGAATTCTGGTTATGCTAGCAAATTAAAATCCTAAAATGAATTTGTCTAATTTCTTATTTGACAATTCTCATTCTAACACTAGCATCCACACAGTCCCCTACGGCCATGCAGATTAAACTAGTATCCACATAACCCCCTACGATTATGAAGATTCAGTTAAAAATGAGAACAAAGACCTAAAATGAATTTATTCCATTGGAATGAACAATTTTTTAAGACAAGGTAGATAAATAAATTCATTTTAGGTCTTTGTTCTCATTTTTAACTGAATCTTCATAATCGTAGGGGGTTATGTGGATACTAGTTTAATCTGCATGGCCGTAGGGGACTGTGTGGATGCTAGTGTTAGAATGAGAATTGTCAAATAAGAAATTAGACAAATTCATTTTAGGATTTTAATTTGCTAGCATAACCAGAATTCAGGTTATCGAAAGAATGCAAAGATTTCATTAATATTTCTACACAAAGTTTTTCTTTTAGTTATAGATAGTTATTTTTTCTGCTGTTTGCAAAATCCTATAAAGAATGTTTCAATACAATTATAAGCAAACAAATAATAATTCAGTTTTAAACATGTTGATACCTAGATTCATATTCTTGCATTTTTACGTCTCGACGTCCAGCGTCGTTTTTTATAACGTGTGTATTTGATAAACTTGGATATCTAAATTTATGTTCTTGCATTTTACGTCTCAACGTCGACCGACGCCTAGCGTCGTTTTTGTAAAACTAGTGTATTTGATAAATTTTGATACCTTCTGTAAAACTGGTATTTGATTAATTTTGATGCGTAAATTCATGTTCTTGCATTTTTACGTCTCGACGCCGACTGATGTCTAGAGTCGATTTTTCAAAACATGTGTATTTGATAAATTTTGATGCCTGGATTCATATTCTTGTATTGTTACGTCTCGACGCCTTGCGTCGTTTCTGTAAAACTTGTATATGATTAATTTTGATATCTAAGTTGATGTTCTTGCATTTTCACGTCTCGACGCCGACCAACGCCTAGCGTCGCTCTTATAAAACTTGTGTTTTTGATAAATTTTGGTATCTAAACTTATGTTCTTGCATTTTAACTCTCGACGCCGACCGACTCCTGGCGTCGTTTTTGTAAAACTACTGAATTTGATCAATTTTGATACCTAGATTCATATTCTTCCATTTGTTTGTCTCGACGCCGGCGGAAACCTAGCCTCGATTTTGTAAAACTTGTGTATTTAATCAATTCTGATACCTCAATTTATGTTCTTGCATTTGTGCGCCTCGACGCTGACCGACGTCTAGCGTCGATTTAGGAAAACTTGTGTATTTGATTAACTTTGATACCTAGATTCATGTCGCATTTTTACGATACCCATATTTTTGTGGAATATTAATGTAAAGCCTATTACAATTACTCCGAGTTGTGTAACTTTTTTAATTTTTTATCCGCACCTTAATAAAAGTTTGAAAATTTCTAAAACTTTTCTTTATTTCTACCCCCTGTACATTTTGCAGATTTTGTAATTATCATGCCGGGCTTGAAAGTTAGCCAAGTTCATTTTCAATGTCTTAACGAAGCTTGCTAAATTGCAACTTCTGTACATTTTTTATGACATCTGCCCCAAATATTATTAAAATTCCATAACCAATTATTTCCGCATACGAAAGTGCAAATTTAGTCAAGAAGTTTACCTTTAAAGAGACTTGGAGGAAGATCTATGTGGAAATAGTGATTTCTTAGACAGCGGTTTTTCCATTATTTATATTAGTTTCAATAATTTACTGTCAAGAGAACAATTTAGACAACTAAAAAAAGGTCATTTTCTTATCTAAGAGTTGTACTACCTTTTTTAAAATCAAGTGTACGTCTGTGTCAGAACAACGATTTTCTGCTTATTGTGCACAGAATATAACATTTTATATAAACATGCACACGTTGTGGTGAAATTTTTTAATTCCGAAAATGTCGCGGCAGGACTGTGTGTAAGATAGATTGAATTTTATAATGATCATACAACTATCGATTTCTTGTAACTGACGATTGACCCCAGATAATAATATTATATAGAGTTAAGTTGACTGGAGTAGTAGACTGTGAGTAGACAATGTTCATCTATTTATTTGAGCTAGTTTCGAACACAAATTGCCTATAAGAGTAAGGCAACCATGTGTTTTTGCTAGAAGAGGGAGGTAACGAGGTAGAAAGATATACAGAAATGGTTAATTTACTCGTATTAATTATATTTTTCTGACACTAGTCCAGTTTATTATTTGTTTTAACTGCATTTAGATTCTAATTCTTACACACGTTTAGCATTGATGACTACCGAAGAGAAATCAACGTACATAAAGACGTTTCCTTCGGTCAGAAATAATGGAAGGTCATTGATAAATATTGAAAAAATCGGTAAAGGTATTTACACAGAACTTCCCTCGTTATTTGTGCATGGCGATCACTAAAAAAATATTAAATACGAAATGACATTGAGAATAATAATGGAAATATAGTTATTGTAATTATTACAAAGAAATCCTGATAACTTTTGTTCAAAAAAATAGTGCTCATCCAACAGCAAAAGTTCAATATTAAATAACAGGTCTCCCATAAATTATTTCTTGGGATGACCACCCTGTATATTTTCCAATAAAAGTATAATAGCATGTGTCAAATAGTATTGCCATTAGACAGTTCCACATTCACGCAGTGAAGTGGAAGTATAGTGGTGGTTAAAATTTTTTAATTTTTTTTTGAAATTTTTCAAAACTGTTGGTTAAAAATATTCACGCCTTTTTCTTCTGCAATAGGTTCAGAATGTCATGAAACATGGAAATTTTAAATTTGAGCAAAGAAAAAAAATTTCCATCTGTTTCAGCGGTTAAAAATTTTTCAAAAATGTGTGAAAAAATTTTCAATTTTTTTTTCTGAAATAGGTTTAGAATGTCATGAAACGTGAAAATTTTAAATTTCAGCAAAAACAAATTTTTCCGTCTATTCTAATGGTAATTTTTTTTCCAAAGTGGTAAAAAAAAAATCATCTATTCTATAGTAAGTAGTGAAATAGATCTTACTAATTTTTTTTATTGTTTGAATAGGTTTAGAATGCTATGGAAACGTTGAAATTTTAAATTTGAACAAAGAAAAAAAAATAATTTTTTTGAAATTTTTCCAAAATCTTGGTTAAAAAATTTTCAAAATTTTTTCTTCTGAAATAGGTTTAGAATGTCATGAAACGTGTATATTTTAAATTTGAGCAAAAAAAAATTTTCCATCTCTTCTAGTGGTAAGTTTTTTTCCAAAATGGTAAAAAAATGTTACAATTTTTTTTCTTCCGAAATAGGTTTGGAATGTCATGAAGCGTGGAAATTTTAAATTTGAGCAAACAAAATATTTTCTTCTATTCTATAGTAAGTACTTACTTAGTGATGAATACATAAATTTTTTCAAGAAAATTTTTCGGAAAAATTTTTAAATTTGTTTTAATACGTTTAGAATGCCATGGAAACGTGGAAATTTTAAATTTGAACAAAAAAAATACTTCCCTTCGATATGCGAGGGAAGTAAAAATTCCACCCATTTTGGTGGTAAAATTTTTTTTAAAAATGTTGGTAAAAAAATTTTCGATTTTTTATTTTTTTTTGAAATACGTTTAGAATGCCATGAAACGTGAAAATTTTAAATTTGAAGAAAGAAAAAAATTTTCATATTTTAGTGGTAAAAATTTTTTCAAAAATGGTGAAAAAAAATTTCTTTTTTTTTTCTGAAATAGGTTTAGCGCGTAATGAAACGTGGAAATTTTAAATTTGAGCAAAAAAAATTGTTTTCATCTTGGTAAATTTTTTTTCAAAAAGTTGCAAAAAAAATTTGCAAAAAATTTTTTTTTCTGAAATAGGTTTAGCGCGTCATGAAACGTGGAAATTTAAAATTTGAGCAAAAAAAAATTTTTTTCACTATTTATTCCGTTTAGACGGTCCATCCACCCTGTATATTTTCCAGTGAAATTTCTACCATGTCTTCGCTGACAGTAGCGTCAACTATCTACCAAATTTGACTGCTATCCTTCAAGTAGTTTTTTAGTAAATGCACCAACAGACAGACAGACAGACAGACAGACAGGCTGACGGAATTGAAAAACCTATATTTTCGTAATCTACGTGTTCTGAAACGTCAGAATCCGTAAAAATCTCGGAGGGTGATTTTTTCTCGAATACAATACTTCCCTTCGGTATGCGAGGGAAGTAAAAAGTAATAGACCAATAAACTACCGTTGCCCCACACCAATATCAAGGTCATAAGTGTAGGAGATTGCTGACTTGAGACATCCGATGAGGAAATATTTATTATTTTTGGCCATAACTTTTTTTCTTGGTGTGTATATTGTAAAAAAACTATAGGATTACCTAAATAGAACCATAGCAAGACCATTACTATGAATTTGTGATCAATAATTTCAGTGCTTTGCAAAAGTGTTAGATTTAAATTTAACATTATGCTAATCTTCCTACTTCGTAGTTTTAAATGAAACGAGTTTGAAATTTTTGGTACTGGAATCACATACGAAGTTTTCCAAGCACTAGGAAAAATGCCATATGTTAGTGAACTATTTCGAGAAAACGATCTCCTATTACATCAAATGCATCTTTGACAACTTTCATACCAATCATGTATTCCGGATCTGTAGTATTCATAACCCAATACACAATTATTTCTTTGATTTATTAACTGATCTAATTATCTTCTTTCAGTAAAACTCAGATTAAATTTTTCGACAACAATACTGTCTTTTTTTGCTAGAATATCATAAAAAATTATCATATTTCTTCTCACTTTTTTCAGGCAATACTTTTTAAAGTTCTTTCCATAGTTCATCACCTTTCTTGTTTTTAATTGCATTTTTATAAAATTCCTCTTTATTTTTCCGTATCATACTTGTTACACAGTTTCTCTTTTATTTATATTCTTCCTACTCCTGTTCATTTAAAGTTCAAACAAATTTACCGACAAGATTCTAAACGCTAATGCCATTAGATACGAAAAACAAATTGTTCAATTTGAATATATACCCGCTGCATGTGTTTGTCATTGTTTCTTTTCTCATTTCAACCATGTCGGAACAATCTGTGAATAATGAAAATAATAAGTTAATAACTAACGGGACAACCGTAAAGTCATAATAATATTTAATTTCCCTTACAAAATGTGTAGTAATTTACTGTAGACATTATGACCGATAATACAGGCAATGATACATGAGCTATCAGTAGATTTTGCAAGAGGATATAATATTTCTAAACATTCTCATGTATAATTACATTCGTTACTGGTATTACAGGTATTTAATGTTGTTTGTGTAGGTGACAAAAGTCCCATGAAGATTTTATTACAAAGAAAGCTAGTTACAATAATTGCACTGTGATAGTGCAGCATGCGGATATATAATTCTTCAAGTAGTCTTCATTTCACGCATTCAGCGTAGTGTGTTTCTTATTGCAGCGGAATCAACGTAGCCGTCATGCCAAACGCTTTTATGGGAATTTTACTTGCTAATAAGCCACTCCTAAGGTATTCCAATAAGGAACAAATTATATTCAGAATTTTTTCACGGCGAGGTTTACATAATGTGAATATTTTGGAAAAATTATTGAAATGCAATTGCAAGAACATATGTACAAAAATTACATTATTCAGTACCCACCCAACAAACACTTTTTGTTTTATAAGAGTAACCGTCCTATTACCGACACCGAGTTATATACATTCAAGTGATATAATGCAAGACTGGGAATAGTTCTGTTACTCCTATAAACCGCTTATAACGCTTAAATGGAGAATCATATAAAGGTAACAGGCACCAATATTTAGTCACGCTATACACCTCAAGGTTGCAGAACAGTAAGTAACAGAAACAGATCAGTAACTGCTATATCACTTTTTTATATAACCATTTTCCATAAATATTGGTGATAGAAATATATCCGTTACCACTAAAAGACTTGTTATTAACACCTCTCTCTCTCTCTCTCTCTCATTTATAATGTCTCGTCTCTTTCCTAGAGATCCTATACCAACTGACACAAAAATCATGTGGTAATGAAATTAAATGATGTAGATACCTACATGGGCATAGTGGAAATATTGCACTGATAAAGGTGCGTGTTACTAAATTTACTTTTTAAATTGGCTCTGATATCCACAAAGATCAAATGTTAGTGCGAATAAATTATTATTGTAAAATATGACCCTTATACTTCGGAAAAAACTGTGGGCCTCTAAAATATTAAGCAATTAAAAAAAAATTAAATAAAAAAAATACACGAAAATTTTAATGACATATTTTTTTAGAAAATAGTACAGAAATATGTTTTGTACATGCAATTATGACTAATTGCACTTCATTTGTTACGAAATTTTGAGTTTTTAATACACATTTTTTTATTTTAAATAATGATTACTTACTCATTGCCGTAAGATGGCTGCCAAACTTATGGCCGA
This sequence comes from Stenurella melanura, assembly GCA_963583905.1. Taxonomy (NCBI): domain Eukaryota; kingdom Metazoa; phylum Arthropoda; class Insecta; order Coleoptera; family Cerambycidae; genus Stenurella; species Stenurella melanura. Next base: position 110,842,270 of record OY757316.1, read on the forward strand.
TGTTTTATTATCAACAGTTAATGTATTTTAAGTAATGTAATATAACTTTAAGCTTTGTTATAAATATTGGTTACTTTAATATAACTGTTTGAAATATTACATATCTTTAAATTTTATTAGGCAACTCTTGGTAATCTTATAACACCATCAGTAGACAATTTTTTGCGATTAATTGGTGTAAATAATGGTGATTTGGCCTGCCATTGGCTGGAACAATTGTGTTTAATTTTCAACCAATCACAGGCGTTTGTAGCAATATCTTAGGATCTCTCGGCAAAACATTTGACAAACGTTTATTAAAAATGTTACATAGTGCTTTTAAAGCGTTCTGCTTTATATTAAACATATTTGCCCACATCCTTAATTCGTTACGCATCTTTTCATTTTTCTCATCGTCTGTTTCCAAATCATGCAACTGAGAAAACTCATCATCATCTTCTAGTTGAGCAAACCCCTTATTTCTGTTTTCATAATGTTCAACAGTATTAACCTCTTCTTGTTCAGTAGTAAGCCGCTTTTTCTTACTTGTGACCTCCTCAGTGTCATTATCAACATTATCAACCGTGATATTATTCTGTTTTTCAATGCCAAAAGGAACGTTTTCTGCATATTGTCCACCAGAACGTTTGACTTCCAGTCCTGCAGTTCTTTCACTCTTTTCAGTTTCTTAAATTTCAAAGGCATAATTTTTTGGAACTGAATTCAAGAGGATTGAAAAGTTTTTTTAACTTTCCGGTGAAATGTGCTGCTGTATTTTATTTTCTTCCAATTTTGTAATGCCAAATTCATTATGAAACATTTTGTTTGCTCTTGCCAATTACTTTACAAAACATAACCTATAATCAACTAATAAGTTTTTAAGTTTTATAGTATCTACTGGCGCTCTTGAGTTATATAAAGGTTGCACCTTGTTACTATCTGCAACTGATGTATATAATTGTAACAACTAACACCACTATAAACCTAAACAATTAATAATTATATAATGTAGTAATTGTTACCCGTATATAACTTTATTATATTCCATTTGGTAGCAACCACTTTAAGTTTTATAATGTAGTAACGGAAATATAACTGTTACCATCTTATAGACCTGTAAGTAATAGTCATGCTATAAAACACTTATATAACTCCGCAACTACTTTAGTAACAGTATAAAACTTCGTAACATGATTATACAAATCTGTTACACTTATAGACCCTTATAAAACTAATGGTCACCGCATGTTACTAGAAATGTTTGTTGGGACTTCAGATCAAGCCACAGCTGCATAACTGCACCCTTAAAAATTACAGATGGCATTTTTGAGGCTACTGAAAAAGGTAATTTAATTATGGACTTATCCACGGCATTTGATACATTACATAATCACTTGATTCATAAACTGTACAGATCTGGAGTTCAAGGTGCCAGCCTTCAGTTCTCAGCTCATACTTGCGAAATGGAAGGCAGAAAACATTAATAACGGTTTATAGGGCCAAGCATGAATCTGATATTTTAAATATTAACTATGGAGTTCCTCCGGGAAGCGTTCTAGGACCACCCCTTTTTTTTGTAATTATTGTAAACGATCTTATCAATGTTGCAGAACCAAATAAAGAAACATTAATAATGCAGACGATACAAACCTTTTAATAAGAGATCACACATCTGAGGAAGTGGCGAATGCTCTCCCTCGACTGTGGCAAAATGAAAAAGATTTATTTTATACCAATTAACTTATTTTTAATGAAGCTAAATGAAGCTGTGTTATTAGATTAGTGCCAATAATTGTTTAAGAAAAAAAATTCTTAGCAGTATATGGGTGGTGGGAAAATTAAAAAGTAATGGTATGTAAATGGGGAAAAACCGATTGGACCGCAATATATAATCGGAAAAGGGGTGGGGGGTGCGAAAAGGTGTGTTTTTAGGGATAAAACGTGTTTTTTTACGATTTCTGGCAAAAGTGAACATCTCATCGAAAATTTTGAATATAGAAGTTGTAGATAATTGAGAGATCTACAACTTTTACTTGAACAATTTTTTTACATAACCTCAAACATATTGAGAAAAACGCCAAAAACCAATTTATTGGTTTTTTAGTTTTACCTTCCACAAAATTAATTCGATTTTGATCAAATTCGGTGAAAATGTACATTTTTATGCCTCAAAGAAGCTGTAATTTCTTTGAAGCGTAATATTCATTTTTTGATTTCTTTGCGAATTTAATTTGAAAAAAAGGCCTAGTTTTCAATAAAAAAAGTTGATTAACAAAGTTTTGATTTTTGAAAATTTCGGGACGGTATTTTTTTCGTTAAAACCTTTACTTTAAGACGGTGTAAAAAAAACATATTGTTACTGTGGAAAAACATTGTCAAAAATGGAAAAAACTAAAAACACACTTTTTTCAAGATCGATTTTACCGTGAATGTCACTAATTTTTCATTGTTGATTTAAATGAAGTGTTGAACGTGGTGCAAAACGGCAATTTTGATGTAAGATGTAATAAGGAAACTTTAATTAACCGTTTAAGGTTCGGACTGCTGAAAACCAAAATGTTTAAACAAAAATTTTAACTAAGAAATTGCTAAAATTGACCATTTTTAGCCAAGAAACAATTTTCTTTTATGTTTCATGGGCACTCTCACATTAAATATAAATTTATTACTCATTTTACATTAAATCAATTTACAAAGTAGAAATATATAATCGAAATTTATAATAATCTCATTTTTTTTTGGAAGCTGTTCTACATCATCAGACTCAACACATTGTTTGGTCTATTCTGGATCTTCGATATGGTCTTCGACTTTTTCAAGGTCCTCAAGTTCATCATGACCTTTATTTTCAATATTATTTTGAACATTTCTTGTCCCTGCGTCATACATCTCCTCCTAATCGCTGATTTCTTCTAATGGTATCTAAATGTATCATTGAACTTGCTGTCGAAGCGGATAATGTTGATGCTGTCTTTGTAGTAGTCACATTAGCTTCGGGATACCCATCAAATACAACGTAACTGTTTACTGCGTAGTGGCTCTGTACGTAATGCAATACTTATTAACGATTTCATCAATATATAATTTTTTTGTTAAACTACTTTGTGTAGCAGAATTCCACTATCAACAACGTGTACTGGAGATTGGCAATGCATCAGTGCTCGTAAATTCATCGTAAAGATGCGATTGAACGTTTTTTCTGAGGCCATTTTCTGTAAATAGAAACAATGGAAATGGAGCAAGCTCATACTCCAAATACTTTTTCATATCATATTTGCTGCTAATATTCAAAGAAATTCTTTGAAACAGTAACAGTGGATTAATTACTACAGTCTCATCATTCAATTTTACAGAACATTGAACCGTTTTGAGAGACAAAACTTTATTTTTCCTCCAAAATTTGAAATTCCCAAAATTATTTTCGATTTCTCCCCTTCCTCATACGCTTTATAGCAGTTATGGACTAAGAAATGATATATCAGCAATATTTCGTATTGTACACACGCACACACTGAATGCATACATACACGGAGAAAACGGATTTGCGTTGAGCGCATGGCCGGCAACTTTGCGTTCAGCCCATGGCGACTCTAGCGCTCAAAACTTCAACTTCGCTATTAAACAAGTCATCAAAAAACTGTTTTATTAGGTTATTAGCTTATTAGCTTACAACAAATACACTATGACATGCACTAACATAAAAAGGACAGTTAATACGTACCGTGGAAATGCAGCAAATTATATGTGAGGAGAAACATAGAAGTTAATATTGAAAATTACGATGAATAATAGTGTAAACAACCACGTGCCAGTTGTGAACGCGCAAAAAGGCAAGGTCAGGTGGGTTGCAAGCGAGCTAGAAGAAAAGAACCAAAAAGAAACACGCGCGCACTCGAGAGTGCGTGGTAGAAAAACTGCTCCGCCATAATTCAACTTTGAATAATTTGAAAGATGTATGTCAATAAAATTGTTTTCAATGTGTGTGTGTCCATAAGGCATAAAAAAGTTTTTTTTTCCCTAAAAATGGTCACTTTTAGCAATTTCTTAGGTAAAATTATTGTCTAAACATTTTGGTTTTCAGCAGTCCGAACCTTAAGCGGTTAATTAAACTTTCCTTATTACATATTACATTAAAATTACCGTTTTGCACCAGTTTCAATACTTCATTTAAATAAACAATGAAAACTTCACGGAAAACTCGATCTTGAAAAAGTGTCTTTTTAGTTTTTTCCATTTTTGACAATGTTTTTCCACAGTAACAATATGATTTTTTTACATCGTCTTAAAGTAGAGGTTTCAATGAAAAAAATACCGTCCTGAAATTTTTAAAAATCAAAACTTTGTTAATCAACTTTTTTAATTGAAAATTAGGTCTTTTTTCAAATTAAATTCGCAAAAAAATTAAAAAATGAGTATTACGCTTCAAAGAAATTACAGCATGTTTGAGGCATAAAAATGTATATTTGCACCGAATTTGATCAAAATCGAATTATTTTTGTGGAAGGTAAAACTAAAAAAGCAATAAGTTGGTTCCTGGCGTTTTTCTCAATATTTTTGACGTTATGTAAAAAAATGGTTCAAGTAAAAGTTGTAGATCTCTCAATTATCTACAACTTCTATATTAAACTTTTTTCGATAGGATGTTCACTTTTGCCAGAAATCGTAAAAAACACGTTTTACCCCTAAAAACACACAATGTCGCACTCCCACCACACTTCCGATTATCTTTTGCGGTGCAATCGATTTTTTCCCATTTATGTACCATTAATTCTAATTTTTCCCACCACCCATATACTGCTAAGAACTTTTCAGATTTTTGGCCACTGAAAACCGGTTTGGCACTAATCTATATGTAAAACGGATGGTTCATTATTAAAAGTACCTTAGTTGCTACTGATAAGGTGCCAATTTCAACAATAATTTCTTCACAATTGTCATTTATAAATTTAGTCAGCAGTATTAAAGGTTTCTGCATATTTATGAAATCACGAAAAAAACTTACCAAAACATGCGTCGCACTTAGAGTTCTATCACGTTTATTTGACACGCCAACTCTTAAAACGGTGCACTGTGCAAACTTTTATTTCATCGCTAGGTATGCAATTGAGGTAGGTATGGGGTAATTCTTCGGACCTCCACAAAATATTTAAAACTCAAAAAAGGGCAGTTCCAATAATATACAAACTGAAAATTTGTGACGATACTCCTGCTGACTCTATTTAAGAAATCATCAGACTGATTTGAAAACATTAAACCTAAATCATATCTATGACACTCGGCCTAAAAGCATTTCCCATGCACCATTTATCTCTTACTGAAAAAGGGTCGGGTCATTCTATTCCGCAATCAAATTCTTTACTAGACTACCTGATTTTCTTAAAGACAATAATATCCTTCTGAAGGATTTCAGTGGACAGCTTTTCCAATATATCTGTGACATGGAACCATAAAGAATTTCTTGATTTTTAATAATTGTGATTATTTTTAAGTTTTATTTTTATTACTCTTAGTGCAGAATTAATTGTGTCTTTTTATCTTTACAATAAGTAAGTGTCATGTGTCTAATTTATATTTCTTACCCCTTTGACCTGTTTCATACATATTTTGTTCTAGTAATATGCCAAATGAATCTAAATAAAAACTATAAACTAACTATCAACTATCAATTATAATGGTTGATTACTCAATCGAAACTTTAAATTAAATGTTATCAACAATTTTGAATTACATAGGTCTCAAATTTGCTATATTACATAGCAATAAAGTCTCAAGAATTGGTTTATTAGTGTAATACATCTAGTTCCTTAATTATTTCCACGAGTGTTCCACAGGGTTCGATTTTGGGTTCGTTTTCATTATATACACTTACCACCTATTTTTGTTAATTGTTCTCATTATTTTTAAAAGTGAATTATTTATTATTTGTTTGTTTATAGTAATGAAACATATTCTTTATAGGATTTTGCAAACAGCGGAAAGAAAAACTATCTATGAGAACTAAAGGAAAAACTATATATAAAAATATTAATGAAATCTTTGCATTCTTTCGATAACCTGACTTCTGTTTATGCTAACAAGTAAAAATTCTTATTTGCCATTCTCGTTTTAACACTAGCATCCAACATAGTCCCCTGCGGCTAGGCAGGTTAAACTAGTATCTACATGATCCCCTACGATATGTAAATTCAGTTAAAAATGAGAACGAAGTCCTGAAATTAATTTATTTACGTACCTTGTCCTTAAAAAATTTTTTCATTCTAATGAATTACATTTTCATAAAATCTCATTCAGTTTCTTGGAAATGCTTAGCTTTTGAAAAGTTTTTCGTCCTTATTGTGGACTCATCAGAATATGTTTCATTACTATAAGCAAACAAATAATAAATAATTTACTTTTAAACATGCAGTATGTAGTGTATATAGGCACCAATACTAGTTAGCTAATAGATAGGTGAAGATCTGTTGTTTTTTATCAATCAATGTCAAATATAATTATTTCATACTTATTCATGGATATTGTCTTAGTTCTGCATGGAACATCGTTATAAGCGGCTTTGATCTTTTCTGATGAGTCCACAATAAGGACGAAAAACGTTTCAAATGCTAAGCATTTCCAAGAAACTGAATGAGATTTTATGAAAATGTAATTCATTAGAATTAAAAAAAAATAAAGACAAGGTACGTAAATAAATTAATTTCAGGCCTTTGTTCTCATTTTTAACTGAATTTACATATCGTAGGGGATCATGTAGATACTAGTTTAACCTGCCTAGCCGTAGGGGACTATGTTGGATGCTAGCGTTAAAATGAGAATGGCAAATAAGAATTTGTACTTGTTAGCATAACCAGAAGTCAGGTTATCGAAAGAAGCAAAGATTTCATTAATATTTTTATATATAGTTTTTCCTTTAGTTCTCAGAGATAGTTTTTCTTTCCGCTGTTTGCAAAATTATCATTATTATTATGCTCATGACGCAATTTCATATGTGAATGCAATAACCGCATGATATTATGAAAAGTGTCATTATCAAAATATCATTGTTTAAAACTAAATGACTGCGGACATGTTATTTGGTAGAAATAATAATATAAATAGTTTGTTGCAAAATTGTTCAGTCTCAAATTATTTATCAAAATGAGCATATCACAGAGCGGTATCCAATCGATGCTCTGTGACTATTTACTCTTACAACAAATGAAAATTATTGTGATATTTTATATAACCTTTATAAAGCAAATCTCGCCATATTTTACGACAAAAGGACTTTTCATACCGATGTACGTTAACGTATGACACAAACATACAACAGATCCTATAATTCAACCTATTGTTTCAAACGGTCGGCTGTCTCAAGCAGAAACACAGTAATTGACAAATTTATAAAAATTGAGTTTTATTGGACTTACTGTGTCCCAACACGTCTTATGGAACACTTATAATTGATTAAATAATGAACATTTAGGAGTTATTATGTGCACAAAACACAGTAAGTGACACTGAATGAGTAGCTGTACCGGAACAAAACACAGTATTAGCCAAATGCCATTGGAAAACACAGTAAGTACTTTGACATTAATGTGTTTTTGCATGGTCTGAGTAGTTACTTTGTTTTGAAAATGGTGGTCAGATCATCCCTTCCATAATTACCACCACTTACTGTGTCAAGTGCAATGATGGGCAGCATCCGATTCAGTTGTTTAAGAGACCTTCATTTCTATTTAAATACCTACGTGTGTCTCAATTGTCAATTTCCTACGCCCAAACACACTTACTGTATATCTAACGTTTACTTTTTGAGTATCTACCAGTTACAAACACAGTAAATGCAATTACTGTGTTTTGCATATAAATAAGTATGTATGTACAGATTGCGAAGCTACTTAAAAACAAAGCATGTGCTGCTAATCAAACATTTTTAAATAGGTTTTTACTCTGATAATGGAGAATGACAAATCAAGTCATTTACGAAATTTCTGTGAAAATATATGACAATATCTCTTCAAATGTTGTGAGGCTAACATAATTCATTAAAAATCATTTTTCCCGATATTTAGCCCAACTACAATTACTGTATTTCTACTTGGGACAGCCGCGGTTATATTCTTACAATGTTAGCAAATGTATTAACGTTTAGATTTAAAAAATAAAACATCGCATAAGATGTTTAAGAACCATATTCGTGAGATCATCAAAGTTGAGCAACAATAAAAGCTATGTGACATGTTTGTTGAACGGTTTTAATATTTACTATTAATTATCACGTCACTGTGTTGGCGATCGAATTCTGAGCAACTTTCAAAGTGTCCGTCCGTCTGCCTGTCCGTCTGTCTGTCAGGCCGTCCGTCAGGTTTCTTGTAAGCAGGGTAACTTAAGAATGAAAAGTCCGATTATGTTCAAATTTGGACAGTTAGTTGGCTAGAGGAAGAATATAATTGTTAAAATTATTAACTTGATTGATTGATTGATGATTGCTTTGCCGGCGTAAGGTGGGATTGCTGCCGATGACCAACGGACGGCCAAACCGCGTGTCGGAACCAAATCTCGCATGACGCATGGGGTGGGAATACAGAATGTGTTTGTGAGATTATTCTTTTAAGTTTCCATGCTTCTATTTAGTTTTCATATGTCAGCATCCGCTGGTGTGTGCAGGTGTTTGCGTGATGCCTCTTTTCAGTTTCCATCCATCGTCAGCTCTTAATTTTCCTTCTAAGTTTTCTGTTCCTTCTGTTTCTGAATTTGGCAGCTTTAATTTTTTATTTAATTTTTGTTTTGTTTGTATTTATTAACCGCTCCACAGGTAAATATCCATTTACAGTGGAGTTGCTGGGTGATATTTTTGCGCGTTGTGAGAGAAAATGTCCGGAGGGATAGTTTGCTCACCCTGTAGATATATCGTTTCTTTTAAACAGTCGGTTTCAATTTACAGCCTCGGGCACCATCCATTTCACCACCTACATGTTTTCTCTTTTGTGCACCAAACTGTGCTGTGACAAGGATCAACAAACCAATAAACAAATATCTATTCAATTCCAATTTCCGACTTTTCAATTTAAACAAGGAAACATACTTCATTAATGAGCTAAGCTAAATTAGAATAAAATAAACAAAACCTATCTGTCTCCTTCACATCTAGCTGGCTGGCTGTTACCCACCTCATATTACCCACTTGAAGAAGGGATAAGAAACAATATTCTGAAACAAGAATCCACTGCCTCAACCGGTAAGCAAATAAACACATTCCCCATATAGAACTAATAACTCTTCAGCGAGAAACCGAAAGTTTATAGTAAATAAATTATTTCTTAAACAAAAGTACCCGTTCCACATGAAGAATTCATTCATTCGCGTATATATGAAACAGTGGATTTCCGTATCACAACATTGTTCCCATCTGTGAAGGATTAGTAAACCAATATTTCAGTAATAAATAAAATAAAAATAACACTTATCTTTCATCCTTTTCTTATGTTACTACTTCCACTCGTTGGAAGCCAGTCCGTTGCCTTTCGCTTCGCACTAGTTTCGGTCGTCTTAGGTACATGCACTTGTCATCTGTTCAAATTATTAATTTGATAAATAAATAAAAAAGTTATTAATTGGTTAATTTTTTTTAAATCAATTTTTTTTAATGTTTTGTAATTAAACAAAAAATGTCTAAAACTAATATTATTAACGTTCTGCTTCAACACTGTTTTATTAGTTCTTGCAATGACAAATAACAAGAAAAATAATAGCTAGTAATAATCTAAGCCATACGTTTTCATTTTCATCTTGACAACTTGCCATAATTTCTTTCGAACATTCGCTTTATAAATCATATTTTTTTTCCTCTAACTTTGGAATCCTCGACGATCATTCAATTTTATGATCAACATTTTTACCCGTACGTCTATTATTAATTACTTCTTCTTGGATACTCGAACCATAAACATAAAAAGTTGCTACTGGTAATAAATTATGCAATTTCAGCCGTTAGGTGGCGCCCACTCTTGCCTCCGTTACGCAGGTGTCCGGATTTGTAAACCTAAAAACTTCCAATTATGAAATATGATACAAACAAAATTCTTATTACATTCTGCAGTAGTACGTGAGCCTGATCGTTCATGAAGTCCAATTTACACGGCATTGATAATAGTGGAGCGGTTGAACATACGTGGAAAAGAATTTGGATGATACAAAATTGTTTAAATTTTCAAACCTTTATAAACCGAGAGCTAGCGTCACAAAATGTGTAATATTTGTAAATGTCGAAGTTCTGCTTGCTCGTAGGTAATACGGTCGACTAAGATCCACAGATCCTCGTTTAGTGTGGCCGACAACTCCAGGTGTAAGTTGTATAATTCTAAGGACACCGTGTGTAGTTGATGATATGTGTACCTCACTCTCTCTCTGGTCAATGCTTGTTCTGTTCTGCCGATTATCCTTAGGGCGGCAGGTGTTTGTAGATGGTGTCTAATCTTGATGAAAGTCGGTGTAACCTCCTTGTCTCTGCAGCGTCGTAGGAATGTTAACGATGATAGTAGTCTGCTCTTCTTCTTCCTCAACCTCTCTAATCTCCTGGTTTTAAAGTAGATATCCTCCCCGTAGAGGTGTCCAATAGTGCAATGCAGGTTTTCACGGTCGTTGTCCAATGAAGTAGTTTCTTCCAGGTTTTGCCGCGGTCGTCGAACTTGACTTGACGTTTCGCTGATCATGCTGTCAGCTTCTTCAGAAGGGTTCCAAAGACTGACCAGTCTGACTGACCAGCATGACCAGCGAAACGTCAAGTCAAGTTCGACGACTTTGGAACCCTTCTGAAGAAGCTGACAGCATGATCAGCGAAACGTCAAGTCAAGTTCGACGACCGCGGCAAAACCCGGAAGAAACTACTTCATTATTTGTAAATGGTCAAAATGTGCCTTAATAAGTCGTTGATGGTTCACTGAATACTCGGCCTTCAGTCAGCCAGGGGTGTTAAGCAGAGAGGGAGGTATGGGTGTGTAAATTAAATATTTTTTTATACTATTTATAAAGGAATGAAACTTGGTCAGCAGTCGTCTGCTGTGTAAATACTTTTACAGATTTCTTCACTTTCCTCGCTTACCGAAGGGTATTCGTGAAAAAATCACGTCCAAAAGAATGTAGCAGGGTAAGCATGGGCCAGATGCCCCTTGGGAAATTAGGCTGATATTTTATCTAGACAACACAATACTAAGAGGAACTGTTCTGCAAAATATTACACCCCTGTCCTTGTAGTTTTTAAAATAAATTAATTAATCGAATTTTGAAAAATATTTCTCTTCTCTCTGATAACGTAACCAATTCTTATGTTTTACTTCCACATCCACGTAGTGGATTGGAAGTACCTATAGTAATCGAGACAAAAATTTTCAAACATTTTTTTTCTTGAAATAGGTTTAAAATGTTATGAAACGTCGAGATTTTAAATTTGGGCAAAAAAAAAATTCTGTCTGTCGGTCTGTCTGTAACTTTTTTGTCCGCACGTTTTCTCCGCAACAGTTTAAGATATTGACTTGAAATTTTGTACACGTATATGTTATAACGAGATCTGGAACTGAATTTTGTAGATATCCGATGAAGGATTGGGGGTTAAATAGGGGTAAATAGGGAGTAATTGTAAAGCAAGCTGGTAAGAATACAGAAACTGGAAATTTGATGTATGCCCTACAGGCCAAGGTCCCAAATTTTTTTATAATATTTTTCAACCCCCCACCACCCCTACTCCATTATTAAAGGGGTTGATAAAATAAAATTGAGATATTCACTTGATATTTGGTACACGTATGTGTTATAACGACATCAGTAACTAAATTAAATTTTGAGATGATTCCGTTAAAGGGTTGGAGGTTAAACAGGGCAGAATACTTAAAGCAAGCTGGTAAGAGTATAGAAACTTGAACTTCAGTGTATGTACTAGTAGCCAAGGTCTCAGATTATTTATAATATTTTTCAACCCCCCACCACCCCCTCCATTATTAAAGGAGTTGATAAAATAAAATTGAGACATTCACTTAAAATTTGGTACACTTATGTAATATAACGATATCTGGAACTAGATTATATTGTGAGATGATTCCATTGAAGGGTTGGGGGTTAAATCGTGTTAAAAATGGGAAAATAGGTAAAGCAAGCTGGTATGAGAACAAAAACTTGAAATTCGGTGTATGTACTAGAAAGCAAGGCCTGGGATTTTTTTGTAATATTTTTCAACCCCCCAATACCCCTACTCCATTATTAAAGGAGCTGATAAAATAAAATTGAGATATTCATTTGAAATTTAGTAGACGTATGTATTACAACGACATTCGGAACTAGATTATATTTTGGGATGATTCCGTTGAAGGGTTGGGGGTTAAAAAGAAGAAAATAGGGGAAAATAAGTAAATCAAGCTGGTAAGAGTACAGAAATTTGGAATTTGGTGTATATACTAGATACCAAGGCCTCAAATTTCTTTCTAACTGAGATATTCACTTGAAAGTTAGTACACGTATGTATTGGAGTGACATCTGATTGAGATGACTCCATTGAAGGGGTGGGAGGTGGTAGGTTGTGAATAGGGGAAAATAAGTAGGGTAAACTAGAAACTTAATTTTTAACGTATATGGTAGAAACCAACGCTTCAAATTTTTCGAGGATATCTGCCCCAAACATTATTGAAATTCTATGACCAATAATTTCCACATACTAGAGTGCAAACATAGTCAAGATGTTTCCTTTAAAGTGACTTGGACGGGAAATCTGGATGTGGAAGTAGTGGTTTCTTAGGCAGCTGTTTTTAAAGTTAAACTCTAATATCGTACTTTCTTCGTTGGAAGATGATGTTAATGAAGGATTTATGTTGAACTATTCGATGCTTGCAGACAACTGACGTGACACAAAAGATCTATGCAGACCAGGCTAAGCGGTGTGCGATGTGCGAAGGACCATGGATGAAGTGCAATGTGCGAGATGCGGTGCGCCGATGTGGCCATGCACTTACCCTACCACACTCTTTCTTCGGATTTTCACATTTCAGACTATGTAGATTACGAAACTGAAGGTTTTTGCAATTCCGCAAGTCCGTCTGTTGGTCTGTTGTCTGTCTGTTGGCGCTGTGTCAAAAAAACTATTTGATGGAAAACAGTTAAATTTTCCAACGAAGAAATCGGTAGACTTTCACTGAAAGGTATGGTATGGTACTTTTATTGAGCAATATACAGGGTGGTCATCCTAAGAAGTAATTCAACTATGGTGGAAATTTGTAACGTTGTTTACGCAAACCTTATATACTTAGGCACCTTCTATTTATTATTTATTTTTTCTGCCAGGTGACCACCCTGTATATTTTTTTAAATAAAAGTTATCAGGTTTTCTTTGCAGCATTAGTGATAACTATATTCCCACTACTATTCCACATGTCGTTGTCTAATTAATACTTTCCTGGAGTGATCACCCTGTATAAATAAATAGGGAAGTACTGTGTAAATACTTTTACCAATGTTTTCCTTTAATAAACATTGTAGAACGACCGCTCCACTATAAACTATCAATTTATGGTTGATGGATCCAATCAAAATAAATTCGTGACATAGAGATTTGTAATTTTTAGCATCTCCCGTTTGATTGACACTGCGAGAATTTACGGGCCGGATTCGATGGCTTAAAATTAGTGAATGTCCTGGAGGTATATCTGCCGGTGCAAGTTCAATGTACTTGAACTGACTTTAGGACAGTTATAAAAATTAATAGACGACCGATACTGAGTCGAAGGTGGGGCCTCAAGTCGCTTAAGATGTGTTTATGTGAGTGTATGGCTCGGCAGACAGGACTGGCTAAATGTATTTTTAGATCACTCACTGCCTTTGTTAAAGGTGATAAAGGCGGATTTTTTGTTTTCTTTTAGGTTTTAATTGCATATATTGACTAGTGATGTTTTAAAGTTAATTATTTCTTGTTTGCGTACAGTTTCAGAAAAAAAAAATTGGAGTTTTGCAAAATGCAAAAAATAATTTATGGAAAGTTAGATAAGAAAATATATTTATAAAGATATTAACTTACAAACTTTGCATTGCCTTGATAACCTATATTCTGGTTATGCTAAAAATTAAAAGCGCTAATGTCTATTTGGAATTGAAAGATAGTAACTAGCTAATGGTCCAGGAGGCGGCTGCAAATTTGTGTGGGGAACGAGTGGACGGGATTTAGCAGTTTAGAATACTGCAATAGTATGCCCTAAACTCATAACCGCTGGTCGGCCGATCACGGTCCCTGGCGGTAATGAGTAATTACGGTAATTGTTATTGGGGCAATGGGGCGATTGTGGTGAGAAAGTGGACGATTTTTTTTGGAACTAATTTGTTTATTATGATCCAAAGAATGTAAAATGCTCGGTCGGCCGACCCCCACCCCTGGCGATAGCCTTGGCCGACCATTAACAACAATGCAATTTTTAATGCCTAGCCTCCCCCAAGGAGTGACCAAGTCGGCCTTGGTCTATTCGAAAGAACAAAATTTTTCCTTTCATAAAACCCCGGTCGGCCGAAGAAACTTTTCGGCTATTGGCTGCCGTAGCTAATTCAAAAAGTTAAAATTTTATACCAGCGCGCGACCTTGATGACGCTCGCTGGCTTCACAAGACTCAAAGAAGTTATTAAACAAATGCCCAGAAGTTGTGTTGTAATGAATATTTCAAAAATCTAAGATGGTGAAACTGTCATAAGTGTTTTTGCAGACAATTTAAGTATATAAATAATTGAATTAATTAATTATTATAAAAATCTTACATTTCAAACCGTATAATTTTTCATTTTGCAATTACTCAGAAATGTTACAATATTTTCAACTCGCATATTTTTTGTTATAAAGTCGAAGATATTGCATGTTGAACACGATAATGATATTGTATGTAATCAGACCAGATAATATTGAAATGATTTTTCATTTTTCATTTGAACACGAACCCTGAGAAATCCCAGGCTCAAAGTCACCAAATGCACCAGATTATTAGATTACGATGAAACCCTTCGTAATAAAGTAAGTGATAACACTTATTGTAGAACCGTAAACATTGTCTTTAATGTAATATAAATAAAGTATCAGATTTAATTACATTTGTTTCTAATAAATACTTGAAGTTCAAGTATTGAATTTTTTTATTGCAATAAATATATTACGATATTCGACTTCAATACAATCCTTTTATTTCAACACATTTTTAAAGAAATCAATTTGTTTATTACTTTCAAATTCATTTGATTGCATTTAAGGGGGATTTATTCCAACAACAGAATAAAACAGGGGATTTTACATTTTTTTTATTCAAAATATGTAAAATTTGTTTTCTACAGAATTTCGAAACGAATAATATCTACGTTTATGAGATTATAATAAGGAAGCACGTTTTCCTTCGGTGTGTTGTTGGTGTCCAGATTTTACCAAATGTGGCCTTGACAGGCTCCTGGTTAGTGCCATTACATGTCCTTTTATAAACCAAAAAATGTAATGGGACCAATTTTTCCTCGGTGAGAATCGTAAAAGTCACTAAATGGGTTTCTTAAAAAACCAAAAGTTGGTAGCCATATCTTACATAGGGTGGCCTTAATAGGCCCTTGATAAATGCCATCAGATGTGCCCTTCCAAAACAAACAACTTTCAATCGGACAGTTTTTTTCTTCGATCCAAATTTAAAGTTATTCCAAGCGTAACTTCAAAATGAAACACGCATATTTATTTCAATAAATGGTATATGCATTTTTTTTATTAACATCGTAAATATTTTTTTTCAAATGTAATTTTATAAAAGCAAAATGCCATCATAAACACGCGATGAATTCCGATCATACAGTCAGAAAAAATTTACTAATTTTAAGTAAATCCATTTATTTGAATCAGATTTTATTGAATCAAAGTTTTTTTTTCCTTTAAAACAAACAATTCTTTATTTACTTCAAGAAAATTGATTTATTTGATATTACGTAATTTAATATCTTAGAAACAATTTAAAAAATCATAAAATGAAATAAACAATTTACTTGAATTAAGTAAAATTTTATACAATTAAATAAATGATTTACTTAAAACAAAGAAACATTTCATAGGTTCATATGTAAATTAGAACGTTTTCTTAAAACTATAGAAATTTACCTAAAACTATAATACTCTTTTTCTCTGAGTGCAGTTGCTACAACATTTATCCCCCCTCCCCCCCCCCCCCCCCCCCCCGAGAAGTTATAAAAGTGAAAACAGTGAGGTAATAAAAATTCTTTGATCATTCACCCTTTCGAATATTTGGAATATCCGATCTGCTAAATTCGTGCGCTAAATTCGTGCGTAAGGAAAGGCATTTACAATGTTGCAAATGGTGGGCCAAGGACATCATCAGGGGTGGGGGTCGGTCGACCGGGCATTTTAGACTCTCGAGATTACAATAAAAAAAAAAGTTTAAACAAAAAATCGTCCACTCTGTCACAACAATCCCCCCAGTGCCCCCACGACAATTAATGTAATTACTCATTAAAGCCAGGGACCGAGATCGGCCGACCGGGGTTTTATGAAAGGAAAAATTATGTTCTTTCGAATAGACCAAGGCCGACCTGGTCACTCCTTGGGGGAGGCTAGGCATTAAAAATTGCATTGTTGTTAATGGTCGGCCAAGGCTATCGCCAGGAGTGGGGGTCGGCCGACCGAGCATTTTACATTCTTTGGATCATAATTAACAAATTAATTTAGAAAAAAACGTCCACGTTGTCACCGCAATCGCCCCATTGCCCCAATAAACAATTACCGTAATTACTCATTACCGCCAGGGACCGTGATCGGCCGACCAGCGGTTATGAGTTTAGGGCATACTATTGCAGTATTCTAAACTGCTAAATCCCGTCCACTCGTTCCCCACACAAATTTGCAGTCGCCTCCTGGACCATAACCATTATACTATTCGCCAATTTACTACACTTGTTATATAATTGTTGCACCTTCTATAGGATACTCTTCGCAGTTTTTTTGTAAATGATGTTAGTTTCAAACATATTTTGTTTAGTTAAAAAACAATTTTTTTTTTCATTTCAGAAATTAATAACTTTTTTATTTATTGATCGATTTTGTTAAAAGATAATAGGGTTCTTCCCCTAGCTATCACTAACTTACCTTCCAAATTTCAATACAATCGGACTTTTCTTTATTAAGTTATCGTGCTTATAAGAAACGTGACGACAGACGGTCAGACGGACGGACATTTTGAAACTTGTTCAGGATTCGATCACCAACAACGAAATTTTTTTCTCTACGAGCAATATTACCGGTTTTAGAAATGTGCCGATAGAACGCAATATACTCTTCGTTTTGTATTTGTGAAGAGTATAATAAACTGGTAACACCTCAACTTACCATATGAATCTTTTACTTTGGAGGTAGGAAATTAGCACGTTCAGTATAGTATGTCTATTGTTCGTAGAATTCTAATTCTACCTGTTATTTGTGATAGGACCGCCCATAAACTAGGACTTATACCTGCGTTACATTTTATTATCTGTATTGGGAAAACCAGAGCCAACTTTTGCTTTTTATATTGTTATTAAACATGACGAAGTTACTAAGAATTTGCTATGTTTACTCCCGATACATGTAGGCTGTCGGCTAGCGTAATTTTTCCTTCATCCTATAGATAAAAGGTAGATTAGACTCGGCTATTTGGTCTTTAACCACTACGACCCCGGTGGATCTATTGTGACTTGCCCTAGATGTAGGGTAAATCGCAAAAGATCTTTCAGGTCAAGGTAAAGTGAGGCTAAAAAGCTACCCTTTAAACAGTATACTTACGATCCCGTTTAATAATGAAATTCTTACAATATCGTTCAAATAAATGAGTTCAAAGCTAAGTGATACAAAAAGAATTCTAATTTAGCTGGAATCGAGATCTACATACTTGTCTAATTAATTATGCTTCAAAATTAATTGACGTTAAGTGTAAAAAATATATTTGTAGCAATTCATCACAACAAATAGAACCGGACTTAACCAAGGTATAAGAATATCATGTCGAGGAGGTGTTAAAATAATTTGGCAATAAATTAATGAAGGAAAGTTTTCAGCTCATATGGGTAATATTTTATAGGAATATTGATAAATTTGTTAATTTTGAGTGTTAAGAAAGCCCAACTCAGCGATAAATAGTACAGAAAAAATTCATCTATGTAAATTCATACAGCATATATTTGCATATACACGATTTTCTAACAGATTACTTAAAATATATGCCTGTAGCGAATTCTTGGGTGTTGATAATATATTATTATTACCAACAATAATTGCGATTTTGGTCATTTAACTATAATTTAATAACAGAAAATGCCTACAAAATAGTCGATTAAGCGACTTTTTTGTTTGAAAGTCTATAAAAAAACATTTCAAGTTAAAATATATATTGCCTGTCCATGTCATCTAACAACCATAAAAATCACTTTCATGTGCATTTTAAATGTTTTTCCATTCACATTTAGCAACCTACACCTTTTATTAAAATTTATTATGTTGTGATTTTTTCATTTTTTGTGTATTTGATAATATCAATTTAAAATTAAATATGCTGCCAAAATGATATATGTCAACCCAACTAGCACAATTAGTCGCGGGAACGTAGCAATGACTATTGTAGGCACTTTAAAGTGCTTCGGTACTAGTCACAGGCACGTAATAGGAACGTTCCTAATACGTGTTTATGACCAAAATGGGGAATATTTTTTGGTGACGATAACATTCCAGCCACGTTCCTGGAACTTGTCTGGCTACGTTCCAATGACGTTGTTGCTCCGGAGCGGCGACGTGGCGGCGTAGACGCCACAACTTTCAGAAAACTTTACTACACCCTACTCTTTCAAATCGATGTTGCCCCTTCTTTGTCTTGCAACCAATTTTATTATATTTATGTTTCATTCTTACATATGATTCTTGTTCTTGTTCATTTCCCTAACTCAGAAATTTAATAGAATATCAGAAGGTAATATTAGACAGCAAAACTTGTGCTATTTTCCAATGGTCTAAGGGTCACAATTAAAACGAATGCAATTTTACTGACAAACATAATGATAAAACGTCCGAATCTAACCACGCGCCTTTAAAATTTGCATTTTTTAATGAAAATATTGTTTTTAAAACATGTAATGTCATGCGAGAACAGGACACACTAGATACCGAAACCTATTTTTTATTGTTCTTCGGAACTTAACATTACTTTTTATGTATTAATTTGTTGTATTTGGTGAAGAAATGACGATAAATTAAATTTATTAGTCAATTGTGAAATGGTTCATGTGTTATAACAATGGCGTCGATAATTTTGGCCATCAACATGGCGTATTTCAGAAAATGTGACTTTAAGGTCGTTTTCACTAAGAAATGCTACTTGAAAGTAATTGCTACTTGGCGATAGTGACGAAAACTGCAAATACGTAACTTTAAAGTTATATTTACCACAAATCTGCGAATGGAACTGTAGCATCACTTCAAAGTCGTAGCAAAGTTGTGACTACCACAAATTATCTCTTCAAAGTTGCCGCTGCCACCACATGGTTACATTTGTCCCGATATTGATTCAGAACGTACGTGTTAGCCGTACGTTGAGGTCTAGACTGAACGCGTTCCTAGCTTTGCTGTTTATCATTTACCTACCTTCACATTGAAAAACCTAGCAGATGTCGCAATTTACTTGTATGCAGCCATATATCAACGACTTAATACACATAAACCTTGTTGGTATAATATACTATTACAGTGATAGATAACATAGAAGAAAAGGTAGGTGTAATAAAACTGTGTTGAAATATTAAATTTCGTTGCCTTATTTTGAACATAAAATGTTGCATAGCATAATATAGCAGCATATAATTCTAGTCTAGGTTAGGCAAACATATTATATAGGTTAGGTTTGTTGCATTAACTTTATCTATGGTCAACATTGGGAACTAGATGGGGAAATTTACTTCATGGTAAATTTCAGAGGTGATGTGCACTTTGTAGTAGCCGTGCACAGTTCTGTAGATAGCAGTAACGTCATTAACACCTATGAATATTACTTACAAGTTCCACTACTTTAAAGAAATAATGAAGGTTCCCAGAACGTCGCGGCAACTATTAAAGCTACTTGAAGGTAACTGCAACTTTGAAGTCACATTTCAGTGATGCGAGTTAGTCGCTGCTACTATAGTTTACCACCTTCAAGTTCTGAAAACCCGAAAGTCGTCCCACTGGTAACGACCACGTTCCCATGTACCATGAAAGCTACGTAGAAGTTGCATAACTATACAGTAATCATTAGTGGTAGAAACTACGAGGCAGGGACCGTAGACTTGTCAAATGAATTTATTTTTACACCAAAGTCGTAAATTTAGTCGCAATTACGTAATGGTTACTCATACGAAGTTCCTATCTCAGTTGCTGTCACTTTGGTGCTAGTTGGGAATATTTACTAATTCTGACATATTTGACATTTTATGCAGCTAATCTTTAACATTATTGGTTGCGTTATATACAGGGCGTTCGTTAATGACGTGAATATTTCAGGGTGTGATTCCTTGGGTCACTTTATGAAGAAAAGTTCATATGAACATATATCCGCAACGGTTTAAATTTTTTACTACAGGGTGTTGAGTTTTTTCTAAATCGTTATTGTTTCATATCTCAAGTACTTCAGATATTATTTTCAATTATGACATATGTTAATAGGATATAAAGTCACATATTTTAGTTATAAAAGTTAGTTTATGGCCCCACCAGTGGCATCCCTGCAAACATGTACGCCACTGACATATTTCCATGGGAATATTCTTTGTGATTAGCCTAGTTAATTGTGCATCTATTATATTTTTCTCGCCAGACGCACAGTTCTTGATTAAAATAATTACATTCAAATTGAAACCAATTATTAACATTGATAATGAAAAGTTTTATAAAAATTGTTGGAACTATGGTCACCTTCACCTAATAGACATGCTTCCGCCTGTCTTCGCCTCCATGTTAGGAATTCTTTTCAGAATTATTTATTCATTGTGTAAGGTGAAACCATTTTTTTATAAACATTTTTTTTTTTGAAATATAATCTTTATAGGATTTTGCAAACAGCAGAAAACAATAATTATCTATAAGATTAGTGAACAATCAAAAAAAAATTATTAAAAAAATTAAATATAATAGTAACAGTTATTACACTATTCACAAATACAAAACGAGAAAGTATATTGCATTCGATCGATACAATTCTAAAACCGACAATCCATCCAGCACACTGACGTCAAGTTGCCGTCATCAGACGTCACATTAAGGTCAGCATCGATCTACGACGTGATTTGCCAAACAAATAACATCAAAATTACGTCTTATTTTAGTGCGTCGTAGAGACGTCATTGACAGAACGTTGCTATGACGTCATTCTTGAGTCATAAATATATCGGATCTTAAAAATACATCATAATTAAGTCATATTTTCTGACGTCATACACTGGATTTAAAAATGCGTCAAAGTTACATCACATTTTAAAACGTCACAGAGACGTCGTAGGCAGAACGTTGTTATGACGTCATACATGAGTCATTTTTGACGTCATGCACTGGATTTAAAAATGACATCATAGTTACATCACATTTTAAAACGTCACAAAGACGTCGTAGACAGAACGTTATTATGACGCCATTTTTGCGACACTTTATATTTTGGGTATTTTATAAATACATAAACGGTCAAATACTTTTTTCTATATTTTCATCTTTTATAATAGATACCTTGAAACACAATAACTCCTTTGTTCTTACTCTATCGCGTAAGTAAGTACTACAGCTACATGTGAAATCTTACCGCATGTATGCCATGTAGTTTTTATTCTACCTTTATTAGGTATTTATGACACTTAAATTCAAACTATACTGCGTCTCTATCACAACTGCAGTAAACATCTTTATCACTACCTTATTGGAAATAAGTCTAGCAACCAGTAGACCGCTGACCTATATTTCCCTCAACCTTAACATACCTATTATATATTACTTCCACATCCACGAAGTGGATTGGAAGTATAGTAATCGCAAAAAAAATTTCAAAAATTTTTATTCGTGAAATAGGCTTAGAATGTCATGAAACGTCGAGATTTTAAATTTGAGCGAAAAAAAATTTTTCTGTCTGTCTGTCGGTCTGTCTGTCTGTCTGTCTGTCTGTCTGTCTGTCTGTCTGTCTGTAACTTTTTTTTGTCCGCACGTTTTCTCCGGAACGGTTTAAGATATTGACCTGAAATTTTGTACACGTATATATTATAACGAGATCTGGAACTGGATTGTTTTTTGAGGATATCCGGTGAAGGGTTGGGGGTTAAATAGGGGTAAATAGAGAAAAATAAGTAAAGCAAGCTTGTAAGAGTACAGAAATTTGAAATTCGGTGTATGTATTAGAAGTGAAGGCCTCAGATTTTTTTATAATATTTTTCAACCCCCCACCACCCCTACCCTATTAATGGGGTTGATAAAATAAAATTGAGATATTCATTTGAAATTTGGTACACGTATGTATTAAACGACATCTGGAACTAGATTATATTTTGAGATGACTCCGTTGAAGGGTTGGGGGTTAAATAGGGGTAAATAGGGGAAAATAAGTAAAGCAAGCTGGTAAGACTACAGAAACTTGAAATTCGGTGTATGTACTAGAAGCCAAGGTCTCAGATTATTTATAATATTTTTCAACCCCTACCACCCCTACTTCATTATTAAAAGGGTTGATAAAATAAAATCGAGATATTAATTTGAAATTTGGTACACATATGAATTATAACATCTGGAACTAGATTATACTTTGAGATGATTCCGTTGAAAGGTTGGGGGTTATTTAGGGGTCAATAGGGGAAAATAAGTAAAGCAAGCTGGTATGAGTACAGAAACTTGAAATTCGGTGTATGTACTAGAAGTTAAGGCCTCAGATTTTTTTATAATATTTTTCAACCCCCCCACCACCCCTACCCTATTAATGGGGTTGATAAAATAAAATTGAGATATTCATTTGAAATTTGGTACACGTATGTATTATAACGACATCTGGAACTAGATTATATTTTGAGATGACTCCGTTGAAGGGTTGGGGGTTAAATAGGGGTAAATAGGGGAAAATAAGTAAAGCAAGCTGGTAAGACTACAGAAACTTGAAATTCGGTGTATGTACTAGAAGCCAAGGTCTCAGATTATTTATAATATTTTTCAATCCCCACCACCCCTACTTCATTATTAAAAGGGTTGATAAAATAAAATCGAGATATTCATTTGAAATTTGGTACACGTATGAATTATAACATCTGGAACTAGATTATACTTTGAGATGATTCCGTTGAAGGGTTGGGGGTTATTTAGGGGTCAATAGGGGAAAATAAGTAAAGCAAGCTGGTAAGACTACAGAAACTTGAAATTCGGTGTATGTGCTAGAAGCCAAAGCGTCAGATTTTTTTATAATATTTTCAACCCCCACCAACCCTACTCCAATATGAAAAGGGTTGATAAAATAAAATTGAGATATTCATTTGAAATTTGGTACACGTATGCATTATAACGACATCTGGAACTGGATTATATTTTGAGATGATTCCGTTGAAGGGGGGGTTAAATAGTGATAAATAGGGGAAAATAAGTAAAGCAAGCTGGTAAGACTACAGAAACTTGAAATTCGGTGTATGTACTAGAAGCCAAGGTCTCAGATTATTTATAATATTTTCAACCCCCACCACCCCTACTTCATTATTAAAAGGGTTGGTAAAATAAAATTCAGATATTCAATTGAAATTTGGTACACGTATGTAGTATAACGACATCTGGAACTAGATTATATTTTGAGATGACTCCGTTGAAGGGTTGGGGGTTAAATAGGGGTAAATAGGGGAAAATAAGTAAAGCAAGCTGGTAAGACTACAGAAACTTGAAATTCGGTGTATGTACTAGGAGCCAAGGTCTCAGATTATTTATAATATTTTCAACCCCCACCACCCCTACTTCATTATTAAAAGGGTTGATAAAATAAAAGTGAGATATTCAATTGAAATTTAGTACACGTATGAAATATAACGACATCTGGAATTACATTATACCTTGAGATGATTCCGTTGAAGGGTTGGGGGTTATTTAGGGGTAAATAGGGGGAAATAAGTAAAACAAGCTGGTATGAGTACAGAAACTTGAAATTCAGTGCATGTACTAGAAGCCAAGACCTCAAATTTTTTAATAACATATTTCAGCCCCCACCACCCTTCTCCAATATTCAAACAGTTGATAAAATGAAATTGACATATTCACATGAAATTTAGTACGCATATGTATTATAACGACATCTGGAACTAGATTATATTTTGAGATGGTTCCGTTGAAGGGTTGGGGGTTAAATAGGGGTATATAAGGGAAAATAAGTAAAGCAAGCTGGTAAAAGTACAGAAATTTGAGATTTGGTGTATATACTAGAAGCGATGGTCTCAGGTTTTTTTTATTGGTAGTTTCCATCCCCCCACGACCCCCACTCCCTTATTAAAATAGATGAAAAAATTAAATTTAAATTTTCACCCGAAATTTGATACATTTATGTGTTATAATTATATCTGAAACTAGATTATATTTTGACATGGTTGCGTTGAAGGAGTGGGGGTAAGTAGAGGTAAATAGGGAAAGATATGTAAAGCAAGCTGGTAAGAGTACTGCAATTTGAAATTCGGTGTATGTCCTAGAAGCCAAGGCCTTAGATTTTTTAATAAAACCTTTACTACATTATTATAGGGGTTGATAAAATAAAATTGAGATATTCACTTGTAATTTGTTAGATGTATGTATTATAACGACATCTGGAACTAGATTATATTTTGGGATGATTTCGTAGAAGGGTTGGAGTTAATAGGAGTAACTAGGGGAAAATAAGTATATAAAGCTGGTAAGAGTACAGAAATTTGGGATTCGGTGTATATACTAGAAACCAAGGCCTCAGATTTCTTTCTAATATTTTTCAAACACTACCACCTCCGCTTCATTAATGGGATAGATAACATCAAATTGAGATATTCACTTGAAAGTTAGTACACGTATGTATTGTAGTGACATGTTATTGAGAAGACTCAATTGAAGGGGTGGGAGGTGGTAGGTTGTGAATAGTGGAAAATAAGTACGGTAAACTAGAAACTTCATTTTTAACTTATATGGTAGAAACGAACTCCTCAAACTTTTCTATGACATCTGCCCCAAATATTATTAAAATTCTATGACCAATAATTTCCACATACTAGAGTGCAAATATTGTCAAGATGTTTCCTTTAAAGTGACTTGGATGAAGAATCTGGATGTGGAAGTAGTGATTCCTTAGGCAGCGGTTTTATATATGTATTTCAAAGCGCAGGGCAAATTAAGCAAAAAACGATTATTAAAATGGCAGTCTACCACCACTATAGCAAACATAATTTTCTAATCTTTATCTTTGGCCATAATGCAAATTAGAAGTGCTGCCATCTACATTGAATGAAAACTCACTCTTTCCTTTTAATTTTAAAACATCCAGAATAGTTTTAAATATTTTTTAACACCCATATGTACATAATATCCATTGCTAAATTGAATAACATTCACTATTCACACAACGTAAGTAAGTATTTTATAGAAATTTGCCATTGCACTTGATTTGATTAATGTACAAATTGTACACGGTTAAGGCTGAAAGGGAATATTATGTTTAAACCGGATACTCAACTGCAAGTAATAAATATACGCTTTAGAGCTAAATTTACATGAAGGACAATAGCTCAAAGGAAGCATATTGGACTGCCAAGCGAGAGGCCGACGGTTCAAATCCCACAACCGGATGATTTTAAGGTAAATGTTTAAAATTCTGTTACAGTGTTATTTATAATAATATATGTATATTCAAACAATTCCTAATTAATAAAAGCGTAAAATGAATAAAAACTGAAAGATTAAATAAATATAAATAGTATATTATTCAACGAGCTTATAATGATGGCTATTATTCACGAGGGTGAAGTTTAAGACACGAGCCGCAGGCGAGTGTCGTGAATCACCAGAGTGAATAATAGCCATTATATGCGAGTAGAATACTAACTATACTTTGTCCACGACTATTAAATATTTAATATTTATTTAATTCATCTTCATTCAATGTCTCCTATTTAGGAAATATTCATATGTCATCAGATATCATATATAATTTTCTCGTTTTTTCGGGCCACAAGTTTAATGAGGCGATTTCTGCAGCCTCTTTTATCTCTGGCGGTATCTTTGAAATGTAGTTTTCACTGTCAGTACCGATTTATTTAATTATATTACCCTTTTTGAGTACCTAAAATGTAAAATTATTTTAAATAACGTTGGCGTTGAAATCGCACAAATTTTGACGTTTCAAATCAATTTACGTTTTGACACATCATGGCTTACTAATAAAATAATACAGTTTGTAGACATGTAAGTAAATGGTTTCAAAAACAATGTTGAGGATTTCCGCGGGTTTCTAATAGAAATAGATGATGCTTTGAAAAGAACTTACTAATGTAGTTTTTGAGTGTTTATTAACATACCTTTTCGGCATTTGAGTGCTTCCTAGAAAACTTAGAGAGGTTACTACAATTTTGACATTTTAAATTGTTAGTAAAAAGCCACTAATGTCATTTCTTGCAAACAAATGACTGTCCTCATTATTCACTGCAATCAGTGAATAATGAAATCATTATTCACTGCAGGGAATAATGGATAGAATTATCCTTGAGAAAACACATACATAATGAGTACATTATTTAATAGTCGTGGACAAAGATTTTTATGTAGACCCGTATTCGTCAAATCAAGGGCATGTTAAACGTTATAATGACGTCAGCATTAAACCTTGATTGTACGTCAAAATGACGTATGAAAAGGTTTCTTATTTGGAGCCATATTCGTCATATTAACATTATTGAACGTGGTTGTGATGTCAGGATATGACGTCAGTAGGATGTGACATTAGACCGTCATTTAAACGTACATTGAATGTCGTTATATTGGGACTTATGACGTTAATTATGACAAATAAATGGCGGCAAATTGACGACAGTGTGCTAGCTGGGAACATCGCTCGTGGAGAAAACATTTTCATATTACTATGTTGGTGATCTGAATAACTTTCAAAACGTCCATCCATCTGTCTGTCTGTCCATCTATCCGTCCGTCACGTCTCTTGTAAGCATGATAACTTAAGAACGGAAAGTCCGATGGTATTGCAATTTGGACAGTGGGTTAGTTTTAGCTAGGGGAAGAACCCTGTTTTAACAAAATTGATCAATAAATAAAAAAGTTATTAATTATCTGAATTTAAAAAAATGTTTTTTTAATGTTCTATAATTAAACAAAAAATGTCTAAACTAAAATTATTTACAAAAAAACTGCGAAGAGCACCCTATAGAATGTGCAACAATTATATAAAAAGTGCAGTAGTTGGGGGAGGAATATATAATGATTAGCTTGTTTAAACAATACCTTGTATATTTAAAGATATTCTGTATTTTATATTTTATAACATTTTTCTACACACTGTTTTTTACAAATATTTTCGGGTCTTAGATTTTTTAATATATAACTCTGTTTGTTCTTTTGATTCGTGTAGGTACTTCCTCATTTTAACATTAATACATTATGTTTATCTATCTATCTATTTATTATTAAGCCAAGTTTTAGGAGTACCGGTAAAAAACTGTTGCCTTGTAAGCTGAATGTCAAAAGATTTTTCTTGTAGACATCTTGTTCTCTGTAAGATATATGTAAATCCCATCACGTTTAAATGAAATTTGAGCCCAGTACATGTAAAGAGAAAAATGAGAGATAAAAGATTCGCGTTTTAACTATCAAAGCAAGAGTGGGTACCTAAAAAAGTTTTAAAGATGAAAAATATTCTTTAGAGCGTCTAAACTTGAAAATAATTGAATACAATTCTCTAATTGTATCTATATTTATAATTTAATTAGTATATTTCATTCAAAGCTCAATCAACATACCTAGTTGCAAGACGGGATTATGTTTATTAGTTTAGTCACGCTTCTGCTGAAAGATTAGGGAATTATAAGCATTAATAATTTAAGATCTTTTTTTACACACAAAAGTCCGCTCAATAAATCAACCCGTGTCATCATCATTCTTCCAATATCCGTCGATAGATTAGAATATTATTCTAGCGCGTAAATATTATGCCGCAGTGCCGGAAAGGAACGACAATGACCAGGGAGAAATGACACATTGCCGAAGTGAAATTTTACTTTAAAAAATTACGTCGAAAGAGCGAAGAAGTAGCTGTATTTATTATAAGATTATTATATCGATATGGTTTAAGATGGCCATTCACTAGAAAAAGACGTCCGATAGGGGAATATTTATAATTTTTGCCCATAACTTTTTTTCCTTAGTACGTATATAAAAAAAAACGATAAGAGTACCTAAGTAGAACCATAACAATACTATTACTATGAATTTTCACTCAATAATTTCAGTGGTTTACAAAATATCTAGATTTAAAACTACGAAATAGGAAGATTAACATAATTTTACTTCCACATCCACATAGTGGATTGGAAGTATAGTAATCGTAAAAAAAATTTCAAAAATTTTTTTTCTTGAAATCGGTTTAGAATGTCGTGAAACGTCGAGATTTGAGCGAAAAAAAAAATTTCTGTCTGTCTGTCGGTCTGTCTGTCGGTCGGTCTGTCTGTCTGTAACTTTTTTTTGTCCGCACGCTTTCTCCGGAACGGTTTAAGATATTGACTTGAAATTTTGTACACGTATATATTATAATGACATCTGGAACTGGATTGTTTTTTGAAAATATCCGGTGAAGGGTTGTGGGGTAAATAGGGGTAAATAGGGGTAAATATGGGGAAATATGTAAAGCAAGCCGGTAAGAGTACAGAAACTTGAAATTTGATGTATGTACTACAAGCCAAGACCTCAGATTTTTTATAATGTTTTTCAACCCCCCACCACCCCTTCTTCATTATTAAAGGGGTTGCTAAAATAAAATTGAGATATTCATTTGAAATCTGGTACACGTATGTATTATAAGGACATCTGGAACCAGATTATATTTTGAAAGGATTCCGTTGAAGGGTTGGGGGTTAAATAGGGCTAAATAGGGGAAAATAAATAAAGCAAGCTGGTAAGAGTACAGAAATTCGAAATTCGGTGTATGTGCTAGAAGCCAAGGTCTCAGATTAGTTAAATTATTTTTCAACCCGCACCATCCCTACTCCATTATTAAAGGGGTTGATAAAATAAAATTGAAATATTCACTTGAAGTTTGATACACGTATGCATTATAACTACAGCTGGAACCAGATTATGTTTTGAGAAGCTACCGTTGAAGGGTTGGGGGTTAAATACGGTAAAATAGGGGAAAATAAGTAAAGCAAGCTGGTATGAGTACAGAAACTTGAAATTCAGTATATGTACTAGAAGTTAAAGACTTAGCTTTTTTTAAAATATATTTCCATCCCCCATTTTCTATGACATGTGCTCCAAATATTAAAATTCTATGACCAATAATTTTCACACACTAGATTGCAAATCTAGTCAAGATGTTTCCTTTAAAGTGACTTTGATGAATAATCTGGGTGTGGAAGTAGTGATTCCTTAGGCAGCGGTTTTTAAATTTAAATCTAGCTATTTTGCAAACCACTGAAATTATTGAGTGAATATTCATAGTAATAGTCTTGTTATAGCTCTACTTAGGTACTCTTATAGTTTTTTAAGTATACATACTAGGAAAAATAAATAATAAATATTTCCCTGTCGGATGTCTCTTTCTAGGGAATGGCCATCTTAATAGATATATTACCGGAAAAAATTTTTTAATTATCAGCGGACACAAACTCAAATATCAAATAAAAATAGTCCAAATTGTGTGTATGTAGAATGGGTCTATGGATTATTTTCAAAGGTGTAGTGATACAAAAAAAATCCAATTACGTGAATGAAAGAACCAAAATGGCCGATTTTCGGTTTCGATGCAATTTACATGAAAACCAAATTTTTAAATGGAACAACCTATACAGAATGTCCCAGCTCTATTTTGTCAAGCTTTATCTGAAAAACGGTGAAACAGAAAGACATGTTAAATGGAATAGTTATTTTGTTTAAAAAGAGGCATTTAATCATTTTATTTTCAAACGTACAAGGCGCCTTAACAAGGTGGCAGCATATTCAACTTTACTTTTTCAAATGGAGCGCCCTGTATATTTTTATAGTTTCGGATTCTCCTCTTATATCCAAACAAATTTTATTAACCTTGTCCTATACCTATCATTAAAGGTTTACGATATACCAACAGTTTAATCTTGATTCCACCATGTTCCATTTTCTTAAACTAATAAGGCCGGTCTTGATTATATATACTGTAACACGCTTCCTGACAGAGATACTTGGAGGGAACTGAATTGATAATCAGGGACCTGTCAAGTGGCATGCACAGTCACCTGATATGTCGCCCCTCGATGTTTTTCTTATAAGGTCATTTAATGCAAGTTGTACACGCTGAGAGACCAAATATTCTTAATGATTATATTCCTTGTACACGACAATTTTTAAGGAGGTACGAATTGTGTCAAATAGAACATGGGCGACAATTTGAGCTTCTTTCATAATAATCATAATAGTTACTGTTTTTTGTATAGTATTATTTCTTATGATTAGGTTAATAAAAAATGTAATCTCAAAAATTTTACTGCTAATATTTCAAGAAGAGTTAATAATAGGTATAGGATACAGTTCCCTGATCTGGTGGCATAAAGCCGGAAAAGGGGAGGCAATGAGAAAACTAAGAAAAGTACAAAGACTAGCATGTCTAGGCATAACGGGAGCAATGTCAACAACGCCTACCGCAGCCATGGAAGCACTACTTTGCCTGC
The DNA here is from genome assembly GCA_963583905.1 of Stenurella melanura. Taxonomy (NCBI): domain Eukaryota; kingdom Metazoa; phylum Arthropoda; class Insecta; order Coleoptera; family Cerambycidae; genus Stenurella; species Stenurella melanura. The sequence continues at coordinate 110,873,158 of OY757316.1, forward strand.
CTCCACTACACCTAGTCGTGGAGAACGAGGCAATGTTAGCGGCGTACAGGCTGAAAACAAACGGACATGGGACCATTCCAAGAAAGGGGCACCATACAGAAATATTTCAACAAATAAGGAAAAATCGCATACTAGATATGCAGTCAGATAGAATCAGCACAAGCCACAACTTCACAAAGACCTTCAGGGTATACATACCCAATAGGGAAGAGGAAGGAACAAGGCAAATGCGAAGACACTCAAATGATACCATATGGTATACTGACGGATCAAAGACGTCAAGTAGTACCGGAGCAGGCGTTACGGGGGATCAACCAGGGATAGATATCAGTCTAAACCTAGGCAGTACCGCAACGGTGTTTCAAGCAGAAGTCACAGCTATACAAATCTGTGCACAAGAAATGATGCAGAGGTCATACACAGATAAGAGAATCCGCATCATCACTGACAGTCAAGCAGCTCTCAAAGCTCTAAATGCAGTAGAGGTACGTTCTAAAACGGTAAAAGACTGCCTCGAATCCCTGGCGAAACTGGCGGAACACAACAGCATACAACTGGAGTGGACGCGAGGACACCAGGGAAACGAGGGCAACGAAAAAGCAGACAAGCTGGCCAAAGAAGGCGCCAAAGCAGCCTTGATAGGTCCCGAGCCATCTTGCGGGATATCATACAATACCGCAAGAAGAATGGTAAAGGAACTATTGAGACAGAAACACAACTTGTACTGGACTGAGACGCCGGGGATGAGACAGTCACGTATGCTCATCATTGGCGGACCTTCCAAGACAAAGACTAACGAACTGCTGAAGCTGAGCAGAAAACAGCTGAGATGTGCAGTAGGCATCCTGACAGGACACTGCACACTGAACAAACACCTAACCAACATAGGTGTGAAAGACAATCCATATTGCAGGATGTGTGAAGAGGAGGAAGAAACTCCCTACCACATACTCTGTGATTGCCCGGCCTTGGTGGCTGGAAGGTTCTCACACTTCGGGGGGCCAACCGTGACCCCGGAAGAAATAGCCAGATCTCCCATTGATCGTACACTCTCCTTCTGGAGAGGAACGGGATTAATGGGGTAATGAGACTATGGGGTACAATAAGCTTAGGCTTCAGTACAGCGGGGATCTGGTACCGCAACCCATAAGGAAAAAAAAAAAATAGGATACAGTTAATAAAATTTGTTTGGAAATAAGAACAGAAGCCAAAAATATAAAAATATACAGGGTATTCCATTTGAAAAGGTAAAGTGGCATACCCTGCCGCCTTTTTAAGGCGCCTTGTACATTTGAAAACAAAATGATTAAATGCATGTTTTAAACAAAATAACCCTTCCATTTAACATTTCTTTTTATGTCTCACCATTTTCTAGATAATGCTTGTCTAATTAGAGCTGAGACATCCTGTATATTTTTGCGTATTTGGAGCGTATTTGTTCAGTTTATTGGCAAATAGTGTATCAAAATCTAATTTATTTAATTCTGTCGAAATAGAATTTTGTCTCCTAGAGTTCCTTGGCGATAAACTTGTGCAAGTGCAAGATTGCATCCATTAAAGCTGGAATAATGTTTCATTAGAACTGTAAACACTCATGCGGTTGTTAGCTATTTCTTTATTTTACTACCCATGAAATTATAATACTTGAAACATTTACCTACTATAGAAAGAAGAATATTTTTTTTATTTTTTTATTTTTTTATTTTTTTTATTTTTTTTAACGTCTTATTTATTTTAACGTCCTGGCGAAGTTTAGCTAAAGCTATTCCACCACTTAACCAGGACGGCGAAATGAGATACGGTCACCCATCCAAGTAACGGACTCTCCCGGCGTTGCTTAACTTCGCCGATGGAGTTCTCGCCACTTAAACTGGCACCGTACCTCGCCACACATATAAAAATATATACCAGGAGGGGGGAAAATACATTAAAAAAATAGCATATTTATAAGACCATTGTCCAAAGTGTCGCTATAAATATATTGTTATGTATTTTATATATTTTTAATTTTAACTATGCCTGGACGCCAGTCACGCGTAACCCCGCGACAAGGTATTATTCGCTAGCTCAATCAGAACATGAGAAACCTACTGCTCGTCTGCCTCTTACCTCAGGAGTAAGTTCTACGGTGTTCTGAAATAAAGGTTAGTCTCTATATTTTTAAAGGAAAGGCCCATTCAAATTTACAAATTTACTAAAAAATATGGGAAAAGTATAAAGAATATGGGTGACAATTACTATTCTAAGAATTAAATCTAATCGGCCTTTTATTGATTTGAAAAGTTATTTTGTTGCAACCTTTAATGAATTTAGTTTTCCCCTTTATTTGCGAATTTAAGCTTACATTTGATCAATGTTTTATTCTTACTCCGTCCTGGATGTAGAGATCGCTGCTTCCAACTTTCCGGCCTGAGACGTAGACCCGCTACTCTGTCAATACTGCAAATCTGTGAATGGCTGCTAGATTTCTTGCGTTTGTGTGAAATTTGTTTTACGACGAATTAAACACTGTGTTTTAACGGATACACTTCCGAACTTTACTTAATTTGTTAAGGTAAGTAACAATTTACCAATATTATGTGAGAAACTGCTCACTTGTATAAAATTTACATAAATTTTTTATAAAAAGTAGGGTTATGTCTTCAAATTCTACGAAAGGTTATTTGATTACCTTTGGATGCCTTTTTGCTTCTAATTTTATATTTGACGTGTTCCACGTACTTTATGGATACTTTTAAACATTCACTTTACATTTGATTTACGAAAATTTATTTAAATTTAGTTTATTTTTGTAAACTCTTGTGGAGCTCAATAAACGGCGTCCTTTTCGTACCTACGCTTCAACAACTCTCTTTTTTTTCTTCATACTTAAATTCTATTAGCTTAGATGTGACTTTTCTAAAAACCAAAGCAATCTAGTTTTGACATATTTAAAATTTATATTTTTTATTTTGAATTTTCTAGCAATTTACTGAATAAATCTTCACTCTGAATATGTTTTAACCTTTATTCTGAACATTTTGATACCCCATACATGTCTCTAGGTGTCTTATTAGGAATTTCGATAACTTTTCGTAAAATTGTTCACAATTGCTTAATACTGCTAAAAATACTTTACTTTTCCCATTTTAACTTAAAATCTAATCACCTACTATCGTTTTAAATCATATAAACACCATTTTTAACATTTGTAACAATAATAATAATAATCATCTGGCATTTTTCAGATATGCCTACGATGCAATGCTATGTACCAGTCCTTGGGTATGGTATTCGAAACATGCTATTACATCAGATCAAACTACAAAGTGGTCTCTACAATTACAAAATGAATAAACTTACCTAAACTCTTTAACTGAAATGTTTTATGCAACTTTTATGGAGAAAGTCCTAACCAAAGATTACTACCAACTATTTCCAAAAGTTTCTACTATTAAAAATCAACACATTCCAGTGCTTGATGTGTGGTTACATGCACTTGGTAAGTCTTTATAATCTTATCACTGATTTTACTCATTACGAGGTTTGAAATTTGTATTTTATATAACTTTACGTTAGCTGCGGGAGAGTTTTTCACTATCTTATAAAGTCACTGAGTTTAGGTCTTCCATTTGATTTTTCTAGTTAAAATGTTATTAATTAAGCACTTTCATAGCCTATTACATTTGTATTTTAAGTTTCTTTGTGAATGCATTCTTTTTAAAATGTTTATTTTGTATTTTGTAGGTTCTACGCTGAGTTCCAACTACCTCTATGCACTCTGGTAGGATTCTACCTATATTTAACTACTTAATATTGTTCCATAAGCATTTTGTAAGTTAAACGATGTAACAATATCCTTTTTTAATATCAGGTATGTTAAATATTTAAAATAATAAAATTACAATTATTTGGTATTCAGTACAATTAAAATATTACTACTACGCGTTACTATTACCTATACATTTTGTATGTGCCCTTCTTTCTACCATTTCAACTTACCTTATTGAGACTTACTACCGCTGTACGAGGCCCGTGCAACACCTTTTCATGTTCTGCGATGAGGTAGTTTCTGGCTTAAACGTTATAATTTTCTAATTTTAATTTAAGTTATGAGTTGATATTGTGGCAAATTTTTATTAATGAACAATTTATTGTTGTCATTATGAATCTATTATTTTGCAATTTAGACCTTAATGTCGCAAAGTTTAGCTTTTCATAAAATATCCCAATATCACAATAATATACATGGTGAGGAAATTTGGGACCTAAGTAAATCCAACAAGATAAAACTTCTAGCTACTGAGACGGATTACTTAAGGCGGAGCTGCAAAACATCCAGACTTGATAGAATCCGAAACGAGGTCGTTAGAGAAAACATGAATACAGGGGGAGATATTGCAGGCGAAGTTGAACGGAAACAACTGATTTGGTTTGGTCATAAAGGATGCCGGAAACTAGATGGCCCAGAAAAATCTTAAAGCGGGTGCCACCTGAGAGAAGAAAAAGGGGAAGGCCTAGAAGAAGCTGGAGGGACAACGTAGATAAAGCTATGAGGGCAAGAGGTCTAGAGGAGGATACCTGTTATGAAAGAAAAATTTGGAAGCTGAAGACGGAGGGGCGGCAACAGCGGTAGAAATCCGTGTATATATATAATACCAGGAGGAAATGGAAAACAATTAACAGAGGAAGAATTGAACTGGTCATTAATGTGTTCAAAAATTAAAATAGACCCGAGGAAAACGCTGATGCTCAAAGAATCACCCATGAGCACGCAATAAATACGAAGGACTAAAGAAGATGTAGGTCTAGAAAAACAACAACATATATCAAGTACATAAGGATAAGAACATCATGGGAAAAACCTTAGCCCAGGCATGGCCAAATGAAAATGGACGTTCACTAAAAGATAGAATGAAATAACAAATAATGATACCTGAAACATCTCCCTACTGCAAAACGAAGAAGTCATAAGAAGAAATACAATAAAGAAATGTCAAGGATATAGGTACACAGACACACTGCTAGATTCAGAGTCAGAAGAAAGAGAAGATTGAGGAGAAGATAAAAAAGGAGATGGTAATGGTTGGAAACTTAAAAGGAGCATCTCACAAACATCAACTGAGGGTGGCCCATCTCAAGAGGGGGCGAATTTTTTTGCGAGTTTTTTACGTCTCACCCCACGAAAATATTCCATCATACTAAGAACAATTTATATCAAAATTTCGGAGAATATGGAGAAACTGGCCCCCGGCTAGTTCGCTGGAATCTATATAAAACGAACATCCTTCCAGGTAAACCATCTGTTCCATTAATTACACAGGTACACAAGCACAAACAAAAAATTATTTTCCAGTGATCAGATTACTGTATCGCCACGAATTTAAAGCCCAAATTACAAAATTTAGCATCACTTTTTTAAAATCCCGCTGACAAATTGCAATAAAAATGACTGAATATGATGTTGCTCGCAATTTAAAAGAAACTGGTACGGCATTTCACAATTTGGGCTTCAAATTCAGTGGTTCAAAATAATATGGAAATGTGGCATTCCATCTTTGAAATAAGCATTTTTTGTGAACTTGTATTATTAGTGTTTGTGACATCTATATTCTACTAAATTTCGATCCAACTATTATGTGTTAGAATATACTTTAATTGACACTTTTGTTTCAGTCAGAGGAAATTCCATAATATAATACTTATAATATCCTGGAATAAATTCTTAAATCGTGTCACGGTCCACTTTATTTTAATCTGATTTTGCAAAAGAAGTGTGCGTGTGTTGGTTTGGAGAGTGGACTCTGCTCTGCTGTTTGGCTCGAGTGCTTGTATTGAAGGGTTTAACTACGGGTAATTATAAGTACATATGATAGCAAATTGGCCATCGGTAGTTTATAACTCGGCTATACCAACCTCAAAGATCTCTTGTCGTATTAATACTGTCCATAGGCGTACGCCAAATTTTAGTCTTTTCATTACCATAATAAAATTAATATCTTTTTAACTAAAAGAGATTACATAATGCCGTAAAGTGTTCTAGATAGGCATTTTATAGGGCTATCACATAAATGATTTTAATTGTTTGGATTCTGCGTTTTAGGCGCTAATACCCCTTTTTTCTACCCAAGTGATGGCAGATGCCAAATCATTTTCTAGACATTTCGATTTCTATTTAATTTCCGGGGAGTTTAATTCGAGGAGCCATATTTTAAGACAGAAAGTAAATGGTAGTCGTTGTGTGAAAGTGGTAAATAGTTTTTGAAAATCCATAATTTTGGGATAAATCCACATTCACCGACATTTTGTGATTTTCACATAATATTCTGTTGATTTGTTTCGTATTTTAATTTTGTGAAGATCTTAACTCCGTAAGAGGATTTTGAAGCCATTATTTCAAACACCGTCTTAATACTGCTAAGAAATATTCAAGCATCTTCTGAGGCCCTCCATAGAGGTATGTTAAATTTCTAAAGTTAACCAAATTATTATTAGCTGATACTATGTCACGAGCATTTGTCAATTGAGGTTAATTATTTTAGGGTCGCTCTGGCAGGGTGCACATCACATTTCCCCTATGTATGTATAAGTTGTCCTTGAGTTTTCGTCTAAGAGAAATTATTCTGGGTTATCGAATACGGTTCTGCTGTCCAGCTGCAGACTTTCCTTTCACTTGTCTACTTGGAGACGCCTAAGAGGTTCCCGTGGTTTCCAGACAATCCATCGAGGCCTATGTGATAATCGAGGTTCCTGAATGAAAAACATATGTTGCTCTGGTATGTAATTACTGTATAAATTGTTTTTGACTCGGAACATCTATTTAACCTTGTGGAAATAATAAGAACGCTTCGTGAAACTCTGGACCAGAACACGAGCATATAAACATTGCTGCATGTATGAAATTCCGATGCTAAGTTAAAATATTTAAATAACTGCACACACATATAAGCTTAATTTAATTTTTTACCTAGAACAAAGTAATAATATTTATCTATTACCTTTTTTTTTTAATGTGTTCCGTCTGATTCTTTGATAAGTAATAATCATTAGCTTGTCTGCTTAATTTAATTGTAAATTACGTTGTTTATCATATTTTTTTTTTTTTTAAATTTACTTACTATGATTTAATACATAATAATACACATATATAATCATACGTACAAATAATAATAATAATAGATATGTAAGTACAAGGTTGTAAACCAAAATATATGGCCATATAGTTGGGAAATCGCTATATTTTTTTTTTGTGCTAAATTATTTTATTGAAATTACTTTAGTTTATGAATATATGCATATCAATATATTTCTTTGTCATAACCTAAATAAATATCTTGCTTATTCATTTGTCTATCCACTTAGAGTTGTGAGTTATTTCGTGATTTTGGAACACAATTAAAATAAAATACCTAGCCAAATCAATTGTTTTATTTTTTTTTAAATCACGTGGCGCCCTAATCATATATTAATTATTTAAATCATATTTATCGTACTGTCCTGCTCTACTGATATAGTTGGCATTGATTTGGTACTTAATTAATTTAGGCAGATCATATTTAAGATATTTTAGGTTGTTTAATTAAACCTTAATTATTATTCCTTTTTCTTGTTGTTACATGTGTTACGCATATACTTATGTATATATATTTTTCTATTAGCTAATTATATGTGCCACGATAAACAAGGACCCTGAGAGTCTCATGCTCACTATGCTCTATTTTCCCGATAAGTTTTTTTTTTATCACTATTATTGTAATTAGCTTATACCGTCTAACCTTTTTTTATTTTACTCCGAGGTTACCGTGGCATAATTGGCGCCCAACGTTCAATAGCTTCTTGGCATCGTTGACGGTTTGAAAAAAAAAATTTTTTTTTTCTTCCTCCAAGTGAGGGGGGGGTTGTCATTTGTTTTCCTTTTTTTACTACACTAGCTATCTTACCCTAGCATTTTCTTAATTTATTATTTGAAACTAAACGAACAGAGCGAAGAGGAGCACAACCTTTTAATGAAATAAAATTATTATAAACGAACATATTTATTGACTTGAAATTTTCTTTTCTTTTCTTATTTTTTTTTTTTTTTTTGAAATCGGGGTTTCGCGTTTTGCCCTGTTAGTTTAAGTTGGCTCAGTTAATTCTTTTTTTTTGCTATAATTTTGTTTAAATAATTTTAGTATAGTATTTATAGCTTAAAATTTAGGAAATAAGAATAAATTCTAAGGACTTCTTTTTTCTAGATCTAGGTTTATTATTTTATAGGTTACGTTTATAAATTACGTTTAATTATTGCCGAGATTATTTACTTCCTTACAATCATGGACATTAATAGATTAACTTCAGATGAATTGTCATACGAATTATGTATTAGGGATCTGGCGTCAGATGGCAACGTTCTGCAGAAGCGTAGCGCCTTACGGGAAGCTATTCGTGCAAATCGCATGCCGCAGTCTTCTCAACTTGATGCCTTTTCAGAACTTAGTATCTGTGATCAGAAACTTTTGAGGCTTCGCGAAGATTTGGTAAATTTTGATCACAGAAATAAACACAATGAATACCAACGAATTTATTCTCGATTAATACATGTTTCCGGTAGATTAAACAGAATAGTTGATAGTAATATGCGACATAAGCAAATAAAGTCAGACCTAACATCACGTTGCACTCAATTATTAGATATTTTAAACACAGTGTCAGAGCTACTACCTCATCAGGCGGATGCACAGGCATCATCCACCATACAATCGTCGATATTGGACGATGAAATTCCTCCGCTATTAAATCAGGTGGCTCCTGTCGTTTTCGATTCCTTAGTTGCCGCAACTCCTTCGACAGTGCCATCTACAGTAGTCGATAATTTAATTGATCTACAACCTATACAATCATGTCATGTCACTACCACTTTACCTACAACAGTAACTTACTCAAGTCCATTAAATGCTAGTCGTATTGCCTCAGTTTCTTGTACACCATCACATTCAGTTATTCCAACCCCAGATTTCAGTACTTCACGTCAGGTTAGATTTCATCTACCCCCTTCACAACTTGACGATCACCCCGTTCCATACGACACTCAAATCGATTCGTCTGCTAACTTAGCTACTGAAGCTGCTAATTTACGACTTGTCGACACTCCAGTAATGCGAGACTATGACCAACCGGTAACGAATCATTTTGTTAAATATTTCGACATTAACAAATGGCCTATTGCCAAGTTCGATGGAAAATCATCCATTGCTAGCTTTCTAGAGCGAATCGACGAGCTACGGATATCGCGAGGAGTGTCAAAAGATGTACTATTTAGGTCCGCTACTGAATTATTCACCGATAGCGCTCTAATTTGGTTTCGCTGGGCCAAAGCGAGCATTTTTACTTGGGACGATTTAGTCACTCAGTTGAAACATACATTTCTACCTTCTGATAATGACCGCGAAATATGGAAAGCCATTAATACTCGCAAACAAGGACCTACAGAAAAGGTTGTTTTATTCATTGCGGATATGGAAAACTTGTATAGCAAACTCACTCGTAAACCTCCAGAATCAGAGCGACTTAGCACTATTACGGATGGTTTGTTACCATATTTACAATTAAGATTAGATGGCAATCCAATATGTTCTGTTACTCGATTAGTGGAATTCTGTAAACCTATCGAAGAAACGGTTTTTCGATTGAAAAATCAATTACCAAGTTCTGTAACCATTAATCCTTTGTTAGGTTCTGGTTTAACTCATCAACGCCGAACTCATTTTTCAGAAATTCTTGTTGATAGTGAAGATACTACTCAGGGTAACGCCCCAAATCATCAATTAAATCTGAATCCCGTGGATTTAGTATCTGGACCTAATCGTCCAACCTCTGCTGATAACAGTTCTTTAAACACAAATCAAAGATCCAGTTTTAGTGATCGTAGGATTGTTACTTGTTGGAACTGTGGACAGCCAGGTCATCGCTTCCAACAGTGCACACAACCCTCAAAAGTGTTATGTTACCGTTGTGGCAAACCTGGGGTTACAACCAGAAACTGCCCAATTTGTTCGGGAAACGGAAACTCGGGTCGCTAGTTAGTCGTATGGTGGCCCGGAAACGTCCAAAATCGGCTTCTCTCTCTTTCTCTGAGCATCAGGTGGATACGAAACATAAAGCAATTTTAGATTTTATTATTTCTCATGCTGAAGGCGATCAAAGGCCTTATCTGGAAGTTTCTGTATTAAAATATCCTATCCTTGGACTTTTGGATTCAGGAGCGACAAATACTTTAGTAGGGCAATCAGGACTGGATATTCTGCTAAAATTAGGGTTAACAATGGATGGGAAGAAACAAGTTACTTGCACGGTTGCAAACGGTCAGACTTGCTCTTCAATTGGCGTTATTAGAACCCCATTTTGCTTGATGGATAAAATCCATATTGTAGACGTCTTAGTGGTTCCACAACTTCCCCACCGCTTAATTCTGGGTACTGACTTTTGGATCTCGATGGGCATCGTTCCTGATTTAAAGAGGGACATTTGGCATTTTAGTTCCGACATCCCTGTTAAGTCATTTGTTGATTCTTGTGGAATTCAAGACAAAGATCATGTAACCCTTGAGCAACGTCAAGCGTTGAACTCTCTTCTGGAAAGGAAATTTAAACTTATTAGCACTAGTCTAGGTTATACTAATGTCGCCGAACACGAAATTATTACGGACTCTCCGCCTATCAAGCAAAGGTATTACCCAGTTTCACCCCCAAAACAAAAAATCATTGACGAGGAAGTACGTAAAATGCTTGATGACGGGATCATCGAACCTTCAAAGAGTGGTTGGTCTTCGCCAATCTTGTTAGTTCCCAAGCGTGACGGTAGCTACCGATTTTGTGTAGATTATCGAGCCCTTAATGCTGTAACTAAGAAAGATGCATATCCTATTCCTTATGTGTCGGCTATTTTGGATCGTCTGCGAGACGCTCGTTATATTAGTACCTTAGATATAAAATCGGCGTTTTGGCAAGTCAGCGTAAAAGAGTCATCGCGAGAGTATACTGCATTCACGGTACCCGGTCGGGGCCTCTTTCATTTTAAGAGAATGCCATTTGGGCTCACCAATAGTCCTGCTACGTGGCAAAGATTACTCGATACTGTCTTGGGTGCTGATTTGGAACCGCATGTCTTAGTCTATCTGGATGACATTATTGTAATTTCTCCAGATTTTGAAACACATCTGGAAATATTGTCTAAAGTTTTTGACAGACTTCATGCTGCTGGTTTAACCCTCAGCGAAGACAAGTGTCGGTTTTGTTGTTCTTCACTAAAGTACCTTGGTTATGTTGTGGATTCCGATGGCCTTAGAGTAGATCCAGAAAAAGTGGAAGCAATTTTAAATGTCCCTAGTCCTAGCAACGTTCATGAGGTCAGACGTTTCCTAGGTATGGCTAGTTGGTACAGAAGATTCGTTCCCAATTTTTCCTCTATTGTCGCCCCAATAACTCGTTTAACCCAAAAGAATATTAAATTCCACTGGACTGAAGATTGTGAATTGGCCTTCAATACTATCAAGGATCATCTTGTATCGGCTCCAATTTTAACCTGTCCCGATTTTAGCCGCCCCTTTACTTTACAAACCGATGCTTCTGCGTACGGCATAGGCTCAGTTTTGACACAGAGAATTGATGGCGAAGAAAGAGTTATATGTTTTATATCGAGGTCGCTAACTAAACAAGAGCGAAACTTCTCCACAACAGAGAGAGAATGTTTAAGTGTAATATACGCCGTAGAAAAGCTACGCCATTATCTAGAAGGCACACACTTTACGGTAGTAACAGATCACGCCTCCCTAATTTGGTTAAACCGTTTAAAAGACCCCACAGGTCGTTTAGCTCGTTGGGCTTTAAGACTGCAACCGTTTGACTTTACCATTGTGCACAGAAAAGGTAAAGAGAACGTCGTACCGGATTTCTTATCTCGCTCTGTCCCAGTTTCTGTCAATACAATATCTACCAAACACGAATTCAGTTCAACAACTGATAAATGGTACTTAGACATGTTAAACAAAGTTGAAAGCAAGCCGAATAAGTATCCCCAGTTTCGTATTGAAAATAATATTCTATATAAATATGTTCGCTGTCGTATTCCAGAGTTGTCTTCTAATTCTGATTATTGGAAAATTGTAGTCCCAAAAGACAAACGTAAGGATCTCATTCAGAATCATCATGATGACGTGCGCTCCGGTCATGTGGGTGTTCATAAAGTTTACTGGAAATTGTACAACTGGTACACCTGGCCAAAAATGCGTTCGGACGTCGCTAAATATGTCAAATCTTGTCATACTTGCGCAGCATACAAACCAGAACAAAAGAGACCCGCTGGTCATATGGGTAAGCGCCCTGAAGTTACTAAACCTTGGCAGCTAATAAGTCTAGATTTTGTTGGTCCGTTGCCTCGTTCGAGTCATGGTAATAGTTATATTCTTGTGGTTAGTGATTATTTTAGTAAATATGTCCTGACTTTCCCTATTAGATCGGCTTCGGCAAAAAGTCTTTGTCGGCTGGTAGAAGATCACGTATTTTTAGTTTATGGCGTACCTCAGTATTTGATATGCGATAATGGTACCCAAATGCGTAGTAAAATGTTTGAGAAACTTTGCAATAATTATCGTACAAAACTTTCATATACTGCGTTATATTATCCTAGGGCTGATCCCTGTGAGCGCGTCAACAAAACTGTTAAAACAATGATAGCCATGTACGTTAAGGATAATCAGCGAAAATGGGATGACCACTTGCCCGCGATCAGCTGTGCGATACGAACGGCAATCAGTGAGACGACCGGTTACTCACCGTACTATGTTAATTTCGGCCGTGAATATATTCAGACAGGTGACCAACATGGGCATCAGCTGCCATGTAGTGAGGATATAAGTCATGATAATGCTATTAAACAGCGTCAATTGGGTTTCCAAAAGTTGTATGAAAAAGTTAAACAAAAATTGCACGCGGCTCAGGAACGCAATAGAAAAGTTTATAATCTTCGTCGTCGTCCGGTTCATTATGAAATAGGTGATAAAGTTTGGCGCAGAAATAAGGCACGATCTGATGCAATTAATTTTATAAATGCCAAATTATGTTCAAAATTCGTTGGCCCGTTTATCGTTAAGCGAAAGATTGGTTCTTGGACCTACGAATTGGTGGACGAACTAGATGAACCGAAAGGTATATGGCACGTGCAGGATCTCAAATCATATCATGACACGAATCTCGATTTTTAATCAGATCGTTCAGTCCTGGAAGGTACAATCTAGGTTATCTAGAAGTTTGTATGTGTGTATGTCTATTAATCCTTGTTTTGAAAAATTGTTGCGCGGAAATTTGAATCAGTAAATTTTGCTAGAAAATTTACTTCTTCCGAAGGAAGGGGGGAGTGTCACGGTCCACTTTATTTTAATCTGATTTTGCAAAAGAAGTGTGCGTGTGTTGGTTTGGAGAGTGGACTCTGCTCTGCTGTTTGGCTCGAGTGCTTGTATTGAAGGGTTTAACTACGGGTAATTATAAGTACATATGGTAGCAAATTGGCCATCGGTAGTTTATAACTCGGCTATACCAACCTCAAAGATCTCTTGTCGTATTAATACTGTCCATAGGCGTACGCCAAATTTTAGTCTTTTCATTACCATAATAAAATTAATATCTTTTTAACTAAAAGAGATTACATAATGCCGTAAAGTGTTCTAGATAGGCATTTTATAGGGCTATCACATAAATGATTTTAATTGTTTGGATTCTGCGTTTTAGGCGCTAATACCCCTTTTTCCTACCCAAGTGATGGCAGATGCCAAATCATTTTCTAGACATTTCGATTTCTATTTAATTTCCGGGGAGTTTAATTCGAGGAGCCATATTTTAAGACAGAAAGTAAATGGTAGTCGTTGTGTGAAAGTGGTAAATAGTTTTTGAAAATCCATAATTTTGGGATAAATCCACATTCACCGACATTTTGTGATTTTCACATAATATTCTGTTGATTTGTTTCGTATTTTAATTTTGTGAAGATCTTAACTCCGTAAGAGGATTTTGAAGCCATTATTTCAAACACCGTCTTAATACTGCTAAGAAATATTCAAGCATCTTCTGAGGCCCTCCATAGAGGTATGTTAAATTTCTAAAGTTAACCAAATTATTATTAGCTGATACTATGTCACGAGCATTTGTCAATTGAGGTTAATTATTTTAGGGTCGCTCTGGCAGGGTGCACATCACATTTCCCCTATGTATGTATAAGTTGTCCTTGAGTTTTCGTCTAAGAGAAATTATTCTGGGTTATCGAATACGGTTCTGCTGTCCAGCTGCAGACTTTCCTTTCACTTGTCTACTTGGAGACGCCTAAGAGGTTCCCGTGGTTTCCAGACAATCCATCGAGGCCTATGTGATAATCGAGGTTCCTGAATGAAAAACATATGTTGCTCTGGTATGTAATTACTGTATAAATTGTTTTTGACTCGGAACATCTATTTAACCTTGTGGAAATAATAAGAACGCTTCGTGAAACTCTGGACCAGAACACGAGCATATAAACATTGCTGCATGTATGAAATTCCGATGCTAAGTTAAAATATTTAAATAACTGCACACACATATAAGCTTAATTTAATTTTTTACCTAGAACAAAGTAATAATATTTATCTATTACCTTTTTTTTTAATGTGCTCCGTCTGATTCTTTGATAAGTAATAATCATTAGCTTGTCTGCTTAATTTAATTGTAAATTACGTTGTTTATCATATTTTTTTTTTTTTAAATTTACTTACTATGATTTAATACATAATAATACACATATATAATCATACGTACAAATAATAATAATAGATATGTAAGTACAAGGTTGTAAACCAAAATATATGGCCATATAGTTGGGAAATCGCTATATTTTTTTTTTGTGCTAAATTATTTTATTGAAATTACTTTAGTTTATGAATATATGCATATCAATATATTTCTTTGTCATAACCTAAATAAATATCTTGCTTATTCATTTGTCTATCCACTTAGAGTTGTGAGTTATTTCGTGATTTTGGAACACAATTAAAATAAAATACCTAGCCAAATCAATTGTTTTATTTTTTTTTAAATCACGTGGCGCCCTAATCATATATTAATTATTTAAATCATATTTATCGTACTGTCCTGCTCTACTGATATAGTTGGCATTGATTTGGTACTTAATTAATTTAGGCAGATCATATTTAAGATATTTTAGGTTGTTTAATTAAACCTTAATTATTATTCCTTTTTCTTGTTGTTACATGTGTTACGCATATACTTATGTATATATATTTTTCTATTAGCTAATTATATGTGCCACGATAAACAAGGACCCTGAGAGTCTCATGCTCACTATGCTCTATTTTCCCGATAAGTTTTTTTTTTATCACTATTATTGTAATTAGCTTATACCGTCTAACCTTTTTTTATTTTACTCCGAGGTTACCGTGGCAATCGGTAAGGCCTGACCTGGCAGTAAAGCACATACATTATTTACAGATTCTGTTATTGCGATAATCACCATAGGAGTTCAAATATGTCGGTATTTATGGAATTAGAAATGTTAGAGTTCTCACTTGTTAGGAACTATGCTAACTGTGCTTGCAATAATAGTTTTAAAAGCATTTATACCAATTTTAAATAAACGTCTGTTAGCCGTGCACGATTAAATGTAACAAAAATGTTACAATGTTTAATGTTCCTTCTAATTATTATGTAGCATCAAATTAGTTATAGTAGAGTGCTCGCGTTGACAAAAATCGCTTAGTTTTCGATCCCGTTGGCACTTTTAGAGGAAAATGTATGACCTTGTCAGATATGTTACTTATGCCCTGTGGATTACGAATCCACTTGTCATCAAAAAATCGTCATGAATATAAGGGCACAAATCAAAATTTTCTAACTAACCACACCACGCGATCGCGTCAATCATGAAGCGTATTTTATCCAAAGATCATTAAATTCTCAGTAGAATTTTTATTTTTAAAATAAATAAAGAAACGAACTTTTGCATAGGCTTATATGGCAGTAAAAATGAAAAATCCTCATTTTCTCTGTTCGACTACGACTGAAAATTAATTATTTTTCGTCTACTTTTCCATTCCCATGACGATATCTCTCAAACTATTATATTTATCAAAAAAATATAGTCTTTGTAAAATATTTGTCATATTTTCCAGATTACAATGGTTTTTAAATCAGATTTTTTGAGAATTTAATAACCAAAATATTTAATAATGTGTAGCGTGATATCAATTTTCGAAGCTTATCAGCGGCATGCGTTCGTTGCAGATTCTCGCTCTCCCACTCTTTAAAACTGTTTCAACACACCCCACTTCGCACCCGCTCTAGCACACAGTTAGATAGATTGGCGCATAGTACCTCTCGTGGTTCATAATATTTTGAAATTTGTATCTTGAAAATGATTATTACTATGAAATAAATGTAAGTATATTTGTAGAATATTAATTCAGTGTTACATGGACTTACATAAAAATTATGGCCTGCCTAAAATTATTGTGTAATAGATTCACACGTTATAAGAAACTCCCTATAGTTCACTGTTTGCAAGATACTTTCAGCTGGTATGTATTTTAAATTTTCTACCATATAGGTAACTGATGTATATGCTTTTGAGAATAAATTAAAATGAAAAGTACTACTGATAGCACAAGTTCTGAAAGTGAGATTGAGAAAAATATAATTTAATGTAAAAGAGATTCGTAACACAATAGCTTAATTTGTATGAAACCGGGCCCTGTAATCAAAGGTTTTGAGAAATCATTTGCAACATTTATTGATTGTTTAAAAATCTATGAAAAAATAAGTAACCAAGGAGATGATCTATATCCTAGCATTATGTCTTTCAAAAAAACAAACAATTTTGACTGGTTTGGCACCAAAATTGCTATTCTAGTTTTACTAGCCAAAGAAATATAGAACATTTAAGGAGATAAATAGAGAAAGAAATCGAAAAGAGTTCAGATGGATCCAATGCCTGTCCATCAACTTTTTCCGATGTGTATTTTCGTAAAATAATTTTTTTAAATAGAGAAATGTATTTTTGTCAAAAGTACAACAATAAAGCTTTCTTAAGTAATGACCACGGAACCAGAAAGAAAAGTAAGACTACTAGCCCACCAGAATCCCATAATTTTCGAAAGAATTTGTGCTTTTTGAGGTTGATGGAAAAACTTGTTAGCTTTCATTTGCAACGAACCTCGTGTTCAAAAAGTTGTTAATAAACAAATTAGAGCTTCTCACGCAATATAATTTTTATTTCCGGTTCCGGTTATCCGACCAAGTTCTTTCTGGTCTCAACATTTTCTTTTTTCGAAGAACTTTCATATGCATAAAACCCCATTTCGATACGCTTACCCAAAGCCGAGATATTCCATTTGTTAATTTGCAAAATTAATTTAAACTTTTAAATAAATATTTATAAATAATAAATTTAAATAAACAGAAGCAAAAAGTTGCATGTCTGCATTCGTACAAACTTCTATGGGAGTTGTGCCCGACATCAATATTTATCATTTAAAGTTGATTTGAAGCCGATCAAACTTGCGAAAAAAAGTTATTTGCTAATTAATAAATTATGCTAATTGTTTAAACTATCGAAAAGTATTGAAGATGTCTGGCCAAAAAAATATTCTATATTCTAAAACAATATCCTGACCTCAGTAGTTTCGGAGTAATGAATTTGTTAATTAAAAAATTTATTTTGGCTATAACAAATGAACGGGTTGACAAAATGAATTGCGCCTGGCGCCAAACGACGCGTATAGAAAATATCACTTTATTAAATAAAAACGAAAAAAAATTGTTTAAACAATTATTTGACCATGAAGCTCGCGGTTTAGGAAAATATTTCATAAGAAAATCTTGTTCAGCGGAATTTTTCCTATGGGAATCCGTTTCTAACTGAAATAATGTACAAAATTTGTAAAATCACCTCTTATTTACCCCAGGCACGCTCGCCCATTATAGCGAAGACCTATTTAGCCCAGAAATTGATTTTGTAAATTGTTATCACTCATAAACCAACATAAATGACTCGAAGAGCATAAAACGACAACTTTCTGAAAAAGCCACTCAGTTCCTGGACTATAACGCTTTTAATACATCTCATCAACCTTTTACGACTTACTAAGTGTAGAATCACACCTTGTCTCCAAAGACCTCCAGCATTTCCACTTTTCCCATTGCACAGCGTCGATTGATTAAATAGGAAACATTAGCAATTTTTGATTTCCTGTTGCTACTCCGGCGGATAAAAATGTTCACCAAATAAGGAAACTATAAAATTAAACTCCCTAGAAACCCGTGTAATGAAATGTACGGGGAGAATGCCATCACCGTTTTTATTTATTAAGTGAGGTGCTTGTCACTAATCAATTTTTGAATTTTATTACTAGCTGCTAATAGAATTAGTGAGCATTTTCTTATTCCCAAAGATTCCTGGTGTACTCAATTAATTTGTAATTTATTTAGCATCACTCAATTTGAGAGAATAATATTAGTAGCAATATTACTAACACTAGTGTAAACAATTTACTGAATTCAGATATTACAGCGCTACTTCTCAATTTATGAGGAGCGCACTTAGATGCAGCTTTGTAATTGTAAATAATCACTCCACTTTTACAACGTGCTGCTGATTAGAGACGGGTCATTATTTCCGTATCGTTATAATGTCCAGGTATTTTTAGGTAACGTACCGTCGAGATGCACAATGCTAAAATAACTAGTTACTAGTAGCGAACGACCAACCACAGGAGGTTGGTCGTGACTGCACGTATTTCGACAACATTGCCTGGCGATCATTCGGCGATTTATAGATGTCGTCGCTGTTGCCTTGCCACTGGTCACTGTCTGTTTCACAACACAGACGATTACTTTTGCATGACCGGGTAATTGACCGTTTAATCCTTTCCAAAAAACCGTTTATATTAAAAAATGTACTAAAAAGTAAAATATATGTTTCTTAATTTATACATCTGGAAACCAAAAGCTTTGGGGACGGTCAAATGAGCAAAGCAACTGTACAAGAGTGTTATTCATTCATTCCTGGCAATATCTGAAAGACAAAATGAAGTTACCAAGAATATCTAATACCTGGTTTTTACAGAGTTTTAATATCTCTAAAAAAAAACAACTTAATTTCGATGAATGAAATGTTCAAAATGAGTTCCTTGAACATCTTGGCAGCATCCTAATCGCAAATAAAAATGTTTTCCACCGTTTTCTAACATCTGAGGCATGACCGACCTAACCACATTCGTTATTCTTCTTCTTAAGTTAGCTATAACGCATGGATTAGTTATGTATACCATGTTTTTCACATATTCCCATAAAAAAAATCTAAGGGTGTAAATTGAGGAAAACGTGCTGGTTATTCTAGTGATCCTCGCCTCCCTATCCACCGAATTGGAAATGTTTAGCCGAGGTATTTCCGCACAGCGATTCGGTAATGTGGTGGTGCTCCATACTGCTGGAGCCATATTTATTACATCCGATGGAACTTGTAGGTTTGCTCGAGTAGGATATAAATTTGCCAAAGTTGGCACGACATTATTTTGGAGCAGAGCTAAATAATTATCTGCATTCATGTTGCTATCAATGAAAAAGGAACCAATGACATTGTTTCCAATTATCCCCGTCCAAACATTATCCTTTTCGGGATTTTGCGTATGTAATTTTCGCCTCCAGTGAGAATTTTCATTAGATCGGTAGCGGTAGTTTTGAGGATTAACATGGCCATGTAGAGTAAAAGTGAACTCATCCGAATACAAAACATTTTCTAGTTGGATAGCATTGCAATTTAACCTTTGCATCATTTATTCATAAAAATACATTCTTCCATCAAAATCGTCTTCACTAATCTCCTGAGTTGGGGTCAGTTTATAGGGGTGCATTTTATTTTCTTTTAATGCGCGAATAATTGAGGAATGGGGAACATTCAATGATGAAGGCGCTTGTCGCCTTGTACTATGTGGGTTTTCTTCAAACTCAAGCAGTACATCTAATTTGGAATCGTTACTCTTTGCATTGGAAGCTTCATTGGAAACAACTATTGGAAAAATGTGGGTTTTGCTCAAATTTAAAATTTTCACGTTTCGTGACATTTTAAACTTATTAAAAAAAAAAAATTTTGAAGGTAAAAATATTTTCCAAATTTTTTTTTAAATTTAACGACTCTAAAAAAAATTTTTTTATGGAAGTGGGAAGAAGTTCTGTGTAAATACCTTTACCGATTTTTACTTCCCGCGCATACCGAAGGGAAGTATTGTATTCGAGAAAAGAATCACCCTCCGAGATTTTTTCGAATTCTGACGTTTCAGATCACGTAGATTTCGAAAATACAGGTTTTTCAATTTGGTCAATCTGTCTGTCTGTTGGTCTGTTGGTGCATTAACTAAGAATTTACTTGACGGAGAACAGTCAAATTTGGTAGGTAGCTGACGCCAGTGCCACCGAAGAAATCATTAGATTTTCACTGGAAAATATAGAGGGTGGGCCGTCAAAACGGAATAGATAATGGAAACAAATTTTCTCTCAAATTTAAAATTTCCACGCTTCGCGGCATTCTAAACCTATTTTAAAAAAATGCTTTTTTTGGAAATTTTAAAGAAAAATTTTTGAAATTTTGAAATTTTTTTATAAGTGATGGAAAAAACATTTTTTAGTTAAAATTTAAAATTTCCACGTTCTGTGAAATTCTAAACCTATTAAAAAAAAATATTTATTTTCAAAATTTGAAATTGAAAAAAATTTTGAAAACTGTTTATAAAATGGGTGATGGAAAAAATTTTTCTTTGCTCAAATTTAAAATTTCCACGTTTCGTGATATTCTAAACCTATTTCAAAAAAAAAAATTGTATAAAATGGATGACGGAAAAAAATTTTTTTATTCGAATTTAAAATTTCCACATTTCAAGACATTCTAAACATATTTAGAAAAAGAAATTTGTTTTGAAAATTTTAAAAATATATGTATTTTTTTAACGCTACAATAGAATTGATGATGGAATTTTTTTTTAATTTTCCGCATTTCATTATATTCTAAACCTATTTCAACAAAAAAAGTTTTGAAAACAAAAAAATGTATTGATGTCAATCGCTACGTTTTTAATAAAACTGACAATACCAGCTATGAAGAATTTTGATGTTTTTACGTGTTCTTGTTAATTGATAATGTTGAAAAAGAACACTGAAATTGTTTTTGCTAGCCTGCAAGAACAAAACGCTGTAAGTTTGTATGTTTTTCGTTTACTGTAGCGAATTTCGTCAAACAGACCGTTAATTCTTGCAGTAAAAATTAAGACAATAGTATTTTTGAATAGAGAATGAAGTCCTTTCAAATGAGATATCACAAGTCCCTACTTCCCATTTAAAAATTTAGGGGTTGCAACTGCCACTCATAGGGGGTTGAATTTATTTGTACTTGGATGTCATTTCTGAATCCGGGATTTTTTATAAATATGTGCAATATACACAATAACTGAGATACTGAATTTTTTCCATTTGGCTCTTCTACACAGTGTATATCTGCTGATGCAGCCTTAATTGTAACCAATAGTAAACCAGGAAACAACCGTTCACGTACTGATCGCGCATTTAGGTTCACTTACCTGCATTATGACGAAAACATCTTTCAATTTTCAATGCAGACTGATAAATTAATAAGAATAACTAACGATCATATTATTTACCAACATGCCAAATTTGCAACTGAACCTGAATACTACCCTGTCCTGCAAATTAAAATCTTAGTAGTAAATGTATCTACACGTCCTGGCCGTGAATTATAATTTTTTTCAATTTTTGTATACAACAAGCCATTACAAGTGCTAAGCCATTCTTATCAAATTATCTCTACAAAACTTTAAGAACTCTAATAAGATTAAGAAACAAGCATATGTTAGTATTATTCCTTATTCCATTCCGATTATAACCCTGAACATTGTCATAAGCTAATTCCTGGTAAAATCCCGTATTTATTGAAAACGCCTTGACAGTATCACCAGAGATTATTCACTCTATTATGACTACCGGATACGTTAAACAAATATTATGTTACTAAACGTAGACTTCAACCAATTAGATGACATATTATTGTATGATTATTGATTAAAATCTTCATCGTTCCTCTTATTCGTCCCAGACATTGCATTAAATGACGAAAGAACAGTAAAATATTTAACAATGAATTTGATGAATGATCGAAATTCTTATTTATTTATCGTCGTCTGGCATTGACTACCGATTAATTTACTTATTTATTTATTTAACAATACACTACCCAACAGAGCATTCCACTTACAGGGTAGCAAATAAGCACTTACAAATATATAACGTATGACAGTAGAAAGAAAATAAAGAGATAAAAACAAAGATAATACAACAGTTTTGAATTATGCTGTTAATCTTTTTATCGCAGCTACGTTGCAGTGGAATATATCAAACTAAACTTGTAGTTTTATAGTTCTCACACATTTTATGTTTCTGGACGTTCGTTCTGAGAGTCGGCAAATATAATAGAGTTATGCCTAGAATCAGGTCTAGGTGTCCGAAAATTTAACAAGCTTAAGATAACGGCACAGTCTGTTATATTATGTATTATTTTAAAAAGAAAAATTTGCTGTGAAATAGTTCTGCGAGTTTCCAGACTCGAGAGTGAAAATCTATTAATAGTACAGTCCGAGGAAGACCAATAGCAGGATAGACACCATCTTCCTTATGACTCAAAGTCTTTAAAGCGCCCCTGAATTCTCTCTATGGTTTGTATATGTATGTTGTAATGGGGCGACCAAATAATTGACGAATATTCCAATTTGGGTCGATCAAAAGATTGATTAGTAGTTTCAGTGTGCTAATATCATTAAAATCGCAAGAATATCACATTATGAATCCTAATGTTCAAAAACTTTCATTAGTGATGGTATTTATATAGCAATTAAATTATAGTTTGATGTCAAATATTACACCTAGGTCGCGGAATATTGAGGGATGCGTAAGCAGTGAATCTTCTATAGGGTAATTAAATTCCACATATTTGTGTTTATTCATAAAAGTTAGAACATTACAATTCCTTATACTGAACTGTAATTTAATTTAATTACACCATTCATTAATTTTATCAAGGTCACTTTGTATTACCACACCTCAACTCACATCATTTACTTTTTTGCATAACTTCATATCTGCGTATAAAAGACAATTGCCACCCAATTTCTCGGCGATGTCATTAATGAAGATATTAAAGAATGATGGGCTTAAAACAGAGCCTTAGGGTACACCCGAGGTAGATACGATTTTCGCAGATCGTTATCCACGGTATTCAACATGGTGATGTCAATTTACAAGATATGATTTGAAAATTAAAAACACATTTTTTGAGGATACAAATTTTTGAAATTTAAAACAAAATAATGTGATCCAGCCTGTCAAATTTTTTAGTAAAGTCTGTGTAAATTACGTCAACCTGTGAGTTAGCGTCGATAGCTGACGTAGATTGTCCCTTGAAGAAACCGTGTTGGTATTTAGTAATGCGATTCTTTGCATAAGAAAATGTTGGTGCATATAACAGAATTTCGAAACTTTTTAATAATCGTTATAGGTCTATAATTATCAATTTTTTTTTTTTCGCCTTTTATACACAGGAAACATTTTTTTTTAGTTCATCAGGACATGTATAAATTGGGTTAAATAAAATGTAAGAGGAGTTGTGAGGACGCTAGCGCAATGATCTAGTATGAAGTGTGGAATTTCGTCAGGGCCCATTGTGTATTTAGGATTTTTTTCCAAGAAATTTGTTAGCAGGGAAGCCAATTAAATACCGTTTTTTGGGAACACTATACAACCAAATGTCATTATTAGTAGTGAAGAAGTATTACCAGTGTAATTCTTCCCTAGACATATCTGTCGCTGTAATTATATGTACAAACTGGCATGGCATATTTTATTTCGTAAAGTATCACCTGTGCCTTTAAGTTATATCTATAAATTTTTCCTTGAGCTTATGCCCAAAGTTATTATTAACTCGTGTATATTCTAAGCTTACGGTATAGTCAAAAAGCAGCAACACTAGTAATTCAGAAATCAAAACTTACACTGTTACATCATTCATTACAATTATCGTAGCAGTCAGTCCTTGTTTCGTCTCTCAAAAAAAAATATGTGCATAACTAACTAACCTTAACTCAATTTTCATGTTGTTAAATTAAAAATAAAGATTAAGTAGGTGAATATTAATAAACTCAATAATTGCAACGTTCACTGCCGTAAATACTGTCTGGATTATGTAGTACCTGGTAGCAACGCTAGATGGTACCACTAATGTATAATACCTGAATACGTAAGCGGGATATTAGGTAATGCACTGCAGACAGCAATGTAGGCAATGCATGTCTTACCGCGTCATGTAATTGGTCGAAATATGTTTGAGAAGTCTTTGCAGTAAACATCTTAATCACAGGGTATGTACTATTTTAGTCAGAAAGACTACAGTTCATTAGCGCAGTGCTAAGGTGTTTGGCTTGCGACCACAGAGTTCCGCGTTCGAATCCTCGCCAGGGTACGGATGTTTAGTGGTGTCTTTCATGTGTTACCGAGACGGTACCAGTGGGCACAACACTTGGTTCAAGGGAAGTCTTGCACTGATAAGCACCAGGAAGCGCAATACTGCAGTGTGTAAGTTAGCCTGAGACGGCTGGCACGAGAGTTTCCTTTAATTAGGAATAAATCTTTCGGCTGGTGCTTTTTTTAATCAAACCCAAGCGATTTGTTGTAGAATGTGATTTTTATACTTAACGCGGTCAGGCTCGCAATTATTTGCAGTTTGGCTTATTATTCCTATGAAAATTAGAATTCACAGAGGTGACTGAGAAACATATTTCGTTTTAAATATATTCTGCCGCCTAGAAGCACTCTGTTTACTATTACGTACCCCATGTCGGGATATTATTGTTTTGATTGCACCATGCATTTGCCGCTAGATGGAGTTTCCCCCATTGATCGAAGGGAAGCTTTGTGCTTGTCGTGTCGGGCCCGCCTTGCACTGATGAGCGCCAGGGAGCACGAAACTGCAGTATGCAAGTTGGTCTGAGGCGGCTGGCACAAGAGTTTCCTTTAATTAGGAATAAATCTTTCGGCTGGTGCTTGTTATAATCAAAACCAAGAGTTTTGTTGTAGAATTTGATTTCTATACTTAGCGCGGCCAGGCTAGTAGCCGTTACCTCTCCTTAGTTCGAGTCTCAACTGCAGTAGATGACAGTGTCGCAATGAATGGCTGTTGTGTTGATGTCTTGGTGTACGTGCCCTGGTTGAGTGGTAGAATAACAATAGCTAGACTCCGCAGGGGCGTTAATATAAATGAGAAGATTAAGAAAAGCCATAGGGCCTTTTCTGACTAATTACTTCAGTTACCTACTATATTATATTTAAGATACGCCAAATCCGCGGACTTTTAAGTTTCTGCAGCTGCATTTGTTAAATATTTATGCCTACCTCGTCTTTTACTGAACGAATCGCTGTGGAAATACATCTTTATGTGATATAAATAATGGAATTGCAAAAAGCAGGCTAGTAAACACAAACAAACGTCAAGAAGGCAAAAACTCAGTATTAAAGATATGTTTTAGGCATTTAAATAATTTGTTCATGAAACACTCTTCCTAAATATCACTCCTGCTTTTAAATTTTATCCATAAATTTTGTCTCAAGCTGAATTGCTAAACTGTAACTTGACAGTTTGTTATCAAATATTAAAACCCACGCCCTGAAGCGCTTGGGATATTATCAGACAATAAATTTCCAATTTACTCTCTTTATATTACCAGGCCACTAGGCTTTCAAACAAATTTTGTCGATAAAATTTAAGATACTAGTGATATTAAATATGATAATTTCCGTCAACTAATACCGCTATTCTATGGGAGTATATATGCAGACTGTCTATTTTACGAGGGCCACACCAAATATCTCGCTTAATATCTATTGTAGAAGAATAAAGTTTTAGAAACGTTTATCCCATTTTTTGTGAGCTATATTTCAGTAAAAAGAAATTTGAAATCCATAGCCTACTTTATGAGATATATTACAAAAACCTGAAAAATAGGAAAACCACAAACGGTTATAGCTTCCTTATTTGAGGAGATACGAAAAAAGTTAAAGGAATAGAAGTTGACGGCAAAGACAATAAGAATAATAACGTGTAACAAAAAAATCGAAAAATGCAGTTGGCTTTGACATACGCTGTTGTGCAAAAATGAAAAATACATATCTCAAAGTAGGCCATGACGCCATTAATTCCGTTATTTTTTTGTCATTCCAACGATATAAAACATGTCACAGAAATTTTAACCGATAGTGTCAATATTTAATATTTTACGAATACCACAATTCATATAATTGAATCGTAACAATCAGCTGTGCCATAATAGTAAAAATTCACTTTATAATAATAATTATAATTCCGTAATTATTTATTACAATTTAATACAAACCAATAAATATCTCATAAATAAAAATACAAGTACAAAACAAACATCCAAAGAAAAAAACGAAAAACTATGTATAACAGTACTACCTACTACTATATTGAAAAGAAATTGTGTGTATTTATTTTTCTAACTACAAATGCTCAAATTGTGCACCATGCATTCTGACACATAAACGTGCTCTACGAGACACGTCACGCATTACATTTTGGAGCATTTCAGGAGTAATTGCCTCACATGCGTTTCGAATTCTGGTTTTGATGTCCTCAATATTTTCAGGGGCAGTTTGAAATACCTTGTCTTTAATGTAACCCCAGACAAAAAAATCCAAGGGAGTAATATCTGGTGATCGAGCTGGCCATAGAATGGGTCCATAGGTGCCTATCCAGCTATCTGGCATAACTTGATTTAAATAATTTGTACCTATTACAGCAGTGTGAGGTGGAGCCCCATCTTGTTGAAAATATGAATAATTTAATCTTTCTGCCACTGTTAATTCATAAAGAAAATCTTGAAATTCGTTTTGCAGGAAATTAAGGTATCTACGAGCGGTTAATTTGCCATCATAAAAATAAGGTCCAATTACTTTAGTCCCTAAAAGACCCAACCAAACATTCGTAGAAAATGTTTCTTGGAAAGCAGTCTCTCTGCACAAATGTGTATTTTCTCGTGTCCACTTATAATGCATATTTCTATTGAAAAATCCATTATTAGAAAAATTTGATTCGTCCGACCAAAGAATTTTGCTACATATCAGCGCGTCATTCCTTTTCTTATTTAATAACCATCTACAAAATCTTACTCTCCTTGGCTTATCTCCCTCATTTAAATGTTGAACTTTCCTCATTTTGTAGCACCGAAATCCGTTTTTTTTCAATATTTTTCTTGCACTGTCTTTTTTATGCGACAGTTTCTCTGAATTTGTTCTCAAAAAGGTTTCCTCATTTTGGTTAACATAATTCATTACTCTATTCACTTTTCTTACATTATCCGCAACATGCGCTCGCCTTACTACTTTTTTTGAAAGTGAACCGTGCGTTTTTAGATTTTGAACTAACTTCCTAAACATAGTTCGATTTGGCTGCGGAGCATCTGGAAATCTATCTCCGTAAACCGTGACTGCCATCTCAGCGTCAAAATTGCACTGACAATAAATGCTAATCATATCGAATTTGTTATTATTGGTGTACACCATAATTACTGATATAAAATTTGTCTTAGAACTCGACAACGCAACATACAACATACAACAGTGACAATCTGTCAAATCTATTAATAACTGTATACATTGTTTTTCACTAATTATGGCACAGCTGGTTGTTACGATTCAATTATATGAATTGTGGTATTCGTAAAATATTAAATATTGACACTATCGGTTAAAATTTCTATGACATGTTTTATATCGTTGGAATGAGAAAAAAATAACGGAATTAATGGCGTCATGGCCTACTTTGAGATATGCATTTTTCATTTTTGCACAATAGCGTATGTCAAAGCCAACTGCATTTTTCGATTTTTTTGTTACACGTTATTATTCTTATTGTCTTTGCCGTCAACTTTCATTCCTTTAACTTTTTTCGTATCTCCTCAAATAAGGAAGCTATAACCGTTTGTGGTTTTCCTATTTTTCAGGTTTTTGTAATATATCTCATAAAGTAGGCTATGGATTTCAAATTTGTTTTTACTGAAATATAGCTCACAAAAATGGGATAACTGTTTCTAAAACTTTATTCTTCTACAATAGATATTAAGCGAGATATTTGGTGTGGCCCTCGTAAAATAGACAGTCTGTATATATGTACTACACGTCAATCTCGGATTTTGGGCTTAAGGTTAAGCTTGAGTTGATATGGGATATATCGACCATAATGATACATTATATGGCTATTATATTATTATGTATGGTTATAACAATAATTGGAACTATCATAGTAATCATTATCATATACAGGATATCCCAAAAAGTGGACCACATTTCTATAGATAGATAGATTTAGTATCTTCTTCAACTTTTTCAGATCAGCTTAGTAACGTTAATATCCTCATTAAACCGTTGCAAATATTCATAGCAGTTTTAATAATACTGAAAGTGTTTCTAAGTCAAGACCAATTCATGTTACTAATAAAATGAAAGCATTGCATGCTAAATCCAATGTAAGTGTTCGAAAATTAGGATTTCAATTAAATGGTTTCAGAAGTAAAATGTTCTAAACGTCACAGATTAAAAGCATATAAACCGAAGTTACTTCTCCATACCCTTATAAAAAGAAATAGTGTAAGGTTAAATAAATATCTATATTATATCATATTATATCTAAATAAGGGCTAAATACTGTTTACAAGGAATTAAATGGAAAAAGTTATATTAAACATCCCATCGCTTCTGGGTATCAGGACGGCCTCAAACTGAACCCACAGCCTGTGAAATTCTTCTCTGTGGTAGAAATTACACAATATCTGTAAAAAATAAAATACACATTGTAACTAATATGATAAATGGTGACCAGTAATCAATACAAACAAATTGCCTTTCACATTTTTGCATTGTCGATAATGCATGTTAACATGCATTGGTTATATTAAACGTGAATTACCTGTGAAACAAAAGGTCTCATAGGTATCATGTATCCTGGCATCAAATTACAGATCAAGTGTTTATGTGTATGCATGAAAAAATAATTTGTGAGGATTATAAATCAATAATGCATAAGCGTAGATTTGTAAATAAGGGTATTTATGTCTCTCTACTGTGATATAAAATATTATCTTAGTCAAAGATGGTCCTGGAAACTGCTGTCTTGGTTTATACCATCCTTTTCTTCTTTTGTAATAATTATGTCAATGGTTCTTGAATTGTAAAAATATGAGTTGCACTTCTATTGAAATATTATTTCTTTTCTAATCTTAAAAGCATTTTTTAAATCAGAGTAATAATTCTTTATTAGCAACTTTCTGTTACAGCAATAAATGCATAGGTTGATATAAAACAAATAAATGAACACTACAACACTAGGGGTACATATAATGTGTACAGATGCCATTAAAATTTCTTATTTAAAATTTAATATTACATATTTACATACAGAGTTCCTAAAATGTTTAATATTATTAATTAATTTAGTCGATAAAGTAAAACATTCACCAGAAGCTCGCAAAGAATGTAATCTGAGATTTTTCTTCAGTAACTGTTAGTAGGAGGATTAAACATCACAAAACCATAAAAGTCAGTTCTGGAAGTGCCGCACAACCCCCCCCCCCAAAAAACCACCCCTTCGGAAAGAGAGCCTTATTTTACTGATAACTTGTTAACCGTTGAAGATATAAACAAAATTGCTCATTATAAAAAAAGAAAGCTAGACTAATTGCCTAAAAAAAAGTCCTCTTGTAATTTTCTTCTATATGCCATGGTTTTCGAGAAAATCGAAATAACAAAAATTGCAAAATTTGCATTTTTATTGCTCACGAATTTTCGTTTATTTGAATTTTTTGCGCGCGGCCTATAGAGAAAATTGAATATCTCGAAAACCAAATAAGCTAGGAAGAATGGATTTTAAAGGTGATATAAAATACTCTCTTGTGTTGCCATTTTTGACGGCCATATAAAAATAACAATAAAATATAGTTATCTCTTGATTTTTTGTGCATATAACTATTCACAGACCCATAAAAAATAATTAACTATAATATAGTTATAAATGCATTCATTATCTATTAATTCAAGGTAGTACTTCAATGCAGAAAAGGATATGAATAAAATTATTCACAATGTTACAAATTTATCAGCATGTTGATTGTTGAAATTAGCTAATAAAAAACAAAAACAAAAAAGGCTGCACATTCAATTTTTTTCACCGAAGGGGTGTTTTTTTGGGGGAGTTGTGCGGCACCTCCAGAACTGATTTCTGTGGATTTGTGATGTATAATCCCTCCACTAACAGTTACTGAAGGAAAATCTCAGATAATATTTTTTGTTATGGAAATCTTTATCTAGTAAAGGCAAATCATTATACAGAGTGCAATTAGTTTCATGTCATTAAAAAAACTGGTGGTAGGGAACGACAAGACAAACAAAAAAACCTTATATAACATGGGGTTAAAGCTCATAGTTTTGGAGAAAATTATAAACATTAATCCAATATTTTATTCCAAATGAAAAGACACACATGTAAAGAAATGCTCTGTTTAAACTTCTACGGCCATTATTTGCTTGCAGTTGTGCAGGAAAAGATAACGAATTATTTGCCTCTTTATAATTGCCTCAGCTCGGTTGAGGCGGTCCATCAAAGGCGGTGGATGATCCAAGGCCTTTGCACTTTTTTATGACAATTTAAAAGTTGTATAATTGGGAACTATAAGTTCATTGACCAAGAAAAGCAGTGGTTCTCAATTAATTTCTACATTAATATTAAAAAAAATATATTAAAAACGTTGACCTAGGTCAGTTTTTTTCAAAGTGCCCCTAGAGGGAAAAGTCATAAAGGTTTTTTGTTTGTCTAGTCGGTTTCCATTACCAGTTTTTTTTAATGACATGAAACTGATTACACCCTGTATAATATCAGACCTTTTTGAAATAGCGAATTGTGTGTTTTCTTCGTTTTTTTATTGTACTGATGTATTTATTATTATCTGTATTACAGTTGTGAATATCACTTACAAATCTAATTCTCTTTGACATATAATTTGTTAACATATTGTGAAGAATTTTATAAATAAATAATGTATTATTGAAAGCTAATCTTTGACTTTACACTCATGAATTTCTAACATTCCAACATACCTGTTATTTGGGTATATCTATTAACTGCAATGCTTGTTTTTCACTTTCATTACAATAATACAAGATAGTGGGACAATATTCAAAGTGGGGTGTTATTATTGTCTTGTACACTGTTATCCTAGAGTACACTGATACATTGATACTAATTCTATTGAAATAATTTATTTTTTAATTTATTTTATCCATTATATATTCTACATGTTTGCTAAATTTTAACTCTTACATACTCTAGACTCTGATCAAATAGCTTATTATTATACTCTTCGCAAATACAAATGAAGAGTATATTGCATTCGATCGGCACATTTCTAAAACCGGTAGTATTGCTCGTAGTTGGTGATCGAATTCTGAGCAACTTTCAAAATGTCCGTGAGTCTTTCTGTCCGCCTGTCCGTCCGTCTCGTTTCTTGTGAGCACGATAACTTAAAAAACCGCTGCCTAAGGAATCACTACTTCCACATCCAGATTTTTCATCCAAGTCACTTTAAAGGAAATGTCTTGACTATATTTGCACTCCAGTATGTGGAAATTATTGTTCATAGAATTTTAATAATATTTGGGGCAGATGTCATAGAAAAGTTTGAGGGGTTGGTTTCTACCATATTCGTTAAAAATGAAGTTTCTAGTTTACCCTACTAATTTTCCACTATTCGCAATCTACCACCTCCCACCCCTTCAATGGAGTCATCTCAATCGGATGTCACTACAATACATACGTGTACTAACTTTCAAGTGAATATCTCAATTTGATGTTATCAATCCCATTAATAATGAAGCGGAGGTGGTGGAGTTTGAAACATATTAGAAAGAAATCTGAGGCCTTGGTTTCTAGTATATACACCGAATCCCAAATTTCTGTACTCTTACCAGCTTGCCTTACTTATTTTCCCCTATTTACCCCTATTTAACCCCAACCCTTCAACGGAATCATCTCAAAATATAATCTAGTTCCAGATGTCGTTATAATACATACGTGTACCAAATTTCAAATGAATATCTCAATTTTAATTTATCAACCCTTTTCATATTGGAGTAGGGGTGGTGGGGGTTGAATAAAATTATAAAAAAATCTGACGTTTTGGCTTCTAGTACATACACCGAATTTCAAGTTTCTGTAGTCTTACCAGCTTGCTTTACTTATTTTCCCTTATTTACCCCTATTTAACCCCCAACCCTTCAACGGAATCATCTCAAAATATAATCTAGTTCCAGATGTCGTTATAATACATACGTGTACCAAATTTCAAATGAATATCTCAATTTTAATTTATCAACCCTTTTCATATTGGAGTAGGGGTGGTGGGGGTTGAATAAAATTGTAAAAAAATCTGACGCTTTGGCTTCCAGTACATACACCGAATTTCATGTTTCTGTACGCTTACCAACTTGTTTTACTTATATTCCCCTATTTACCCCAAATTAACCCCCAACCCTTCAACGGAATCATCTCAAAATATAATCTAATTCCAGACGTCGTTATAATACATACGTGTATGAAATTTCAAATGAATATCTCAACTTTATTTTATCAACCCCATTAATGGGGTAGGGATGGTGGGGGGTTGAAAAATATTATAAAAAAATCTGAGTCCTTAACTTCTAGTACATACACCGAATTTCAAGTTTTTGTACTCTTACAAGCTTGCTTTACTTATTTTCCCATATTTACCCCTATTTAACCCCCAACCCTTCACCAGATATCCTCAAAATACAATCCAGTTCCAGATCTCGTTATAATATATACGTGTACAAAATTTCAAGTCAATATCTTAAACCGTTCCGGAGAAAACGTGCGGACAAAAAAAAGTTACAGACAGACAGACAGACAGACAGACAGACCGACAGACAGAAAATTTTTTTTCGCTCAAATTTAAAATCTCGACGTTTCATGACATTCTAAACCTATTTCACGAATAAAAATTTTTACATTTACAAATAAAAGAAGAAAAAACTGCGAAGAGTATAGTATAGAATGTGCAACAATTATAATATGAAAAGTGCAGTAAGTTGGCGACGAGTATATAATTAACTTTTATACCTAGTTTTCGTATTGTCTTTTGTCCTCATTCCAAAAAATTACAACTTTAGTTTTTCGCGTATTTACAAACAGATAGTAATTTCCAATTCCTTTAATTCTTGCTGCTTCTCCTGTACCTCCTTTATATTATCACCATATACTGATATTAATCATGACATCGTTTTCAAAACACCGAACAATGTCATTAATATAAGATATGAATAGAAATTGGGCCCAACACTGAACCCTGTGGAACACCAAAATACACATTTACTTTAATGGAAATATCTTCTCCACTTCTGGTTTCTTCATGTATCGTTCCACCACCGAGTACAAATCTTGAATAACTGAAGCCTATTTTTCAACTGTGTGCTAGTTAATCATAATATTATCATAATAGCCAACTGGAACAAAGAATTAATTATTGAATGTGCAGTCATGTCACCGTTAATTATGAAAAATTCTTTTCGTACCATGAGTGGGAGTAGAAACTTGTATTGAATAACGGGTGACAATTCGAATAGTTTCTCTAAATTCTCGTTTTTGTTCATTTACTTTTCCCTTGTACCACACATACATAACAGAGGTTAGACGTTTTTAAGATTTTTGGGATTTTTATTCAAATCAAGCAGAGTTTACCAATACTGATACTCTAAAATACTTTACTTTTGGCCGGTCTAAACTTGAATACGCGTCCCTCACCTGGAACAATCATTACGTAACTCATATTAACAGCCTGGAGAAAGTACAAGAGCGATTTGTAAAATTGTTGTGGTTAAAGTGTGATGGAGTATACCAATCAGTTGGTTTTCCACACCTAGAACTTTTGAATAGATTTTCTATGAACATTCTTGAGAACCGGCGGGTTTGCTATT
Organism: Stenurella melanura; assembly: GCA_963583905.1. Lineage (NCBI taxonomy): Eukaryota > Metazoa > Arthropoda > Insecta > Coleoptera > Cerambycidae > Stenurella > Stenurella melanura. The sequence goes on from OY757316.1 coordinate 110,907,321, forward strand.
CTCAAATATTTTTACTTAATCTAATACACACGATCGATTGTCTAGAATCTTTAAATAAATTACAGTTCTATGTCTCATCAAATATTGGATAATGCAAACTTTTTATCTTCCCACTCTGCGCTCCAATAGACTTAACTTTTCTCCTCTATTCTCAATGTGTCATAATTGCAACAAACATTATGAGAAATTGATATTTTCAGCTGCATTGTTAGTTCCATAAATGATAGCCATTGACTTTTTGTTTCTCTTTGAAATCTGCTTTTATATAATTATTATTATGCTTATCTTATAGATGTACTATATTTCTCTAATGTATATTGTAAATAGTTCACCTTTTGCTTTTTTTTATGTATCCGTCCTGCTCTGTAAATAGATAACTGTTGAATAAATAAATAAATAATGTATTGTATTTCGTTATTCCTGTTCCACAATTGGACATTTTATCTGGTCAACAAATAAATAAATAAACCCATAAAATTTTCACCCCGTTTACAAAATAATCTGCGTACGGCTATGACTATCGCTATCCTTCCTCATTCTCATAGTATCCTCCTTAAAAAGGGGAACCGGATACAATGAACCTTACCTTTTTCTTTCAACCGAGCTATAAAATCCCAACAAAGGAAGAACGAGTTGCAAGGGCTATCAAATTTCATTGTGTGCAAGGACAAGATTTCAAGTTTTAATCTATTTTTTTAGTGTGCTTTTTACATCCTGTTTTTCATAATAATAAAAACAAGAATATGTTAGTGAAGTAGGGCAATCGGAATTACTGGGAGTAGATGAATTATTTTACGTCGTATATAGGTTGGCTGGGGCAATAAAGTTTTGTTTTGTACCGTAGAGATGAATTATTATTTAAATATACAGGATGCCTGAAGGGAGTAAGAAGAGCTAGTGACATTTTTCAGAGATTATTTAGTGAAAGTCTATTTTTGGGAGAATGGTCTGCATAAATGTCATCTATAAAGATTAACCCTGATAGCGGTATCGGACTGAGGCAGAACACCCCCAGTTTACAAAAAGTACTGAACTCAATTATCATTTGGTTAAGGCTGTATTTGTTTATATTGTTTGCCTATTACTTTATAAATCTTGTTTATAACATTGGGAGATCGATTGGCCGGTATTAAAGAGTTCCAGATCCTCTCAAACGTGTCGTGTGCACGACGAAACTTTTATTATTTAGTTAAGCTTCAATTTTACTTCCACATCCACATAGTGGATTGGAAGTATAGTAATCGTAAATAAAAAATCATTTTTTTTTTTTTGTTGAAATAGGTTCAGAATGTCACGAAACGTCGAGATTTTAAATTTGAGCAAAAAAAATGTTTGTCTGTCGGTCTGTCGATCTATCTGTCGGTCTGTCTGTCGGTCTGTTACTTTTTTTTCGTGCACACGATATCCCAGGAACGGTTTCGTTGGGGGTTAAATAGGGGTAAATATTGGAAAATAAGTAAAGCAAGCTGGTAAGAGTACAGAAACTTGGAATTTGGTGTGCATACTAGAAGACAAGTCTTCAGATTTTTGTATAACATTTTTCAACTTCCCTCTCACCTTGACTTTATTTTAAATAGGGAGAGGGAGCAATAATTCCGTTCCCTGACCCTGAGCCAGCCTTCGGTTTGCCAAGAAGTCTGATTAAATCAGAGTTCCGAGACTGGGCCACTGCAAGGTTCAGCAACTATTGGACTCAGGCCCCTGGAATGAGGCAGTTGAGGCTCCATATAAAGGGGCCCTCGAATGACCAACCATTATGTGGCTGCTTGGGCTCGATAGAGAAAAAATGAGACGGATAGTAGGCTTGTTAACAGGACACTGTCCTCTGAACAAACATGTTCACACAATGGGGTTGAAAAATAGCCTTATTTGTAGGATGTGTGGAGTGGAGGATGAAACCACCACTCGTATCCTATGCAGTTGCGCACCCTTAGGTGCGTTAAGGTATAGGCATCTCCAAAGGCATTTTTTATAGCTGGAGGAATTACGGGATCAACCATGGAATAGACTGCTATCCTTTGTGGAGAATACTGGTCTCTTCTAGAAGATCCCACGTGACGCGAATGCACAATGGGCCGACAGGCCTGAGTGCTGCAGATTCCACAGATCTGCTTGCGCTATAATAATAATGATTCCTTAGGCAGTGGTTTTTGTTACGTTATTATGTCAACTGTTTTAAGTGTACATTTCCCATTGTAGAACAAGGTTTTAACCACACTGCACTGCAAAACGATTTGAACATGCTGTGTCATATCCCACTAAGACCACTTTTAGAGCACTTTTATGCAGGCGTTTTGTAGGTACCGCCCGTGTTTCGACCGCAAATGGTTATTTTTATGCACGCGAACGGCAGTTTTACCTAAAATGGTCCATTTGTTCCATGTGATTTACCAAACGCGGCCGCAATTGCCGTCGCGGCACAAAACGCCTGACTAAAACGGATCATATGCAAGCGTTTTGTGTCGACGGCAATTGCGGCCTCGTTTTGGGAATCACATGGAACACATGGATCATTATAGGCACTACGTCATCTCAGGACCAGAACAGGTACGTCCTACCGATTTCATGAAGGAGCTACAAAACGACAACTTCAAAGAAGCTCTAGTTGTTAATGTTCTCATTAATCATTGAATCAGTGAGGAGTTTGTTTCCTATATAGAGAAACTGAGAAAGATAAAGTTTCGCGCATAATCGTCTTTTTATTTATCTCCAATAATAACAGAAATAATGGGGGAGGGGGTCAAAATATAATGAATAATTCTGTACTTACAACTTTTCAAACTTCTTTATTACAATAACATAGGTAATACCTAACCTATTTCCTTTATATTCTCCTCGATATAGAGATTCATAAAGTTAAATTTTTCCATAAACAAAAATATTTCATGGTCTTGTTCAAGTTTAGCTAAAACAATCAGTAAAGTTATTTTGTTTAACGACTTGATGATGAAGGAATAATGAACTCAGTTATATTTATGTATATTCAGCATCTACTAGATGATAAATAAATAAAATTAACATTGCTATAAAATTAATTTATATGATACTAAAATTAATCTTGTATGATTTTCTAAGCAAGTTCAAAATCTTATTAGTATTTACAATTAAAATCACTAATTTCTATTCGGCTAAGACATAAAATAAATTATTTGTTTATTACATGACTTTATCTTAATGTTTTTTATGTTATCTTTACTTTAAATATATTATATTATTTAACAGAATAGTTGTAGCGTTTCCAATAGAAATATTTGCTTTAGTGCCAGATCGTAGGTCACCAAATTTATTTAAAACAGTTAAAGCAGAGAGAGGGAAAGGTAATCCCAAACATATTTTGCTAACAGACAGAGCCATACGTCAGAGATTTCATACTGTAAATTGTTTATATTCGAAAAATGTCAAACTTGACACTCATCTCATTTTACGTTGAAATTTGCCATCCTTCATATTATTTTCACAAAACAGCTAATAGATTCCCTATTTATATTTATACCTTTTTCCATAACGTCGTTTTGGTAGATATTTATTTATTTATTTATTTAATAATGCACTCAACAGGCAAAGCCCTATTACAGAGTGATACAATACTTACATAAGTTTATTAATATTAATTATATACTACTACCTAATATTAACCAACTAATACTAAACAATAACTAATAATAATATTAATGAAGGGCATTTAGAACAATGTTTTTAACTTAGATTTTAAACTTCCTTGGCTGATATTAAATATATCACAATTGCCTTGTATCTCATTATAAATACTACATATTCTATAGAGGGGGGAATTCATTTGATACTTTGTACTAGCAAATGCTAAATGCAATGTTCTGGTAGGATACTTGGGTTTATACAGATTGAAGATAAAATATTAAGATCATCAACTTGTAACAGTTTGTGCAGAACTATAATATGGACTGTATTTTTGTCGATTCTCTAGTGTTTTAAGATTATACTGTTCTCTTAACGTATTTTTTTCTACAGTAAAGTCATAAATACTAGTCGCTTTATAGTTTATGTATCGCAACGCATTATATTGTACTGTTTCTATACTGTTTACATGTACTTGGTAAAACGGACTCCAAACGATGGAGCAATATGCCAACACGGACCTAACATACGATATGAATAATTGTCTAATAGCTCCTGCACCCTTAAATATTTTGATACTGCGTACTATGAAGCCTTACATTTTATTATCTTTATTTATCATGGAATGAATATGGGCAGTAAAGTTAAGCTGGGTGTCAAAAGTTATACCTAGGTCTCTCATGGTTTCAACTCTGGCCAATCGTGTATCATTTATTTTGTACTTATACAGGGTGTAATCAGTTTCATGTCATTAAAAAAAAACTGGTAATGGGGACTGACTAGACAAACAAAAAACCTTTAAGACTTTTCCCTCTAGGGGCACTTTGAAAAACACTAATCTAGGCTAACATGTTTAATATTATGGTAGACAACTATTGAGAACCACTGCTTTTCTTGGTCGATGGACTTGTACTTCCCAATTATACAACTTTTAAATTGTCATAAAAAAGTGCTGGCCGGCACACGCGGTGTCAAAGGATCATCGATCGCCTTTGACGTACCGCCTCAACTGAACTGAGGCAAGTATAAAGAGGTAAATAATTCGTTCTCTCTTCGTGCACAATTTCAAGCAAATAATGGCCATAGAGGTTTAAACAGAGCATTTATTTACATGTGTGTTTTTTAATTTAGAACAAAATATTGGATTGTTTATAATTTAGAAAATTTAAATGTGGTTTATTAACATTTGTAACATAAATGAGTGTCCTGGGTTAAAAGCTTACTACCTACCTAAATGATTCAAAATCTCTGCATCTGTATCAATACACAGTTCGGTACGTCGGATTAAGTACATACGCACTTCGTTCAACACTAAACACTGAACTATCAACTAATGTTGTCAATAAAGAAAAATAAAATAAAAACTTGGTACAAAAGCCAAAAAGGAATACAAAAAGAACGAACAAGTAAGTCTGTACGTAATCAAGAATTTAACAACTTGAACAGTAAGTCAATAAAATAAATCTTAACTATAAATACACAATGATGCGGAATTCAAAAATAACAAAAACAACGAACGGCGGGTTGGACGTGTGTACATAACGAAACACCGACATGACAGTAACTAAAATATTGCACAAGGGAGAGTTAGAGTATACTTTTCTTCAGATCAGATCTAGATCTAAACCTACCTCAATATTCCAGCAGTTCTCAAAAGAATTTATTGAAAATTTGCGAAATTTTTGTTTATTTTTTTTTCTCCAAAACTATGAGCTTTAGACCCCATGTTATGTAAGGTTTTTTTTGTTTGTCTTGTTGTTCCCTACCACCAGTTTTTTTAATGACATGACGCTAATTACACCCTGTATGTAATCGGATTTTTTCTACTAGCATAGCTCATAATAAAACCTTTATTGATATTGAAATACAGTTTATTCTGAAATGTCCATTGGTATACGTTATCTATGTCACTTTGGAGCATGAAACAGTCCATATTGTTTTCAACTTTAACATAGATTTTTAGATCATCTGCAAATAATAAATATTTGGTTGATTCAATTATTTCAGTTAAAATATTTATAAACAAGGGAAATAGCAGTGGACCAAGGTTGGAACCCTGAAGAACACCGGACAGTGCAATAAAATGTTTTGAAGCATATCAATTTACAGACACATTTGTAAATATGTGGTAAAAAGTTCCACCTGACTACCCACATGTATTGCTTACGCTATGTACTGAGGAATATTAATTAAATTACTAGCAGTCGACCTATGTCTCATAAAACCGTATTGGTGTACGGATAATCTATTGTGTGCAAAGTTATATATATTGCTATAGATAATAGATTCGTAAAGCTTGGCTGGTACTCATAGTATAGCAATAGGTCTATAATTTTTAATGTTGGCTTTATCATCTTTCTTCTTTTCTTCTTTTCGAAGGCGAACTTCTTTCCAGATGTCCGGGAATACTTTAGACTTAAGTTGCATAAGTAATGTAGCGGGTAGACAAGAAAGTCGATACAGCCTTTAATGATGTACGAAGGTAACATATCAGGACCAACCGCTTTGTTTGACTTTAATCGTTTTACGGCATCACGTATCTCCTCTTGTGTAATAGACTGTATAGCTATTTAGTCTATATGTGGATTCAGTTTTATGTGTGAATCATCTCCATGTGAGTCAGCTGTATATACACTGTTAAAGTGATGGACAAAAACATTTGCAATTGCCTCTCCGCCTTTAGATTCCTGGTTATCTAAATGCATTATATTCGGGATGGAAACGGACTCTTTTTTGTTAGCCATGAATTGCCATAATGACCTTGAATCGCTACTGATATCTTGTCGAACTTTATATACTGTTTCTATGCTTGATCAATATCTTTTTTTAGTTTTGCCCTTAGATTATTATATTCATGCCTCAACTTAATTGATTTGGAGAAGTTAGGTTTTTTACGTACTTTGTCCTTTTTTTAGATCTTTTATAATTCGGTAATTAAACCAGACTGGATATTTCTTACATTTTTTTTGTTTTTGGAATACAAATATCAAATATATCGTGTATAACACTATGGAAATGTTCAACAGCCTCATTAACATCAGAGAACCCTTCAATATCAGTCCAGTCTGTATTAATAAATAATTCATATAATAGATTAAAGTTTGCATTTTTAAAGTTATAAGAAGATACTAATGGAGAAGACAGTTGTGTTAATTTATTAGTTAAACTATTACACTTTCACCACATAGTCAAGGTATTCATGGTTGTGGTCCTCTATTATATTGTCACCTCTTAGCTCTTAGTTACAAAGTTTCGCTACTGTTTATTAAATCTGAGTTGGTACATTTCAACCACCCAAATCTAATATCCAAGATCTAATAAAATGTAATTGGAAGCAATCTCAACTTTCCTTAACTTTAATAAAGTTTCGTAACATTGGTTTTCCTAAACTTTAGGCCGAAAGTTGAGAATAATAATTGTCATTTAGCTGAAAAAGTTGAATGAAATTCAATTTTCTCCCTCAGAAATAGGTATAGTTGTCCGTTTATCGCCTCTCTTGTAGTATGACCTAAAGAGGAATCTGGATTTTTTTACGACACATATGCATATCATCTGTAAGACTGAAAAGATCTATTTATTATAATCAGAAATAGCTGTAGTCAAGCGATTAAACAAATAATCAATTAATCATTAATAAAAAAATCGGTAAAGGTATCTACACAAAACTTCCCTCTTTATTTGTGCATGGCGGTCACTCTAAAAAACTGACATTGAGAATAATAATCGGAATATGGTTATTACTATTATTACAAAGAAAAGCTGATAACTTTTGGTTAAAAAAATATACAGTGGACATCCGACAGCAAAAATTCAATACTAAATAACAGGTGCCAAATATGGAAGGCTTGCGCAAATACCTTTTCAAATGCCCACCATGGTTGAATTATTTACTGGGACAACCGTCCTGTACATTTTGCAATAAAACTATAATAGGTGCACTCGTAGGTGCATATACCAAATATTATTGCCAGTTGTCACATTCTCAGTTCGGCATTCAAGTAGTGGTGTGTAAGTATAGCAGTGGTTAAAAAATTTGTTTTTTTGAAATAGGTTTAGAATGTTATGAAACGTGAAAATTTTAAATTGGAGCAAACAATTTTTTTTCTGTATTCTAACGATAAAGAAATCTTTCATCATCTATTCTATAGTAGTTAAAAATATTTTCTTGAATAAGGTTTAGAATGTCATAATACGTGGAAATTTTAAATTTGAGCAATAACAAATTTTTCCCGACATCTGTTTTTTATTTTGTAGTGGACAAAAATTTGCACATTTTTTATTTTTCTCTATTTTCAAAAATGTTTGGAATAGGCCTAGGATATAACGAATCGTGCAAATTTTAAATTTGAGCGAAAAAAAATGTTTCCATCAATTCTATAGCAGTGGTAAAAATAAAATGAGATTTTTTTCCAAAAAAATATAATTTTTCTCTTGTAGGTTTAGAATGCCATGAAGCGTGGAAATTTTAAATTTGAACAAATAAAATGTTTTCCATCTATTCTAGTGGTAAAAAATTTTCCAAAAATGCTGGTAAAAAAAATTCTAAATTTTATTCTGAAATATGCTTCGAATCTCATGAAACGTGGAAATTTTAAATTTGAGAAAAAAATGTTTCCATCTATTATACCTATAGTAGTGGTAAAGAAACTGCAAATTTTTAAAAAATATTTTCAAATTTTTTGAAATAGGTTTAGAATGCCACGAAACGTTGAAATTTTAAATTTGAGCAAAAAAAAGTTTTTCCATCTATTCTAGTGATAAAATTTTTTTCAAAAATGTTGGTAAAAAAAATTTTCAAATTTTTCTGAAATAGATTTAGAATGTCATAAAACGTGAAAACTTTAAATTATAAATTTATTCCCTTTAGACGGTCCACCAAGTTTAACCATTTCTTCGCTGACAGTAGCGTCAGCTACCTACCAAATTTGACTGTTCTCCGTCAAGTAGTTTTTTAGTTAATGCACCAACAGACAGACAGACAGACAGACTGACGGAATTGAAAAACCTGTATTTTCGTAATCTACATGATCTGAGTGAAAATCCGAAAAAATCTAGGACGGTGATTTTTTCCCGAATACAATACTTCAAAGCAAATTTTTCCATCTATTCTATAGTAGTGGGGAAAAAGACAATTAAAAAAAAAATCAAATTTATTTTCGGAAATAGGCTAGAATGTCATGAAACGTGTAAATTTTAAGTTTTAGCAAACAAAATTTCCTTCTATAGTACCTAGTGGTAAGAAAATTTTTTTTCAAAAAAATTTTCAATTTTTTTTTGTTTAATAGTTTTAAAATGTCATAAAACGTGGAAATTTTAAATTTGAGCAAAAGAATTTTTTTTTCATCTATTCTAGTGGTAAAAATAGTTTCAAAAGTGTAATATAATATATCTAAATTAAAATAAAATTAAATTTGTTTATGTTTTGTGATTGTTTTGAGAAGAATATAATTGTTAGCGTGTTAATTTTTTTAATAACTCAAACAAAGCAATTTTACAGATGTCTCTATAGTTCTCGCAACTATTTAATTAATTTTGTCAGTCATGCTAAAATTTTGTTTAGTTAGATAAATAAAAAAACTGTTTTATTTGCGATATCAAGAGACATGGTAGTGTCTCGCTCCAAGTTCACTCAAACATCCCTGCTCACATAAATAATAAGCGAGCACCTGTGTATATTTAGAGGAAAAATACGTACGCCCATCACCACCTAAATTTTGAATTGAAATTTCTCAATTAATATAAGGATTTAACTAAAAATTTGTTCAGTTACACTTATAAATCTATAAATCTCTATCTATTGAGACCAGAATAAATGATATTAATTGCATACTAACGAAAATACGTGCATAGCAATGCTTAGCCACGCCCCTTGCGTGTAAAAATACAGGATTTTATATTTCTAACAGTTAAAATATATATATGCGATTTGTCCCATTAATTTTGGCTTTCGTCGGTAATGATCGGATATAAAAGATGCACAGTAAGTAGTATTGCACTTTGGACAGACCCATAGGACTCCGTCGTGGCCCTCATAGGGCTTCGCTCGTGACTTCGCCGTGGCCCCCTTAGGGCTTTGCTAGTTTCCATTTCATCCTTCACAATGGGGCCGCCGTAGGACTCGACATCTCCAACTCTAGGGCCCTGTTCGTTCTGTGGCCTCTCTAATAAAGCAGCAGCACCATATGACTAACTTAACCTCAAATTTTACGCTTTTGTAAGTTTATTATCATTTTTTATTTTTTATTCGCCTTTCTAGATTGGAACCTGTGTAACATCAATAAACCCTCTTATATAGAATACCTATAATTTTGTAATATCGTTGAATATTACAAACACAGGACTAATTGATAGGTTGGATTTCCAACCTGCAAATATTTGTACATATTTTCAAGTCAATAACATTAAAAAATAATATGTATTCTATATGAGAGGGTGTATTAATACAGTGGCTCCAATCTAGAAATGTGAATAAAAACATTAAATATGCGAATAAAATTAAAATTTTTAAATATTTTTCAGTGGCAAAATACCCAATAAAAAGTAAGAAAATCTGAACATGCCACAAATAAACAATTACAGACAATATAGGAATAAACTTACAAAAGCGTAAAATTTGAGGTTAGTCATATGATACCACTGCTCTTCCCTCGCACAATATAACCCAACCAGGCAGATCCACTAGAGAATATGTGATCCACTAGAGAATATGTGCTCGTGCGTGGATAATTATTTTATACATTTTTAAATATCATTATTACTGATTATACACAATAAATAATTATTATCATGTTTCGCCTTTCTACAGCAGACACAAGTATGTACAACTTTGTGTCTTTCTCAAACTTCTTGAATACTTATCGAAATGTTTCAAAATAATTTGTCCTCCTCAGAGCTATGTTAAGTTTAGTGCTTATTGATTACGTATCCGCTTAAACGTATTTTATATACATTCCAATAATTACTTATTCAAATTAAGATCTCTATGATATTTCAATTTACGCTTAATTAATAACATCATGCAAAATCTTTATCAAGGAATGCGTATATCCATTATAGGTGCCATTTTAACAAATTGTAGTTGAAAAAATACTTTATTCTCGTAATCTTTGATAAAGAAACTATTTTGTCAAATAAATTCCGCGATATCAATCTCAAACGAATTCCTAAAGATCTAAGGACACGACAGCGCCATTCATCGACAAGAAACTCATCGAATTGTGAATATATTAATTTGTTTTTAATATATATAAACACGTCAGTCAAAAATGTTGTATATTCTTCAATCCGGACATTCACATCATCTATCTCGGAATACACATTTTCTACAAGTAAGGTTTCTTAAAGGACGCAGTACTAGAGAGCAGGAATGTACAGAATTTGGCACCGACCAAACTTCTAACATATTGGAAAAGAACGAAGACAATTCACATGTACATGTTTTCACCCCTTGCCCCAACACCGAGGATTGACCCCATTGCGCGTTAAATCTTACTATGTTCACGTTGCGAGAGAGATTTTTTTAATGATAAAAAACTCTTCAGGGATTGAATATTTTTTCTAGAACTTTTTGTGGTTGATGGAAAAACTAGTTAGCTTTCATTTGCATTGAACCTCGTGTTCAAAAAGTTGTTAATAAACAAATTAGAGCCTCTCAGGCAATATTACTTTTATTTCCGGTTCCGGTCATCCGATCAAGTTCTTTCTTGTCTCAAAATTTTCCCTTTTCCAAGCACTTTCATATGCATAAAACCCCATTTCTATACGCTTACCCAGAGCAGAGATATTCCATTTGTTCATTTGCAAAACTAATTTAAACTTTAAATAAACAAAAGAAAAAAGTTGCATTCGTGCAGACTTCTATGGGGGTTATGCCCGACATCAATATTTATCGTTTAAAGTCGATCAAACTTTCGAAAAATAAGTTATTTGCTAATTAACAAATTATGCCAATTGTTTAAATAATCAAAAAGTAGAAAAAATAACTATCTATAACTAAAAGAAAAACTTTGTGTAGAAGTATTAATGAAATCTTTGCATTCTTTCGATAACCTGAATTCTGGTTATGCTAGCAAATTAAAATCCTAAAATGAATTTTTCTAATTTCTTATTTGACAATTCTCATTCTAACACTAGCATCCACACAGTCCACTACGGCCATGCAGATTAAACTAGTATCCACATAACCCCCTACGATTATGAAGATTCAGTTAAAAATGAGAACAAAGACCTAAAATGAATTTATTTATCTACCTTGTCTTAAAAAATTGTTCATTCCAATGGATTACATTTTCATGAAATCTATCATTCTGTTTCCTGGAAATGCTTAGCCTTTGAAACGTTTTTCGCCCTTATTCTGGAGCTCATCAGAAAGACATAAAGCCATTCATAAAGATGTTTCATGCAAAACCAAGACAATTTCTATGAATAAGTGTGAAATGATTATATTTGACATTGACTGATAAAAACAACCTCACCTATCTATTAGCTAACTAGTATTGGAGCCTATATACTCTATGTATGTTTTAAAAATGAATTATTATTATTATAAGCAAACAAATAATAATTCATTTTTAAAATCAAAAAGTGTTGAAGAAATCGGGCCAAAAAAAAAATACGGTACATTCTTTGGTATAAAAGGCACGTTTCCTGAAAAAAACAATGGCCTGACCTTATTAGTTTCGGAGTAATCAATTTGTTAATTAAGAAATTTATTTTGGCGACAACAAATGAACGGGTTGACAAAATGAGTTGTGCCTAGCGTCAAACGACGCGTATTGAAAATATATTTCGATTGAATCAAGATTTTTTCGGATCCGTCAAACCCTTTTCACTTTATTAATTAAAAACGGAAAAAAAATTGTTTGAACAATTGTTTGACCATGAAGCTCGCGGTTTAGGAACATTTTTCATAAGAAAATTTTGTTCGGTGGAGTTTTTTCTATAAGAGTCTGTGGCTAACTCAAATGGTATAGAAAGTTTTTGGGAAAAATCCCAGGCAGACTGGCCTATTATATACAATGGTATATCAAACCACGCATAATGCAATATGAATTTATTGCATCACCAAATATTAACATAGACTATAGATATAGGTACCAAACTCCATAATGAAGAAAACTATAAATATTTTTTTTACAACCTTGGCAAGGAATCGTGGACCAATCTCTACAATGTTGTAATGTCGGAAGATGGATACGGTAATTTTACTAATAATAATAATAAATTTATTATCACGATTCTCTTTTCCTTTTATAAAAAATTAAATAAATGTAAAAAATAGACCGATAACCTAAGGTATTAGAATATCATCAATCATCACAAAAATGCAAATTATTGCATCAGATAAAGGCACAAACAAATGATCCTAACGATACATTTTTTTATAATAAATATAAAAATATTTACAAGAAAGTGATAGTTGCTGCTAAGACAGTGTTTAATGATTTATTCTAAAGCTAATACTAAATCCAGACCTGTTTTGTCAATAATTAATAGCAACTTGTTTCCTTTTTATGGCTTTTTTTGAAAAATCTTTTTTCAAAAAAGGAAAAATTAAAGAATCAGCGATAGTATTATTGAATGAGGATAGATGCGTGTCGAATTGTTCCGTAGATGTCTGTACAACCTGGTTGCCAATGTTAAAGGAAGAACTTCCCAAACTTAACATCGTATAAAATTTAAGAAAACTGTCAAGTATATCAGCAGTTCTATGTAAATAGTAAGTATCTTTGGATATTGAATATTTAATTTCACGTTTTTATACTTACTTGTGTTATTTGTTTAAAAAATCAACCTCTAACTTATCCTTTGACGTAAAAGTTACAGGCGTAGAGGTTATTTCCCAATAAAATACTGGTTAATTGTGATATTTTGTAAATTCCTCGAGCTCCGGGTAAAAAGAAAACATACATGTGGCAGGAAGTTCCAAAGAATTGGAAAAAAGACATCTAAATAAGTATTTTATAGATCTGTGAGCCAAATTAAATAATGACCTTGATAAAAATATTACTGGAATCCATTTTGATCAAAATTTAAATTATCCTACCCTTTTTTAAAACCTGCTTCGAAACCATAGATTTATAACATTATAATGAAATTAAAAAATAGCCATTCTTCCAGCCTAGATAATTGATAAGGCAGTCCGTCAACTATTTAGTACCTCCACTTACTTTTTTGATAAATTTGTCACTTTCCATCCATTTTAAATTCAGCAAGAGCCTCTCCACTATATAAAAAGGAGATAATGTATTATCTGAAAATTATAGACCAGTTGCTCTTCTGACAACTATTGCTAAAATGTTAGAATGGATTATGTTCAATCGAATTGCTGAATTTGATACTCAACAAAATATTATTTCAAATACGCAGGTTTTCGAAGCAATCGTTCAGCTGAGACCTCCACAATATTATTTTTAAACAATTTATATGAAAACTTAGATCAAAATAAACATGAGCAGGACCCTTTATGGATTTAAATAAAGCTACTGATCTAGTAAATCACACAATGCTTTTTGAAAAATTGAATAATTATGGCTTAAGAAGCAAATCTAAAAACATCTGGGTGATGACTTTACAAATAGAACTCAAGTGATAGAAGTAAGTATAAGTTGAATGGGAGAAATTGAATATTAAGTTTGGAGTTCCACAAGGTTCTGTTCTTGGGCCTTTATTATTTTTGATTTATGTCAACGACTTTCTTGACTCTTTGATTATTTTTAATTATGTTTGCGGATGATAATTCCCACTTGTGCTGTAGAAAATCTGTTGAAACAGCTATATCTAATGTACAAACATCACTTTAAGTTGTAAAGGCTATTTTTAAATATATACAAAACTGTTTTCATTATATTTTCTCATACGCATAATACATATGATAAAAGTAGCTGGCAATCATACTAAATCGTTAGGATTTTCAAAGACAATGCATTTTTAGATGAACATATTGATTTTGCAGCAAAAAAAATTTCTTCCGTCTATTATATATTATTCATAATACGAAATAAGAAAACTGGAATTCCCTGGGGTTTCTTCAAAGATTATTTAAACTTCAGAAGAAAGTTGTACGTAATATTATGGAAGTATTTAAATATACGTGCTATAGAGATCTTTTTAAAAATCTAAACATTTTGACATTGCCATGTATTTATTTATATTCAAGAGGTTCTCATTTACGTTAATAATAATCTAAATAATAGACATGAGGCCATTTTTAAAACGTTTCATGCTAGAACCAAAACAAAAGTTTAAACATTTTTAAAATTTTCCAAAAAATGAAATAAAAGAAAATTGGAGACACTGACTGATACAAATACCTGACCTTCACCTTTATGTTTTCAATATTTCAGAAAAAATCTTTGCTTATACTGAATCATTTAAACGACAAATGCGCTGGTGCTGTAATAGATAACGTGTTAATGTCCCCCTGTCATGCAGCAAAGGGAAGCCATGTATGCAAAACGTCTGTGAAGATGTTGTAGATGTAAGGAAATGTTCTTTAGATAGGTTGCAAACAACATTTTTTTATTGGCGAATGGTCTATGTATTCGTAGTCAATAAACCAATCTTGTTCAGATTAAGTCCATAGGTCTTGGTAAGTCTCGAATGGTAAGAGTCAGACACTGACTGATACAAATACCTGACCTGTACCTTTATGTCTTCAATATTTCAGAAAAAATCTTTGCTTACACTGAATCATTTAAACAACAAATGCGCTGGCGTTGCAATAGATAACGGGTTACTGTCAAACCTATCATACAGCAAACGAATGGGGAATGGTCTATGTAATCGTAGTCATATTCCAGAGATTCTCATTTACGTTAATAATAATCTAAATAATAGACATGAGGCCATTTTTAAAACGTTTCATGCTAGAACCAAGACAAAAGTTTAAACATTTTTAAAATTTTCCAAAAAATGAAATAAAAAAAAATTGGAGACAGTGACTGATACAAATACCTAACCTTCACCTTTATGTCTTCAATATTAAAAAAAAAATCTTTTACACTGAATCATTTAAGCAACAAATGCGCTGGTATTGTAATATATAACGTGTTAATGTCAGACCTTTCATGCAGCAAAGGGAAGCCATGTATGCAAAACGTCTGTGAAGATGTTGTAGATGCAAGGAAATGTTCTTTAGATAGGTTGCAAATAAACTTTTTTTATTTGCGAATGGTCTATGTAATCGTAGTCAATAAACCAATCTTAATTAAGCCCATAGGTCTTGGTAAGTCTCGAATGGTAAGAGTCAGCTACCTAATTGGTTCTCTAAAAAGATGCCAATGTGAATAAAGAAGTTTCATTAGAGAACTGTACAGAGGGTTAGGGTGCTGATTGTAAATCGTTAATATGACGAATGGACCAATTTGGCCACAACATGGATCCCTGTGTAACTCCAGGATTTCTAAGGTATGCTTATGATAAGAAAATGTGTTTGAAAGGGTATAGAGATATCCACAAAGACTTTAAGCTTAGCTCTTAAAGCAATTTTAATAATTTAATAAACGCTTAAGTTAAATTTAATTCCTGTAGTAGTAATTGCTGGTCGCCACCATCAAAGGCATTAATGAAATTCGCACAAAAACGACTGTCCACGTTCACTCGGAATATTAGAAACATTTCAAAAGTATTCCCTTTGTAATAGTTGATCTGATTAGACATGCCTTTTCGTAGGTAGATATTTTACTAATTATATAATTAGTTTTCTTATATCAGGTCGATGACTGGACTGAGATTGTAATTTGGTCTACTTTTAGTTAACATTACTACGAAATTTGTTCATACTCGATTGTTTATAATAATTACTACACCCAATACCTCAAACTACGGATACGATATTTAAGCTGGGTCCATTGAAACCCTGTATAATTAAACACCTGTAGGCAAATTGTACAACATACACGATATAGTATACAACGATAAAATTAATTAGAGCCCCACTGTTAAAATTCATATTGTAAACGGTAATTTTAACATCAACCTACAATTAAAAAGGGCATTGTATGGAGGCAGGCGCAATTTCACGTTTTACTTCCATAGAGAATATTGAAATTCTGCTGCCAGGCATAGCTCTTAAACGTACAATAATTATAATTCTTTTTCAAGGTCGATTCGAACATTTCCATGTTAGGCTTTGCATTTATAGAACAACAAAAGACTTAGAGATTTAGATTTCTTTTAAAATTCAAGTAATACTATTAATACAGAGGATGTTCCATGTTAAGCCTTGAATTTAATTTAAGAATTTAAAAAAAAATTATGCGGGTAGCTGTGGGTACCCATGAGATATGTTTCTTTATTTTTCAATATAAGAATTTGAAATTAGATTACAGGATATTTGGTATGAAAATACATTTTTAGACATAACCAGACCCTATAAGATACTTCCGTTTTAAATGGCACCCTGTATATTTTTTGTGGCAGAGGTTTGAATTATCTTTGCAACAGTTTTCTCTCAAAATCGAGATCGAAACAGAAATGACCTTGAAAATGTAATTACTTCTACATCCGCATAATGTGTAGTAATCGGAAAAAAAATTAAATTTCTTTTTTTCTTGAAATAGGTTTAGAATATCATGAAACGTCGATATTTTAAATCTGAGCCAAAAAATTTTTTTGTCTGTTTGTCGGTATGTCGGTCTGTCGGCCTGTCTGTCTATCTGTAACTTTTTTTTGTTCGCATGTTTTCTCCGGAACGGTTTAAGATATTGATTTGAAATTTTGTATACGTATATATTATAACGAGATTTAGAACTGGATTTTTTTTTTAACATATCCGGTGAAGGGTTGGGGTGTAAATAGGGGGAAATAAATAACGCAAGCTGTGAGTACGGAAACTTGAAATTTAGTGTATGTACTAGAAGCCAAGAGCCAAGGTCTCAAATTCTCCATATTGAGATGATTCCCTTGAAGGGGTGGGAGGTGGTAGGTTATGAATAGGGGAAAATAAGTAGAGTAAGCTAGAAACTTCATTTTTAACGTATATGGTAGAAACCAATGCCTCAAATTATTCTATGACATCTGCCCCAAATATTATTAATTAATTTTCTCATAGTAGAGTGCAAATATATCCAAAATGTTTCTTTTAAAGTGACTTGGATAAAAAATCTGGATGTGGGAGTAGTGATTCTTTAGGCAGTGGTTTTTCACAGAATAACTCAGTGTTCAGGAAAACACGTTTAAGTTCATAATACCAGTAAATACACACAGTCTTTAATCGAAAGGTTTTTTTACACGCTTTTCCTAAAACAAATGGCTGTCTTTAAGAAAATTGAATCGAATATCGCATAAAAGGTTGAATAAACTAACAAAGAGGATAATAAATTAATCAAAATTACACAAATTTCAACTGGTTGGGATTAAAATAGTTCACAGACGTCTATCAGTTGGGGTTTGTATAAAAAGTAGACTTAAATAATCCCCACTATAGGGAAACGCTGATAGGGAACACTTTATATTTTCAACAGAGTATCTCTATATCTTTCTGAATCGGCGAATGCCTACGCTTACATGCCAGAAACTTTTCAGTGTCACAGGATTTTGGAATAAGTATCAAAATTGCAAATTTAAGCGAATTAGTAAAAACAATCAAGACAATGTTTTATTAGTACTTCTTTTTAAGCGGGATGTGAATAAACTGTAAATTTTTTTTTCTAAAAAGAATATAATATTATATTATTCTAAAATATGCATTTACTGGTTATTTTATTTTTTATTTTTAAAATCAATGTGCTACAACTGGTGAAGTTTCAAAGGTGTGGAGGTATTTAGTGAAATTTTATTCATGAATGAATTCTTAATGTTTTACATATTTTAAAAATATTCCATATCTTACGTCTATTGTTTTATAAAGATTTTTAATTTATTGCAAACACGACATATTGTTTTCCAAGAAGTGCCTAATACTCCTAATTTTTTAAATTAAGTATGATGATTTTCTTTATGTAATACTCTTGATAAAGGCCCAATAAGCCGAAACATATGTCGAGTATTTATAACATATTGATTAATTCATCTAAAAGCAGTGTTTAATTGATAATTAACAATTACGAATAAAATTATTTGTTTCGATAAATGTTTGTCACATGTCTCTAGGAATTTTATAAATTTAAGAATTATTTCCAAGACCATTTGTTTTCGTCAGTTGAGAAAGTAGTTTTTTGTGTTTAAATATACTGAGATATTGTTATGGCGACATTTCCTTTACTCAGCAATCAAATTCCAATAGTCACCTTATTTTAGTATTGTAATACAACTATAACTGTTCAAATCACCGTTTATAAAATTATAATTTTTTGTAAACATGTCCATTACCTACACTTAAATTATCGCCTTGTGAAAAATATGCAGTAAACTTTGTAGAAAGTGTTAACATACAATACATTTACTATAATTATTGTCAAGACGATGGAAAAAAAATATATACCGTAACTACTTCGGATTGAGCATAATTATATAAGCAAGTAAATATTCAAATTAAGAGAAATTACTGTTAATTGTCATACTCAGATAAAGATATCATCTTTTTATCATATGGTTTAAAGCTAATGGTCCAGATGCACTATCGTATGGAATATAGTGCTTTGAATTTTGTCGGTAAAACATGGTGGAAAGCGTAGTTGTCTAATCATATAAAGAGTATAAAGTAGCTGTTTATTATCTGAATAAATCTCTAGCATGAGGGATGTATTTGATAATAGACTGCCACTTAGATGATTTTTGTCACCTTTACTTAGCCAGAAAAAAGTTATAATAATAATAATAATAAAATTCTTGGGGTTGGAGTTCGATCGGTGACGGAGGCAGAAGCGTTTGAGTGCCTCCTACAAAATCTCGGTTAAAACAGTGAGAAATTGTGCGAAATCGTGTTGAATTAAAGCGTGGACAATTCTTCATTAATTGATAAAGATCGGTGACGGAGGCAGGAGCGTTTGAGTGCCTTCTACAAAATCTCGGTTAAAACAGTGAGAAATTGCGCGAAATCGTATTGAATTAAAGCGTGGACAATTCTTCATTTATTGATATAAATTAGTATGTCTGGCTGTTTCATATAGCTGATATTTGATATTTGATTATAGCATTACTAAAAGCGTATATAAGCAACTTGGAAAAGGGATAAAAACATCTGGTAATATAATATCACTCTGTTAAAATAAAGGAGATCGATCTTCAAATGTTCTCTAGGGGCCCTTCCTTGCACTTTCACTGTAGATGGCTGTTTACCTGTGGAACGATTAATAAATAAAATCTTCTTGCGGCGAGCTGATCTATGTCTTGGTAAGCGGACGAGGTGGACGTACTAACGCAGGACGCTGAAGCGAAAACGCGGATTTCTGGTGAAACATATGAAACTATATTTGGACGCAAGCGGGCGGTAGGTGGTACACACTGCTAGATCCGCAAATAGAACAAACAGAAAAGTCAGAAGAATTAAAAGTATTGAAACTTAAAACATTACAAGCATCCCACAAACAACTACACTCCCCATCCAATGATGATAAATGGAAACTTAAAGGAGTCATGGAAACATAAAAAGAAGCATCTCACAAACACCTACACTTCCATTTGTGATGTTGATATACGCAAGTGGCGTAAGAAAAGTGGCTTTCTGGGACCTTTTAAATTTAACTTGAAAGGTTGAAAAACATTTTCAAGCGCTGGTAACTAAGCGAATATGTCAAGTGGAAGCTCGTTCTATGTCTCTACGGAAAGGGGAAGGTCAGCGATGAATCTTCATCGTAAATTGCAGGGTCAAAATCGAAAATTCGTCCCAACAGGAGCGAGAGAAAATTGCAATTTTTTGACAATTCACCAAATCTTACTCCCCTTCTGTCAAGAAGTACGTAACACGAACAATATTTCGAAAACACCTATAATTATAACAACTAAAGAGCATCGAGTCGACTGAGAGTGCCAAGTCTATGCGTATAGTGACGTAGCGCCTGGCCACGCCCAATTTTTGCGAGGTGGAGGTTTGTAATGGCTTTTAGGATACTAAACGTGTGAATAAGATTCTGATTTTTTGCAGATCAATTATTTTATACTTGCACTTTCGATTTATTAAATAAAAAAAAATGTCGAACAAGCTCATTTTGAAGTGTGGACACCCCTATTTTTAAATGCTAATTTGGCCTCATTCCCGGCAGGTGAAACTTTGCACAGATGTAGTTCATGGCATGCTAGTCAAAAGTCTTCATGGTCACAAAAAAATATAACGAATGAATTTCAAGATATTGGCCGAAGAAGGTCTTAATTTCGACGAAATTACGACTTTCTTGGATCAATATTTCGAAATGCTGTCATTAGAATTTTCTCTGACGATAGAGACTTTTAATCAGCATGTTTCAGTTCCTGGAAGTGACACCCAAATTGCACTTAAAAGGTGCGGGATTCTTTGGAACTACAATTCTGATTCAAAAACTCTGATATAAACTATAATGACACTTATTAAAACTTGTGTTGTGGCTAAGAAAAGAAGGTTTTATTCGATGTTAAAATATTGCCCAAGTTGTTCTAAGTAGGCCACCCTACGAGAGACGTGGTTAGCGTCACTGGTGTAACCTGGCTAGCACAGTAAAGATACGGAGAGCAAAAGGGCGTTGAGTTCAAGGCTTGGGCGCCATTGATTACTAAGTGTAATCAAGGAAAATTGAAGATAAAGATAAACAAAAGACAAATGTTACATATGTACAATAGAACTATATTACAAAATATTGTATTACAAAAAAAGAATGAGCTATCACAGCATCAGCGATACTGTATAGCAAAATATTAAACCGAAATATATACAAGATAAACTATATTACAAAATACTCTATATTACAAGTTGCTCAACAGCAAGATAAACTTGAGGCGTTTACGAGACCAAAAAAATATATTACAAAAGATACATCTCGCAACTTTACCTCAATACTAAAAATCATATATTACAACAAAATATGAACATTTACGAGATTTAAACCGAACTATAATACAAAGGTATCTCGCAAATAATCCAACAAACAAACTATTTACAGCACTAGATATACTAAAGTGCAACACAAAATATATTACAAAGTAAGGCCTGGGGGCTACTTGAGAATATTACGAGAGACAAAATAACTATATTACAAAAAAAATGTCTCGTAACGGTTTCTCAATACTCACAAAACATATATTACAATGAAATGCCCCATGGCTTTACCACATCAACTCTATATATACTCGTTACACAAAATGCACCATGACTATTACCATATATAACCAAACAAATGTGCATATACAATACTACGATAGAAAATTTCAACAATGATTCAAGATAAAGGTAACTGTGAATTAAAATATATTACAACGAATTCACAAAACAAAATCTTACAAAAGACGCTTGATTCTAAGATTTAAACTTAAAATACTTGGCTTTATGAACCAAAACTAAGTACATTGCTTTCATGAAGCGAGAACTACTACGAGTGAAAATAATCCCTTTTATGTGAGATAATAATCAAAAGTACTTATCTTTTGTTTTAAAACTCCTGGTGAGAGAAATTCCTAAGTGCGCTCCTGTTCTGGGATGAATACGGATTTATGTAGGCTGATGTTGGGTACCTCCATTTTGCTGACTTGGAATGATTTACTTAGTAGTAAAATCTTTAAAATGCGCCATGTCGAGAAATTCCATAATAAAGAGAAACGTAGCATTGTAGAATTCATTTACTGATTATTAAGAAAAGCTGAATATAGGTAATTGTTCACGAAGCAAAGGTGTAACATCGAGATCACTTCGAAGTTAAAATGAAATTTGTAATTGTATAGAAAAAGAAAAAGGAACCTAAAACAATATTTTTATACGTGAGATAGTATTTAACGATATATAATTATTTAACTATTACCTTATACGTCTATAAGGTTCCTTCCTATTTTAATATCCCCATTAGGGTCTTACAAAATTTCTGTTACGTCCACCTCGAAGGACGGCTCGAGTGAAAGAGAAGGAATTTAGTCTAACGCGGCGTATTGTGACATATGTCCCGGACCGACAGTAACGTGGCTCCGCCCAAAAAGTAGTTCTTTTATTTTAATGAAATATTTAATTAGCTAAAGGATCTATATTGTTACTGATAGTTCTACGTTTCATGTGACTATCCGACTTTACTATAAATACTCGACTCAACTTCATTTTTCAGTTAGTTTGATTTATTTATTTAATTTAATTTTAATATCATCGAGCGTGCGCTGTTCAACACACCGATGCGTAAGCATAAGCTACTACTAACTTCTCATATGTTTAGGAATGTTCGTTATAGTACCAGAGAATAGGAGAGTAAAATGTTTGATTATTAAAATGTTTCTAATAAATGTTAGAAAATGTAACGAAGGATGCTATTGCGCATTCCGCACGTTACAGTGTAAGTCTGTGGTGGAAATTTTACTGTTGCCATTTTGTAAAACCTAGAGGCCCCTCTATACAATGGCCCATCACGATGGGCAATGGTGTAGAAGGCGCAATGGCCTAGGATGGCGTATGGCTAATCATTGCTGACGATGACCTCAGCATTGGTTTTTTGAACATGCATCAGATGAATGTGGCGGATAGTGACTGACACATGATGGTCCATCGTTCTATGCTTAGTTGAAAGTTGAAGGGTGTCGACAGTGAATATCATAAATGGTACACAATTGGAGTAATACTGAAACGTTTCATTTGTTAGAAACATGCCAAAATGAATGTTACATGGAATCCAGAACACGAACAGCGGTGGTGCGGTGAATGCTTAACATCCATCGCCTTCTTCTTCCACAGTTTCTTCTTTCTGTCAATAATATTGAGTATAAAGTATCTCTGTTAACAGGCTACATCACAGAACTATTTAACATTCATGCACTGATGAAAACAGTGAGAGTAAACAAACCCCGAACGCCTTGGCTAACCTACCCCTTAAAGCTAATCCTAAAATAAAAGGGCAAAGCATTATTTGCTTCAACAAAAATAAGACACGAGCAAACTGGGGAGCTTATAAAAATATTCGTAATTTCTCCTTAGAATCGGTGCGGAGAGAAAAAGCCGCGTATTTAAGTTCGTTACAAAATCAAACTTCTAATCGTGAGTTTTGGAAACGGCTACAACAACTAAATATTCGATTTAAACGTGATTACATCATACCTCCTAATTTACAGAATGCTGCAGATATTAACGACTTGTTTCTTAGGGTATTCTGCAATAACGATAACTGCAATAGAACGATAAACTTCTATGCTAACACTAAATTTAAAGATAATTTACTATTCACCTTCACACTTGTTACTACCGATACCGTTTATAATACTATCGGGAGTATCAAGTCGAATACTGCCGGAAAAGATAAAATAACTCTAAACATGTTAAAATTATGCATCCCAATAATCTTGAAGCATATCACTCATATTATTAACTGCTGTCTTGAACAGGGTTACTTTCCTACAGAATGGAAAGATGCAATTATTTGTCCAATACCAAGAACAGCAATCCTGCAACCGTGGAGGATCTGAAGCCTATCAGCTTGTTGCCAATTCTTTCCAAAGTACTAGAATAGATCACGACGAGATTACCGAATATCTATTACTGCATAACTTATACCCATTACATCAATCGGGATTTCGTAAAGCACATAGCACCACTACTGCTTTGTGATAATATCATCAGCGCACTCGACAAACGTATGGCTACTCCAAGGCATTTGACACCATTGATCACACGCTTCTTTGTTCAAAGCTAAATTACTATGGTTTCGATGCGATATCTCTGCGGTTTTTTAATTCTTATTTGAGCGAACGTCGCCAATGCGATCAGTCGCAGGAAATATATCTGATCTTAAAATTATCATTAATTATCACTTAAAGGCTTCTGTTCAACCAAATATTAATCAAGAAAATTTGTCATTTTCTACTCATGCCAAAAATCTTGGGGTAATAATAGACGAAAAATTACGTTTTCTGTAGCACATAAAAATTCTTTTACAAAAATTTTACTCCCGGCTAAAAGTACTGTATGCAAACAGGCATATCTTGAACTTTAAACAACGTAAAACATTGTGAAACTTTAGTCATGCCTGTATTCAATTATTGCAATTTTATGTATTTTTACTGCCTGGATCAAGCTATAAGAAATCGACTACAAGTTTTGTAAAACTGTTGTTGTCGTTTTATTTACAACTTAAGAAAATTTGATCATGTTTCAAGCAAATATGTTGAGATGCGTTGGTTAAAGATGGAACAACTCGATAAATTTCCCTATGCAGTTTTCTTATTTTATAAGGTGTTCTTCATATACAATTTTTCAAAATGAGCCTTTCTTATCGAGCTACACCCCCTTAAGGGGGCCGGCTTGCAAAAAATCGGTTTTTAATTTCTGTCTGAAAATAAGGTAATCGAAAAAAGACGAAATTTGGCACATCTTCGTTATTAATGAAGAGGCTTCTAACTATCCTTCTTATAATTAAAAGGTAAGGCCAATAAACTGAGGGAAAAAACTCAAGACCTTAATAAACTACTTATGAAAGCAATCAGCTACTTCAGATGTTAAAAATTGTTCATTGGGTAACTGATGGTTGCAACGACAGTGGCGATTTAAATAACATACCAATCTAAACCTTTTTGCATTTGCTGGTTAGCGTAGTTTTTTGACGCTCATTATATTTCTATTGATAAAATTAATATTAGACAAACCATTGTCTGGACTGAGTTATAAACTCCTCCCACTGTTATTCAGAGCTCGTGGCTGTAATTTCTTTTCTGTCTAGAAAATATAACGGTGTTAAACTTAAATGCGAGATAATAACACAAAACAAGTAACAACAGATTTGTAATTTTAAAACAGCGGTCGTTTTTTCTATAAAAGCGAGTTATTAATTTAAAATTCGTGGCATAGCATTCTTAAATATAGCGTGTGTTCGCCCCAGGCAGGTACATGTTTTAATGGGAGGCGGTAAAATTTTTTCCACGTTTTATTGTGCCTCGTTAATCTAAATTATTTAAATAGGCCCCTATCTTGCCCAACAACAGGTGTATGTTGCAATTTAAAACATTTTTTTTTGGGCGTTTTACTGCCTTTTGTGTTTGATAGCGTGACTTTGAAATGTTTGCACGGCCCTTATATTTATAACGCTGTTACTGAGGTGAAGTCTGACACGTTGGTACATTGTAATATATTGGTGTGAATAAAAAACGGAATAATAATAACTTGTTCCGAAAACGGCTTTTGTACGTCCTAATAGTAGTGAATTCGCTGAACCAAATTTTGTAGCGAATCTAAAAGGGTGTTGGCACGAATAGTGGAAATTTCATGCCTTATTTTTTCTTGCAACTATTCGATGTTTTGCGGCCTTTTCTTGTAGATTGTATTTTTTATGTGACCCCACAGATGAAAGTCAACCGGTGTCATATCGGGAGACCTGACTGGCCATTCGATTGTCCCCCTGTGTCTATAATCCATTTATCAGGAAAAGATATGCCCGTACCATAGGTCAACAATGTGGAGAAGCCCCATCTTGTTGACACCATATTTTTTCTATCGGTAAATTGGAATTGTTATTGTTCGGGAATAATCGTCTAAGCTTTGAAATAATAGGCTCCTACAAAAGTAATACATATCGTTCACAGGCCAAATTAAATAAAATAGGGTCCTATGTCGTGTCCACCAATAATGCCACATCAAACATTTACTTTTTGTGGTCGTTGGATGTGAACTTGCTCCATCCAATGTGAATAATGGTCTGACCAATACCTACAGTTGAAACGTTAAACTTTCTTAAGTGGAAATAAAACGAATCATTGAATTTAACTTATTTTAACGATTTACTAAGAAAATACATAAACAAAGGCAGAGTAATTGACATCAGGGTTGTGAGTAAACTTTACAAAAACTTTCGTCAGAATTATCATGTACACAAACCATTAAAAGTCCATCTGACAATAACAAAAGACAAAGTAAAATTTGTACACATAATAAGAAGCCATATACAGTAAATAATGAAACTAAACTAAACGCGGTCTGGCCAGGGCGTTGTAAACAAATAATTTTTACGATAACATAATTAAGGAACATTTTCTTTATAGGATTTTGCAAACAGTGGAAAGAAAAGCTATCTATGAGAACTAAAGGAAAAACTATATATAAAAATATTAATGAAATCTTTGCATTCTTTCGATAACCTGAGTTCTGGTTATGCCAACAAGTAAAAATTCTGAATTGCCATTCTCATTTTAACACTAGCATCCAACCTAGTCCCCTACTGCTAAGCAGGCTAAACTAGTATCTACATGATCCCCTACGATCTGTAAATTCAGTTAAAAATGAGAACATAATTAAGCTTAGCTGGATTACATATAGACACACAAAAGGAAAATATTACTAACTGTACGTAAAATTAATGACAGAAATGGCCCGACAATTAATAATTTCGACATAAACTGGTTCGGCAGTTGAACACTATGTTTTTATGCCCAAAACACACGGGATATGTCAAAATAACGGGAAGGTATAGCTACGCCACCAAAACGAGGTTATTAACGCACTATTATCTTCTCATGGGGTACGAGAAGTCTTTATAGGACGGTAATACTGGATACAATCAAGAATATTACTGGCCAAACGTGGCATGAGGTATTGAAGTCAATAATAATCCTGCATTTCCGCAGTCGGTTTCAAACAGCAACATTAGCATCACGAGAGGCATACATAATATAAAAGTCTGTTGTGTTTACAGTTGATTCGATCAAAACATTGCCTTGATGTAACTATGGGCAATGTTACACTATATCACAGAACATAGAAACTAGAATAACTACTTTACTGATTCTATTCGCAGTTATTATTCACTACAAATATACAGATATTTACAAATGTATGGCGGCTTTTTAATTCTTACGGCTTACCGGCCAACCGCCTCTACGCCATCTTTTTTGCGTCTCCTCTTAGCCGGAGTCGGCGTGTATATCGTCTACTATTCGCTAAACTTGGTCGTACAAGCTACTACGCTATTGGTCAATCATTTGTCATGATTAGCCGATAAAATTTAAACGCGTATAATGCTCAGACCAGTATCTTATCTATAATTTAAATTTAAACTAATGAATAGAATAGTCGCGCGCTTTATCTAATTTAAGGTACTGAGTGTTCTTACAAAAAGGGACCGTTACACAGTTGTGTCGGTTTATGTGCCCGGTTAAGCAAAATGTAGATTCGTTAGAAAACAATACGTGGTTGACAAATTTGACATTTTCGTTTAATTTATCCATAATAACTTCGCAGAACTCAATTCTACGATCAAAATCGTCTTTACCCAATTCTTGTAACAAATGAGTTTTAAATGGACAGAATTTTTCCCGTTTGCACATTTTTTGCATCTAATAACGACTCATGTTATGATTTAGAACCCTCGGTTGTGTCGAATTTATTGGATTTTCCACCACATGTAACATGCCATTCAAAGAGCTTTCTTCATTCGTAACGCTTACTGGTCTTCCACTTTTAGTTGTCCTTTGATGCCTCCTAGTTTCAAGAAAACGCTGCAGTGTTTTTGAAACGGTTGATTTAGAAAGAAGGTGCAATTCGTTAAAAATATTCACAACTTCGTCTTCATCACTGTACGTGGCTGCCTTTCGACTGCGTTCAGCAGAGCACTGCCTTACCTTAGATGGTAAGCTTCCACTTTTTCAGATAACTGTTTTGTTCTCGAAAGAACGCTTTTATGATGATTTCTGTTTATATGAATCAAACTATGATTATTTGAACAATATATTCAGCTTCGAATTACAAACAATTGTAGCTTGATGCTTGTTGACATAATACAGAATTATTTTTTTTATTGACAGTTCTTAAAATTAGCTGACTATGTTTATTTTACAAAATAAATAAAGTAGTTGCTATATTAAACATTAGCAAATAAACTTTTGAACATAAGTTGAACATAAGGCGCCCACCTTAAAGGATATAGCCCTTTAATAACGAAGCACTACATTGCCACTTCAAAAGGTAAAACACAAATCTTTGAAATGGGTCGTTTGTATATTCCTTTGGTGGTCTTAATCGTCACTACACGAGTGATTCCGTCACTTCCAGGATGCAACTCCAGTATCCTACCCAAATTCCATTTAAGGGGGGGTAAGTTGCTTTCCTTAATGATTACTAAGACTCCTGGCTTTAATAGTTCCACATGATGGGTTTTCCACTTCTGACGTACTTGAAGTTCACTTATGTACTCCTTTGACCACCTTGTCCAATAGTTTTGTGTTATTTGTTGAAGTTTTTGGAACCTATTTAGCCTTGTTGTTGGAATATCCATTAGATTTGGATCGGGAATTGCAGTTATAGCTTCGCCGATCAAAAAATGAGCCGGAGTCAACGGTTCAGGATCATTAGGATCTAGTGATAGAGGGCAAAGTGGCCGAGAATTTAGACATGCTTCTACCTGCGTTAACACTGTTATAAATTCTTCGTAACATAAAATAGACTCACCAATAACACGCTTTATATGATATTTGGTGGATTTTATTCCGGCCTCCCAGAGTCCACCAAAATGTGGTGCCTGAGGAGGAATGAAATGTCATGTTACTCCGTCGAGGCTTAAATCAGTTGAAATTTGGTTGTTAGTTTTAAACAAAAAATCGCGCAGTTCGGCATTAGCTCCAACAAAGTTGGTACCATTGTCGGAATATAAGTTTAAGCATATGCCCCTGCGAGCCATAAATCGTCTTAATGTCGCTAGAAAGGATTCGGAGGTCAGATCGCCAACCAGCTCTAAGTGTACTGCTTTAGTTGAGAAGCAAACGAACAGACATATGTATGCCTTTGAAGTTTTATAATTTCGTCCCTTTCTATCGCGAATTAGGAAAGGACCAGCGTAATCAACGCCGGAGTTTAAAAAAGGCCGAGCTGGGGTGACACGGGACCTTGGTAGATTTCCCATAATAGCTTGAACATGTTTAGCGTTAAAACGAAAGCAACGAATACATTTATGTACGATCTTTTTTACCAAATTTCGCCCACCTATGAACCAATATCGATCTCTAAGCGAGGCTAGTAAAAGTTGCGGACCTGCGTGTAAAAGTCGCTTGTGTTCATATTCTGCTATTAAATAAGAAAAGTGATGATTGGAAGGTAGAACTGCGGGATGTTTTTTCCAATTGTCAAAATTGGAATGTTTCAATCGTCCTCCAACTCTCAATATACCGTCTACATCCAAAAAGGGAGTTAACGCAAACAACTTGCTTTTGGAATTCACTGACCCAGATTTAATTAAATCGATTAATTCTTGTTGATAGTGAGATTTTTGAATTAATAAAATTAAACGGTTTAATGCATTTTGTATCTCAAGAGGTGATAAGGGACCGCAATTAGTTGTCTTTTTTGAAGCATTGTTTTTGAACCGCAAGCAATAAGCAGTAACTCTTGTCAATTTGTTTAAATTAGAATAATTTTCAAAGAAATTTAATTCAATTGAAACCGTACTTATAACCCTCTTATCCCTTTGCATTTCAACCAACACGTCCTTGGGATAATGTTGAAATTCGAGTATTTCATGTTTACTTATTGGCCATAAGCTTGATGATAAAGAGAGCCATGGTGGCCCTTTCCACCATATCCTGCAATCTAATAGTAATTTAGGCTCAATACCACGTGAAAGTAAATCCGCTGGGTTTTCGACTGTGTTTACATAATGCCAGTCGTCAAGCGAAGTTAAGGACTGAATTTGAGAGATTCGATTAGCCACGAAGACTTGCCATCGACTGCATGAAGATTTTATCCATGAAAGCGTAATTTTAGAATCGCTCCAATAATAAAATTTGTCAAATTTAAGTTTCATCGATTTTTGTACTTTATTTTCCAACTTAGCTAATAATAAAGCCGCGCAGAGTTCTAACCTGGGAATAGTTATGGTCTTTAAAGGCGCTACTCGTGTCTTAGCGCATAAAAGTTTACAACAAATATTTCCCGAGGAATCAGTACTCCTTATGTAAATACAGGCGCCGTAAGCTTGCTTAGAACTCTCTGCAAACCCATGCAATTCCAATGATTTATAATTGTCGCATACTACGCGTCTAGGAAGTTCTATTTTATCTAGCGTTTGTAACTGATTTCGAAAGGTGATCCATTTGTAGTTCAAATGTAAGGGTATAGCTGAGTCCCATGAAATTTTTTCTTGCCAAATTTGCTGTAATATTATTTTTGGCGTTATAGTACATGGACCTAATATGCCAAGGGGATCAAAAATCTGTGCTGTTTCGGACAAGATTGTTCTCTTGGTTATTTTTGCAGATTTAGGCTTCGAGTCTGTGTCAAATGTGAAATTGTCGGTTTCGCAAGACCACATCAGACCCAAAGTTTTTGCATTTTTGTTTTCGCCAAAGTTAAACTTTGTAGGGTCATGTGCGTTCAAATTTTGAATAATTCTTTTGTCATTAGCACGCCATTTACGCAAGTCGAAACCGCCTTGTTTTAAAACACCTTTTACTTGAACGGAAATATTAGCGGCATGTTCGACTTCATTAGCGCCTGTTAATAGATCGTCCATATAAAAATCCGATTTAATAATTTCAGAGATTTCCGGTTTATCCTGTTGACATTCATTAGCTAATTCAAATAGACATCGTATGGCAAGATAACTAGCGGAAGTGGTACCGTAGCTAACTGTTTGTAGTTCATATGTTTCCAAAGCAATGGATGGACTAGAGCGCCATAATATTCTAAGTAGAGCAGTTTGTTCAGGACGCGCTAGTATCTGTCGATACATTTTAGCAATGTCTGCAGTTACTACATATTTGTGAATACGGAAACTCAAAAGAATGCTGAATAGGTCTCTCTGCAATACTGGACCTACCATCTGTAAGCCGTTTAATGATTTCCCAGTAGACGTTGGCGCGGAAGCATTGAAAACGCAACGTAATCGCGTTGTCTCTGAATGTTCCCGAAAAACTCCGTGATGAGGCATATAATAATTAATTTTTGTTTGCTCGGGATTTGATACCTTTTTCATGTGACCTAGTTGTTCGTATTCACTTAGAAAATCCGAATATAGCTGGAAAATTTCAGGATTCTTTTGAAGACGGCGCTCAAGACTGTAGAACTGCTTTTCTGCCTGCTGCATTGATTCACCGAGAAGTTCAAGAGATTCTTTGAATGGAATCGCTACGACAAACCTACCGTCTTTATTTCGTTTCGTATTTTGAGTAAAGCTTAATTCACAAGACCGTTCTTCACTCGTGAAGATTTTTGACTCATCGACGTTTTCAAGTTCCCAGAATTTAGTTAACTGTGTATCGATGTCCTTACTACTAACAAAATGACACATAGCTTTGTTTGTGTGTGATTTTAATATTGGTGCGCTGAATAATCCCGAAACTATCCATCCAAGTTTTGTTCTTTGTAGATTTGGTTTGTCCCTACCCAATTTTATTTGCCCCACGGTCAGTAAATCCCAAAATATTTGAGCACCAATGAGTACATCAATGTCACCAGCCTGATCGAATGTTGGATCAGCTAGCTGTATGTTATGGGGAATATGTAGGGTGAGTTTGTTAAAAGAAACCGATGGCAAATTATCAGTAATTTTAGATAAAATGAGACAAGATAATGTTGATTGATAATTTTCGAATCGAGATTGTATTTTCAGTTGACAACGGGCTTTTATGTTAGTCAACCTTTGATTGATCCCAGAAATCGTGTACGAGATTTCTGAAGTTGATAGATTTAATTTGTTGCATAAAGAATTCGTTATGAAATTAGACTGTGAGCCGCTGTCAAGCATAGCTCTAGCTTCGTGAATTTTACCGCTGCTATCTAATACCTGTATAATAGCAGTAGGTAAAAGTATTTGGGATGTATAAGAATAATTTGCTTGATTAGATAAAGCCTGCATTGTTTGAGGTAGTATGTCCTCACCATGCTCCACATGGTTGGGAGCGTCACTTTCAGACCTTTGGTTAATACAGGATTGATCAAACTTATTTACGTTTATTGGATCTGAATTACCGCGAGAAAAATTTGCATAAAATTCTGCATCATGAAGTAGCGTATGATGTCGTTTGTGGCATTTCTTACATGAACTTGATTTGCAGAATTTCACATTGTGATTTGCCCTCAAGCAATTTTGGCATAAATTCATACGCTTAATTTCCATCCATCGCGACTTAAAGGACAAACTGGAAAATTTTGGACAAGAGTTTATTACATGATTCTCTTTACATAACACACATGAGACATTTTCAGTTGAGAAATGCGAATAATTTTGTCGTGAGTTGCTTCCACGATCGTTTTGAGTCTTACCGTCTGTGTTAGTTGTTAGCAAATTCTCCAAGAGTCTACATTTTTTCTTGAGGAAAATTTCTAAATCATTAAATTTGGGTAAATCTGGCCCTGAACACCTTTCCTCCCATTCTCGCCTAGTTTTTGGATCAAGTTTCGACGTCACTAAATGAATAAGTAATATGTCCCAGTGTTCTACAGGTAATTTCAAAACCTGCAGGGCTCTCACATGCTTTGTAAGATTATCAAGCAATGACCGTAAACCTGCAAAGGATTCCTTTGTTACATTAGATAAATTAAAAATAGATTTAACGTGAATATTGATCAGAAAATTTTTGTTTTCAAACCGCTCATGGAGCAACTGCCAAGCCACGTTATAATTTGCGGGTGATACTTCTAATGCACTTATTACCTCTGCAGCTTCGCCTTTTAGTGATAACCTTAAATAGTGAAACCTGTGAAGGTCAGAAATATTTTTATTGTTGTGAATGAGGGAAGTAAAAGTGTCCTTGAAAAATAACCAATTTTGTAAAGAACCGTCGAACGTTCCGAGTTTGAAACGAGGTAAAGTTATGTCTCCTTTTAAATTGTCTGCGACCAACAGCTGAGTATTAGCGACCGACACCGCTTCCTTTCCTGCAACCGTATCTAAAATATACTGTGCTCGAGATAATACCGAATAGTAGGAATCTTCAAAACCTTCTCTAATCTTAACATGTTCTTCAGGCTTTGTTTCAGTGTCAGAAATCTCCAAATTTGTTTGGATATCACTAAATTTGCCTAATAATGATTTAAAGTCCTTTAACCGATTTTTCAACTGATTTAAATCTGTTTGATTTGCTTCGAAATCATCCAAGAAATGTATAAATCGTGTTAACTGGCCTTTAACTACACCACGTTTATGAGTAAGAGATTTTTTGTCAATCTCTTCTGACATTTTGACAGTTCAAATAAGTTTAATCAAACTTAAGACAATTTGGCAATTTAGGAAACTGAGTTAACACAAATAAAGCATAGACTGGTAAATGATAATGGAAGAAACAGACCTTGACTCCGACTAGATTATTTGATGTCAATTTTTCTATGCCTGCTAACTTCTGTTTGCTGTCTCTATCCGCTAATGTGATAGAGTGATTCTTTATAAAAATGCTTCGAGGTTTTAACTGGAACTTCTACAAATTTGAGGCTTGATTGCTCAAAATGCTCGTCCGGCTGAAGGACCAAGATGTACGTGGCTGCCTTTCGACTGCGTTCAGCAGAGCACTGCCTTACCTTAGATGGTAAGCTTCCACTTTTTCAGATAACTGTTTTGTTCTCGAAAGAACGCTTTTATGATGATTTCTGTTTATATGAATCAAACTATGATTATTTGAACAATATATTCAGCTTCGAATTACAAACAATTGTAGCTTGATGCTTGTTGACATAATACAGAATTATTTTTTTTATTGACAGTTCTTAAAATTAGCTGACTATGTTTATTTTACAAAATAAATAAAGTAGTTGCTGTATTAAACATTAACAAATAAACTTTTGAACATAAGTTGAACAATCACCATATTATATGAATATTAAAATTTCAATACGCTCGGTTTCACGTAAAGATGCCACTTCTGCGCGAAAATTATTCACACTAAATGTTTTTTGACATGTGTTGTTAACATCATCACTGTTAGAGAAAAAAACGATGGGGCGTTGTTATGGAGCTAGAAACTTTCAAAGGTAACTTAATGGATTAAATTATTTTTGTATGATTTATAAGAAGATGATTTTCAAAGTTCGATATCTCGAAAACGATTAAGTTTAGGTATATGATGTGCTATGGAATTAGAATATCGAAAAGAATTGAAATATGGAAAAATACCCAGGTTGTTCTATTGAGGAGAAATCAACTTTGTTTCGTCATGACTTCTTGATTCATTCTATATACTTAATATTTATTTACTGTAGTGGATTTTAAAAAACCCTAAAACTTTTGCATCTTTGATATTTTTCGCTATCTATCTTACTTTGGGAGATAATCGACCGTTTCCGTACATATCAGCGACCCTGTATAGGAAATATGAAAGATAAAAATAAGAACAAATTAAAGAATCTAACTTCTTTAGAAGAGCATGGTATTTTATTTAACGAAGAACTCAGAAGACACAAAATGTGAACACACAAAATGACTATTAGAAACGTATTGAAGAAATTAAAATTATGAATAAATGCAAAACTGTTAATGGCAAAAAAATACAGAATATATTGGTAGTGTACATTCTAATTTAATCAATCGAGTAATATTATTTATACAGAGTAACTCAGTGTTAAACCTCCAAATATTCAGGATAGTTTTTTAGGTTAAAATAAGACTTTTGTAATGAGCAAAATGCAATGTAAATTCATATTTTCCTTCATTATGTGTCCCACTTACCACCCAAAAAGTTGTTTTAAAATGAGTATGATAGATTTTTTCAACACTTGTTATTTTACACACCGCGAAACAGTTTCCTATTTGATATCTGAAATTAAATACAGCGAATTCAGCCGTGAGAAGATAATCTGCAAAAATTAACATAATTATCGATATTTACCGCAAGTGGCGTTTGGGTAGATCAGCGTTTACGTTTTTCGTTAAAGCATATTTGTCTGCCCATTCCGATTCGAGTCTTCAAACCATCAACCACGCGTGCCAAAGAGATTTCCGAAACCAAGTGACTTGTTACAGTGTGGTCAAATAAGCATATATCTGTCTATCTATCTACTACGTTGACTAACCCGCTCATAAACATTGTATATCAATATCCTGAAAGTTTCATCCAATCCATATTTCCGTCATTCGTGGAACCGAAAGTAGGTTTTGGTCTGTCGACTTTCAGACCCATTTCCCTTTTGGATTTTAGCTGTATTTCTGTTTTTCTCTTTCGCACATCTTCCTTGTCAACCTTGCCTCTTATTTGCCATTTTTTATGTTAAGGCGATAGCTGAAATACAAGAAAGATTCAAATGACCTTATCCATGCATGGAAAGTCGAGAGACCAAAACCATAATATTCAAGTTTAGCAGTTAGATTTTGTGAAAGAGTATTCATCATTTTAGGTGTAGCCCCACATATACAACCTGTTTGAGATGAACTGGTTTCGAATAAAGCACTACATACTTTTCCATCGACCATAGTTAATAACAATTTATGGTGGACAGAAATTTCTGTTCCTTCAATAAATACTTTGGTAGAGACCAACTTGTCAATTTGGTCCTGTATCAATTTTGTTTCAGAGCGAATAAGTGTATCGTTTTCTTCGGCAAACAGACATTTGATGGGGCAACAATACATAGTAGAAGATGTTCTTGGATTCTACCAGGCACATATTTGGTCATTGTCAGATTTATGCAACTTGATTGTTGGCACAAAAGAAAAAAAAAGAAAAATTCATCGTATTTTTCTTTATCTGAATTATCATCATCAAATTTTTATTTATATGAGCTATGCCCAGAACTGCCATCACACCCCCACCAGAAAACAAAATAATATACGTTTCTACACCAGTGGATCATGAAATAATTAAACATTTTTGATATATTTACTTACCTATTTAATCTTTATTCTTAATTTAAGAGGTGAGAAAATTAAGTTCAGATTATTTAGTTATGCAAGAAATTCTTTGTGAGAGACTGAAAGTGCTACTGCGAAGAATTGTAATGTATAGATATGCCGAAATATTGGTGTTGTTATTTTCTGGTGAATGGTAAACAGGTATATTTTTAGATTATATCTTCTTAGAGTGTGTGTGTGTAGCTTTATGTCATTTGTGACCACATATTTGTGGGTATTTCTATTTAATTTTAGTTACTGTAGCAATACTATGTTTTAAGCCATTGCAGGTTGTGTTTAATTTGTTCCTGTACGGGCAATATTACAACCTTTACATGTTATTGTTGCGAAGGTGGTCAGTAGTCATCCAAGAGAAGAAAATAAAATGAATAAAGCAAAGGTGTCAAATAGAAAACGAAATTTTGTGTATATAGTTTCATAGAAAATGGTATATGAAATTTTATTCTACTTATATCGTTAGATTTTAGATTACATTAGGAAAGAGGAGCCTGCTGATTGGCCTTGATCATTGCGACCCCATGGATCTATTGTGGTGCTCCTATTTGTATCAGACTCCACTGCCTTGATAAGGGCCCCTTAGCTATCAACTTTTGGCTTTTCTTCACCAAGTAGTTGAAGTCTCAGTCTAGCAGGGCCTTCACAATGGCCCAATACATGGACTAAGGTTTCCTCTGCCTCTTAGCAGAATCTACACGTTGCGTCCTCTACCTGAGTCTACTCAGATGCCTATTAAGTTGGCAGTGACTAATGAATGACCTTTCTATTTGGCATAATAGGTTCCCCGTAAATTTGGCCGATCGTTCTCTAATTAACTCTTTAGCCTGTTTCTGTCGAGGTAAATTTTTCACCATTCCAGAGATGTAGTTTGCACCCATTTGAGAATGGATGCTCGTATGCATGGCTTGTCCACGTCGCAGAAGGGTTCGGGTCCTATAAGGGCGTTACCTGCGCTTTCTCTTGCCAGTTCATCAGTCTTGTAATTTTCCTTATGTACTGGTACTCACGCCACGGTCACTTTATTCTGACTTCCTGTGTCTATAAGGGTATTTTATTATTTACTTATATCGTTACTTTCGTGCAATAGTTTTATGATTGCAACTTTAGTTTTATTTATGCACATATCTTTACTTTATATTTAAATAAGTAAGCAAGCGGTTCCGCTATTAGTTAATTCACTTCTCTGGGAATCTATATGGTTACCTCATTATTTTACCTTGATAAACCTGATTTCAGTTCCATATTTCTGAATAAAAGGAAAACAGGGGTAATGATGGGATATTTGCAAAGTAATGATAAATACATAAATAAATTCAAATGGCGTAAGATTAATGTAATATAAACGTTCTAATACAAGAAAATAAATAAACTGAACATTGAAATACTTATTCATTCATCTAAATTGATTAATCATTAAGCCTGAAGGAGCGAATATATACCTGGAGGATAATTTCTAATCGGTAAAATAAAGCAAATCTATTAATGAGTTGTCGCTAGCAATTTGTAATAAATAATAGGTACCGACGGTATTTGCTGAATATCCAATAAAATAAAATCGAATTTATTACTTTTTGCTAAAATGCAGATGTACTGGTCATAAAATATTACCTTAACGCAAATGACTTTGCATTATAATTTAATCCCCTTCATTAATAATAGTGACAGCCGATTTGCATTCATTTTAATTAATGCAGCCAATATTTTAAAAATTATTATCTGGAATCCGTCAATATTTGCTCGTAATTAATATTACAATTAGAATTATAATTAGAATAAATTTAATTACTTATTGCAAGATGAGAACGTAGAAAATTAATGAAAGAAAATACTATACAGGGTGTCATCCAGCCTGGTATTGTCCAAGTATCCTGTCTTTCGTAAATAAGTAATTCTTTATAAGCAACTTTTTGCTACAGCAATAAATACATAAGTGGATATATAATAAATGAATTAATAGACCAACAAGAAAAAACCAATAAGAAAATCAACACTAGGGGTACTTAAATGTACACAACTGTCATTAAAATTTCTTAATTATAATTTGATATCACATATTGACATGCAGACTTTCTGTAATGTTTAATACTATTAATTAATATAATGTGTAATGGCTAATCATTATACAGTAGACGCAAAAGTTCTTCGATCATAGGATCTACCAGGAGAATTGACAATTTCCAACGAATGATATATTAGAAATGCATACGCATGCGTAACTAGTAATCGACTCGCCGCAATCTCACATCACATCAAACTCGTATTCAAAGATTCAAGCTAGTACTATTTGGGAACTGAAAGAGTGACCTTGTCATTAAATTAATTCTTAAAAATGTTTGAAACGGCCGAAGAAGTTCAGATGGTTATGTGGTACTATCAAGGAAAGTCAAGGCGTCAAATTAAAAATGCATTTAATGGTGCATTTCCCGGCCGACCTTCACCTGCATTATCCACAATTCATAATATTATTGACAATTTTGAAATACATAGTTGTGTTGATTATAAACAACGTAAAAAATTGATTCCTCCCAATGAAGCCCGAGATGAAAGAGATGTTATGATTTGTGCACTGGCAACCAACAACCCGGTACTTACTACTTCCCAAATTGCTGCTGAAGTAGGTTCTACACCATCAACGGTTAGGTCGGTTTTAAAAAAAAATGGGTACAAATCATACGAGGTTCGGAAAACTCATGAAATTTTTAAGACGGACAATATCAGAAGAATGGAATTTTGTGAGCAATTAATGGAAAAGGCGAATGCGGATGAAAATTTTCTTCGAAACATTGTTTCTACCGATGAATCAACTTTTCCTTTAATTGGTGAACATAATTCTACTCGGACACGATATTGGTCGCGAGAAAATGTACAAGTTTTACGAACTTCGCACTCAGTATCTTCAAAAACTAAATGTTTGGGTCGGCATACTAGGTGAACATATTATTGGACCATTTTATATCGATGGCATCTTAAATGGTCAAAAATATTTGGATTTGCTTCAACAGCAAATTGTCCCTAGGATTCAGGAAGTAGTAGGTGCTAGGTTTAATGAAATTTGGTTCCAACAAGATGGTTGCCCTCCCCATAATAGAGTTATCGTTCGGCAGTATTTGGAGGAAACATTTCCGAATAGACTTATTTCTGGGCATGGTAATATCTTATGGTCAGCTAGGTCACCAAATCTTGCGCCTTGTGACTTTTTCTTGTGGGGCTACTTAAAATCAAAAATTTATGGTTTTCAGGAGAATAGGCCCAACAATTTGCAGGAACTTAAACTAAATATTGAAAACGCCTGTTTAACTGTTACCCCTGTTATGTTGGGTAATGTTCGCCAAGGATTTTATAATCGTTTGGGATATTGCTCAGCTCAGGAGGGAAGTCTATTTGAGCATTTATTACATTAAACTTGTTAGGTGTAAGTAATAAATGTTTTCCTTAACACCATACATTTTTAATAACTTTTAGAATATTGTTATTTTGTTTTACCCATTTTTAAGAATTATTTTTGTGTTGAGAATTACTTTTTTAGTTTCCAAATTATAAAATTTTTCCATAATAGTACCAACATTAATAATAATTTTAAAACCAATTGTTTTCGCAATTTATCAGATTTCGCGAAGGGACGTGCATTCCACTTTACCTTTCCTGCATTACTAAACTCCTGCGCCGCCTGCATCCTAGAGTCTTAGATGGGTAGCGGCAGTGACAACCCTCTCGGTCGATGTTCCGATGTCCTTGTCGTGCTCAGTAGAGAACAAACCTTCAAGGTATTACTGCATCAGTGTTGCCAGATTATTTCATTTATCATGCACACAATTTATATTTTTTTAAACCCAACTCTTAGTTACGTTTTGGTAAGATAAAAAAGCAAATGAGCTAAACATAGTGATTTCATTGTTTAATATAAATTATAAAAATATGAATTTTATTTTATTTTAGTCAATTAGATTCTACCATTCTACAAAACTTTGCGTCATTATGTGTGAATAAAGTAGATCTGCCAGCACTGGACACCTTATTGGATATTTACGATAGTGAGATTAGGTAAGTGTAAATTGCGCTCAACTTTCCTATGATCGAAGAACTTCTGCGTCTAGTGTATAATATCAGACCTTTATGAAATAGCAAATTATGTATTTTTTTTCTTTTCTTAGTGTAT
The DNA here is from genome assembly GCA_963583905.1 of Stenurella melanura. Classification (NCBI taxonomy): domain Eukaryota; kingdom Metazoa; phylum Arthropoda; class Insecta; order Coleoptera; family Cerambycidae; genus Stenurella; species Stenurella melanura. The sequence continues at coordinate 110,947,917 of OY757316.1, forward strand.
TAATGTATATACTATTATGTGTTCTAGTATTATAGTTGTGAATATCACTTACAGATCTAATTCTCTTTGACATATAATTTGTTAGCAAATTGTGAATAATTTTATAAATAAAAACTATATATTAATAACTAATCTTTGATTCATACTTATGAATTTCTAATATTCCAAAATACTTGTTATACGGGTATATCTGTTAACTTTCAGAATAATTCTCATTGCTCTTCGTTCGGTAAGATTATATTAAAGTGTTTATTAAGGTATGGTTATGCATTAATGTTTTGTCACATGTAAATCCCATATGCGACTCTGAAAAGGACAGCGATATTTTGTGCAACACTAGCAGAGATATATCCAGGTTATAGAGCCGAGACTCACACAGTTCAACGTCAACTAACAGTTTAGCTGCAATAAAAGATTGAATTTTCGTAAGACGTACAAATTTCACTATTATTTTAAAATAGGCCTTACAAATGATAGAAACAGGTAATGTAAGGAATTATGCGATGTAGGTAAATGTACTATATGATGCAGATATTATAATTATACGATTAAAATCCTCTATTACCTTAGGTACTAAAATCCCGATTCGGATTATCCGAATCATCCCGAGTGTATTTAATCTTGACGTGTCAAATCCACAGTAAAAGTCCGAGGTATTCGGCGGCATTTCTGCTAGATCAAAGGAGTGTCGCATATGTGATTTATATGTGGTATTGTTACTTTTTTAGATTGCGCTGATCTTCGAAATTTCAGGCGAATGCCGTGGAGACGAATTAGCTAACCTAAAAGTTGATGATATTGTAGATGTAGTATCATCTTTAATAACAATACGTAATACCAAAACTAAAATATCCCGAACCATTGTAGTAACCAAAAATGAAGGAAACATAAATTTACTCGATCTATATCGTAAATATGCCGCACTGCGTCCGCGTCATGGTCGATTTTTAGTATTTTATAAATCAGAAAAATGTACTACACAGCCAGTAGGCAAAAACACTTTTGGAAAAATCCCAAGTATAATAACCACCTACCTAGGATTATCAGATCCAACCTTATATACTGGCCATTGTCTACGTAGATCTTCAGCAACTCTATTAGCGGATGCAGGAGCAGACATCACGACTATAAAACGTCACGGAGGTTGGAAGTCGACGACAGTTGCTGAGGGGTACATTGACAATTCGGTGCAAAACAAAACAAATATAGCAAATGAAGTACTACAAGCTGCAAGTACGGTTCAAAAAATTATAAATCTGAGTAAAGAAAATGTTTCATTTAGTGAAGTTCCCCTTCGAATATTAATTTGAATAGTCCTGAGAATGTAACATTTACTTATCAATGTTAATAAATAAGAATAATATTTTGTTTAACTGTTAACTTATACAAGTAAATATGCAATGTCTTATTAAATAATAAATAAGAATTACATTTTGTTTCACTACTGGGCATGAAATAAAAACTCCCTTAGGGAAATTGTTGTCTTATTTCGTCCCTAGGGAGTAAATGCTTTACCTCTGTCACAATTTTGATGCCATAGAAATCGATTTCTCCTCCCGGTCGTGGAAAAATGTATTTTTGTTTCAGCTACAAAAAATTCATCAAAATTATAAAAAATATAGATTAATAATTAATAAATCTTGTATCAAGATTTGAAACGTCTATAATCCAATTTCTTGGTATTACCAGGTAATCTTTATGTAATGTTGTGTTTATATCAGCTAGTAGAAAGTACTAACTGGCAATAATCAATGTTCAGAAACGATTATAATAATATTCTCTACTTGTTTTATTGCTATTAATCACACAGTAGCTGCATGACATAGTGCATGATGTAATAGAAGACACAGAGGAAAAACAACTGTACCGTGAACATCGGAAGTGGGCTGGGTACTTAATTGTGAAAAGGGCTCACCCATAAACCAATTTGACCTCAATTTAAAATACCTCTAATACCCGACCCTTTTTTCTATCGGTCTTTCATAAATGCATCCTTGAAAATATGTCTAACATTTAATAAGTAAATTATATAGTGAATTATACTAAGTTCTACAAGTGGGTATAGAATCCCGGGCGTAGTATTATACTTTATAATATGTGTAAAAAATCTGATTACATTTTCAAGTCCTATCAGGTAACTATTTGATTTAGACCTGTTTGAGAGCCGGGGGAAACATGAGGTCAGATCTCCACCATAATTATTATGATTCGAAATAATTATTGTTATTTAAATTACAAAAGGTCTTAAATAATAACTACATATTAATAAGTTCACATGGATGCCTTAGTTGTGTTTTCACATACATAAGATAATGAAACAGTGCATCGTATTTACGTTAGGATACAAAGAAGACTATAACATAGTGATATGTGGAGACCAAACGATGTACGTCCACAAGATGTCAACGGAAAGTGATGAACCTAAAAATAAATAAAACGCAGAGTTCATTTAATTTTAATAAGGTTAAACTAATAATATTATATAAAGATTGAAGTTTTAAAGATAATCAGCTTGGTTAATATAATTTAGAATAGACTTTTCAACCAGAAACGCAAATATCTTAAATATGACATCAAATGTCAAAGCTTAGGGCTGAATTTATAAAATATTTCTGTAATGACATTTTGAAACTACATAGAATATATCTCAAATAAAAGACAATTACCTATAGTTGCATTGAAGCGTGGTTGCTTCAGAAATAAGGACCGAAATGAGGTCCAGAGTTTGCAACAGACAGATTGACGTGTCAAGTTTTAGTTCATACTCACAAATTATTCCATAAAAGAGTTTGGTGAATGTGATTTCATGTCGTCCTCGAAGAAATACTTACGGGGGTTGTTGTTTAGTTTAATATACCAATAGATAAGAATATGTCAATTTAAAGATTACATTACACTTTTTTTATTTAAATATTTTAGACTAAGGAGACTATTGATTTATATGTATTAAATTTTATTTTAACCAGGAGTGGTTATTTATTGCTATAATTAGATTGAGAACAGACAATCATGTTAATACTGTTCTGTGGTATGTACCCAGTATGGACCATTGTGGGGCCCGAGAAATTACAAATATATCCGTAAATTGTTGACTGCAACATTGTACAAATTGTTTTCCATCTATTTATCTGTTTTCTAAGTTAGAATTTTAAAGAGAAGGACAGATCTGTTCTACATTCCCTTTTTGTTCATATTTATCTTATCAAATAGGTAATAGAAATTTGGCATATTAACATTCTGGGACATTGTATATACAAAGCTTATTATTTTTGTGCAATAGCAATATGTCATCTGACTAAGGCAATGAAAAATCTATGAATAATTAACTCGCAATATAAACAAATTGCAAACAAAACTGCTGTTGAATAATAGGCTTGAAAATGCTTCTAGCGTTATTCATAATTCCTACTAGTGACCGATAAACAACAGCCGAAAATTACTGCCAACTTTTCAAATGATAAGGTTAATAAAACAATAAGTCATTGTACAGATAAGTCATTCTACGAATATGTGTCACATACAAAACATAATATTAGTGGGTGTACTAATTTTCTTGATACCAACAATAAGTTGTGATAGTAGTGATGTGTTTACTCAGAGAAAAATAAACTGCTATTACTGTACAGATATTATAAACTTAAAAAAGGATGCGGTATTGGGGAAAATATACCAGACTATGTAGTGGATTGCGAGTAGTATGTTGGATATTGACAATGAGCTTAATAAATCGGAAACAGTTGCGTAAGAAGTTAACCATTTTATCTCATTAGTTAGTATTTATAAATCCACTTTATGTATTATAACACTCTTCGCAAATACAAAGCGAAGATGAACATAAAGTTGGCACCCAGAGTTAGCACCCCAGATTCACACTAGGTCTGAAACGGCAACGTAAAGAGCGGCCGCGCCACCTCTGGCGGGGATCATCTTGTTTCAAGGAGTAGAAGAGGCCTGTCGGGGGTGGAAAGCGGCAGCTCGTTGCCGAATCGAATTTTCCGATGAAAAAAAAATTCCAGCTCTGAAATGGACGTGCAAAGAGCTGCCGCGATTCGGGTTATGGCAATCATCATGATTCAGTGTAAACTAAACGCCTTCCAAATTTCAGGGGGGCAGCTCAATGCCAAGTCGAGCTTTCCTGAGGGAAAAAGAGTTTTCCGACTTTGGAAGGGAAGGGCCACGAGCTGCCGCGATTTTCTCTCTGTGGATGCTTTTCTTTTACCAATAGGAACCCTATGACCCACTTTCAGCGCGGCAGCTCAATGTCACGTCGAGTTTTCCGCGGAAAAAAAAATCCGACCGTGGAAGGGAAGGGCTACGAGCTGCCGCGATTTTATCTCTGTGGATGCTTTTCTTTTAATAATAGATAACCCTTGACCCACTTTTAGCGCGGCAGCTCAATGCCAAGACGAGTTCTCCGGGGGAACAGAGTTTTCCGACCGTGGATGGGAAGGGCCACGGGAAAACTCTTTTTTCCGCGGAAAACTCGACTAGGCATTGAGCTGCCGCTCTGAAAGTGGGTCATAGGGTTCCCATTGGTAAAAGAAAAGCATCCACAAAGAGAAAACCGCGGCAGGTCGTGGCCCTTCCCTTCCACAGCCGGAAAACTCTTTTTCCCGCGGAAAACTCGCCTTGGCGTTGAGCTGCCGCGCTGAAAATATGTCAAAGGGTACCTATTGTTAAAAGAAAAGCCTACACAGAGGGAAAATCGCGGCAGCTCGTGACCCTTCCCTTCCACGGCCGGAAAACTCTTTTTCCCGCGGAAAACTCGATTTGGTGTTGATCTGTCGCACTAAAAGTGGGTCAAGGGGTACCTATTGTTAAAAGAAAAGCATCCACAGAGAGAAAATCGCGGCAGCTCTTGACCCTTCCCTTCCACGGTCGGTATACTCTTTTCCCCGGAAAACTCGACTTGGCATTGAGCTGCCGCGCTGAAAATTGGAGGGCGGTTAGTTTACACTGTCATGAAGATTGCTCTTCTACTCCTTGAAACAAGATAATCCCCGTCAGCGGTGGCGCGGCCGCTCGTTACATTACCGTTTCAGACCTAGTGTGAAACTGGGGTGCTAACTCTGGGTGCCAACTTTATGTTCATAAAACGAAGAGTGTATTGGATCCGATCGGCACATTTCTAAAACTGGTAATATTACTCGTAGAGAAAAAAATCAGATCATTGTGTTGGTGATCGAAATCTAAACAACTTTCAAAATATCTGCCTGTCTGTCTGTCTGTCTGTCTGCCCGCCTGTCCGTCTGCCCGTCTGTCCGTTCGTCCGTTCGTCACGTTTTTGTAAGCGCGATACTTAAAAATGAAAAATCTATTCTATTGAAACTTGGACAGCAAGTTAGTGGCAGCTAGAGGAAGAACCCTATGGTTCTTGAACAAAATCGATCAATAAATAAAAAGTTATTAATTATTTAAATTAAAAAGAAAAAAATATTATTTTGTAATAAAACAAAAAATGTCTAAAACTAATGTTATTTACAAAGAAAACTGCGAAGAGTATCCTATAAAATGTGCAGCAATTCTATAAAGAGTGCAGAAATCGGCGAAGAGTATAATGGTTAGTTTGTTTTGTTTCTGCTTCATCTAAATATATGGGAAAGTACGAAAATCCCTATTTTGAAAGCTGACGATTCAGTCAGTTTTTCTAAAAGTTCTTGAAGATACTAGGTTTAATATTTTCCCCAAATTAAGATTTCATAATATAAGAATCAACTATAATTCACTAATATGTCATAAAGTCATTCGTGATACCTCGATGATTTAGAGTAAGTAGATGCAATATATACGGATATTCAAAAAGCATTTGATGCAAGTTATCATAATTTGCTATTAAATAAATTACTGATTACTGAAAAATATACAGGCTACTTGAATATTTCTTTATAAATTGGAGTTGTTTTCATAACATTGAAAGCATTAAAATTTTATGTTATTTAGTTATAAGAAACAAATTTGAAGGGGTAGTTTAAATAACTAATAAACCAGATACAGGAGTTAATTCAAATTATATTTGGAAAAATTAAAAAATAGAATATATAAGATAATTTGAAAACAAATGGTTTTACAAAATAGATTATTTAAAAAAAATAAATATCATTTGGTAGCTATCGTGTATGCAAAACTGCAATGTTGCAGTTATCGAAGAATAATTTTAAACTTGTGTGATCTCTACCAGTGATCACCTTTTAGCGAATTGGATTAGGAATTTATTTGTTTTGTCTCAAAAACACTAGGTTTAATGGAAATGTGTACTACAGAAAGTACTTAGAATTAAATATAGGTACTTTAATAGTATACTTCCAAAGTTGTTAATCAAGAGCTACCCACGAAGCGATATAGTCGGCCGACGGTGTCGACCGACCAGAACTGCCATACCAGATCTGCCGACTTGGTCTGTGAGCGATCTGATTTGTAGTGTCTACACACGAACATACTTAGAACAAGACGATTTGAAAAATTACTTAAGAATGAGCGGTCCAGTTTTTGATGAATTACTAAGTGAGTTAAAATATATTTAAAAGACTATTTAAAACAATTTATGGTGCCGCAAATGGGGATGCCAAAAACAATTTTCTTTATTTTAGGCTTATTATTTGAAGACTTAAAGAAACAAGATACTGTTATGCGTGAATCTATTCCTCCTGAAGAGCGGCTAATTGCAACTTTGCGTTATTTAGCTACAGGACAGTCGTATGAAAGTTTGAAGTATTCAACAGGTATAGCACCTCAAACTTTAGGATACATTATACCTGAAACATGCATGGCTATATGTAGGAATTTAAAAAATTACATTCAGGTAAGTACATACATAAATTATACATTTATTTAACTAATATTATAAAGTAATTTAACAACACAACGGTAACTCATATTTCGGTAAGTTCTAAATGAGATAAAACATTATTGGAAATCATTTATGATAAATTTACAGTACTATAGTAATCTGCGATAGAATATTCAGTTGATGCAGATGACTGGGTGGATTCATCAGGAGATGGTAGTGGAGGTTGAACTCGTTCAGTTTGGTATATATTTGATACAGCAGAATATGATGATTGACTCGCAGATGTCACTTGTGATTGAACTAAATGTTGAGAAATGTCATTTCGCAAGCTATTTGATGAATGAGACTGTGCTAGCATTCTATCATTATTATTATTATATGTCACGCAATAATTTTCGTTAAGCTTGTTTAATAATCCCAATGTACAAACATTGTGCATTAGACTTTCTGCAAATATTTGTTGATTTGCATTCATTTTTCTTAATTTAGCTGCGAAAGATATACAAGTGGAATCAAATTCATCGGGTTTGTCTGGATTAGATAATGTCTTGGTACATACTTTCACAAATTCATCTATATCCGTATTGGATGTTCGTTTCTTCTTCATCTTTTTTTCAGGTGGTTGTTTAAATCCCTAAAACAATAGTTATTTGTGTAAGTAATCCAAAAAGTATACACATATGCTTTGAATATGTACAAAACAAATATGCTTTTTGCGCATGTTAAACTCAATATTTTTTCTACCATATTGTGTACTTGTCAGTTACTTTATACACTAGTGAGGCATTTTCTGCACTATTGCAAAAAAATATTGTTTTTGCACAGTATATAGTGCAAAAACTTACTTACTTTTTGCACAATCACAGAATAAATATTTTGTTTTAGATGCCTGAAACAAAGGAAGGATGGAAGCAGATAGCTTTAGGCTTTAAACAACGTTGGAACATGATTAACTGTGGAGGAGCCATCGACGGGAAACACATAAGAATTACTCCGCCTCTTCACTCTGGAGCTCTCTATCGCAATTACAAACACTTTTACAGTATTGTTTTAATGGCAGTTGTTGGCCATAATTATGAGTTTATTTACGTGGATATAGGGAAGCAAGGCAGAATATCTGATGGAGGGGTATTTGATGCAACCTTATTTGGTCAACGCTTGAAAAATAACTCTTTAAACCTGCCCGATGTAAATGAAAATGATGAAAAACTAAATTTTGTATTTGTTGCTGATGAAGCTTTCCCTCTTCATAGCAATATTTTAAAGCCATTTCCACAAAAAAAGTTAACTAAAGATAAGAGGATATACAATTATAGAATTTCAAGGGCAAGAAACGTAGTGGAAAATACATTTGGATTGATTTCTGCAGTGTTTCGCATCTTACACACTCCTATTAGCATTGCTCCAGAGAAAATCAAGTATATTGTTCTAGCCATTTGTTATTTGCATAATTTTTTGAGAAGAACTAGTCCAACATACAGTAACACATCATTACTTGACAATGAAGTAGCAAGTAGAAGTGAAATAATAACGCCATTGGAAGAGACAATCATAAGAAATGCATCTACTACTGCAAAAGCAAATCGGAAATTATACATGAATTATTTTAATGGCAACGGAAAAGTTTCTTGGCAAGAAGAAATGCTAAAAGCAGGAAAAAGTTAAATTAAAAAACTTACCTTTTCAACTGGTTCTTCACCAGCTTCACTAGTCGAAACTTCTTCTACAACAGATTGATTTAAATCATCCTCGTCACTAATAGTGTAGTTTTGGGTTTCAGTATCTTCAATTAATGTCTGCGAATTTTGAGACTGCGAGTCAATGGATGCCAATGGTACATCCTGATCTTTTGTGAATAAAAGTAACTTGTACCTTAAATTTAAATAAATACTTAATACAAAATTAGCTAAATTTTAGTGACGTAAATCTGGGATTTTTTTTTACCGATTTACCGTTTTTACCAATGGACAATTTCCCGGAAATTTTCCATTTTCGGAAAATTTAAATGGAAAATTTCAGCCTTTACATCACTACAAAATTTTATTCATTAACACTTACCATAACGTTGGCACATAAATGTCTGCTGTTCCTGATCCACTTCTATTAGAATTTTCAATTTTTTTACATTCTCTCCTAAAAGCATTTCTCATATTTTGTATTTTAGTTTTAACATCTTTTATAGTTACATCATTATAATTTTTGCTTTTTAAAAATTTTGTCAAATCTTCATATGCTTGTCTTTTCAAATTCTTATTTATATAATCTGGGTCTTTAATTTTCCACAAACATGGTCCTTCTCTATATAGTTCTATAAACTCTGTTACTATTTCTTTTGTCCACTCCATAATAATTATTACACCACAAACAAAATTTATTTAAACTAAGATCAAACGACGAGCGTTAGATTTTTTAACTTGTAGCGACCTGTTCCTACACCGACGACGTATTTACCGACCGGGTCCGTCGCTCAGCACAAACGTGAGTTCCAAATAGACAGACACTGTCTTCTGCATACCAAATTGCTCAAAATATCGCTTCGTGTGTGGGTACCTAAGAACTGCGCGTCTGACGAGAAAAACAGAAAAGACCGTTTTCATGTAGAATTGATCAGGCTGCTCAGAAAAGTAGCCACATGGAAAAATGTCAGTAGCGTACCACTTTCTTCATAGAAAATATCAGAGGACATGTTTGCAGGGACGCCACTGGTGGAGGTATAAAGTAACTTTTCTACTCAAACATGTGGTTTTATTCTCTACTAATACATACTAAAATTGAAAATAATATCCAAAGTACTTTCTGAGATACTAAAAGATAAAGATTTTAAAAAAGTCAAAAGTCAAAAGTGTAATTAATACTCATTTATTATTATTATTTCTTTTCCACTATTTCGGGTATGCTCTTATTAAACCTTAATATCACATTTTTAAGAAACTTTTACGTAACATTCAAACACCGGAACCATTTTTATTAAAATCTCATATAGTACAATAGTTTAATCTTCGGGTGACCAAACTAGCCATAGCAGAGGTTTGTGCCATTGATACATTTAATCAACATCACGTGAACTTAGCGTATACCAACATTTCGGCAACATTTTGGAAAGGAACCATTCTTTTGTCAGCTTTCATTTTGAATAAAGAAAAAAATTGAGATTTTTTTTTTTTTTAATTCCCTCTACCTCACACCGAGCAGAATTATCGTCTGCCAGTGTAACTGGGGTATATGAAGTATATATACTAACTACTTTTGTGGGCACAGTTCCTTGTACAGTCACCGGTTTGGGTGCCGGCACTTTAAGCATGTTTTTAATCTTAATTTTCCTCCATTATTTTTGTTTCGCCGATTACACCCGGACTATTTGCTTTTAGCATATTGTAAGGTACCGAATGCTCAAAATTATAGTTCGTTACATTTCTAATAATTATTAGAATAATTATTATTAATTATCGAAAATTTTATTCTCCTATGCTCTGGTACTATTACGAACTATTCCTACGACAGATGAAAAATTATCAGTAGCTAGCTTATGCTTAAGCCTCAGGATAATAGATGGCGCACGATCATTAATATTCAAAGTAAATTAAATAAATAAATAAAACTTTAAAATTAAGTTGAGTAGACTAAACTACAATTATAATAAAGTCTGTTAGCCACATGAAAATGTAGAATAATCAACACAGATATAGTTCCTTTATTTAATTTAATATTCCCTTAATAAAAAAGAACTACTTTTTGGACGGGGCAACGTGACTACCGGTCCGGAAAATATTTAACAATACGCCGCGCTGGATTAAATTCCTTCTCTTTCGCTCGAGCCGTCAATCAAAGATGGACGTATTTGAAATTTTGTTAAACCTGTAAGGGGGATATTAAGATGGAGAAACCTTATAGACGTATAAGGTAATAGTTTTAAATAATTACATATCGGTTAATATCATGTAACGTTTAAAAATTTTGGTTTAGGTTTTTCTTTAAAATAACAAATTTCTTTTTAACGTCGACGTGTCTCTATGATACACTTTTGCTTTGAGCAAGATTATATACGTTCAATTTTGATACTATGTTTTTCTATACGTTTCTTGATAATAACTTTTTGGATAAGAATACTGCCTTTGTCTTTATCACGAAATTTTATTATTTAAGATTTTCTATCAGGCAAACGAAAACCTGGGCGAAGAAATTTCCTTAATTTTGTCTCGGCGATAAATTATTTATCTACGAGCACGTTCTCTACGATTTCATAACCTCCAAAATGGAATGGTACCACATGTGACAACGCGCTAGAGGAGCAAAATGGAGGTCCTCAACCATCTAACTACACGGTTAAAATTTATTATCATCGGAGAACAGGGGCGTACTTAGGAATTTCTCTCATCAGGGTATTAGAACAAAAGATACGTACTTTTGATTATTACATGTAAGAGGGATTATTTTCACATATCTATTATTGTACATTAATTCGTAATCACTTATATCTTAAATTCGCTGTTACAAATATTTCGTCGTAGTATTGATTCCTTGTCAATTTTTTGTCGTTATGTTCAAATCTACTTAACGTAATCGTAGTTATTTGATAACATGATATAATTTGAATTTTACCAGTATTGCAGATTCGTTCTATCAAAGTACTTTTGTTTTGAATATGTCTCAGTGATTAGATATCGGTAATTATCTGCACATAATACGCGTCGTGTAAACTGAAATTTCCAAGATTTGACAAGTCAAATCATATCACTTATGTGGATTATTTATTTAAAGGGAATTCGGATGTTCGGGGCGTGGTAAAATGTGTATCTATTTGATAGGAATGAGTCCTAGTATTAATTTTTGTAGTTATATAACTTGGGGTGTCTCGTATTTTATTTGCTAGAGATGAACTGTAGTATTATTTTTTTTTGTAGTTATATAACTTGGGGGTGTCCCGTTTTTAAGTATTTGGCATTACGCAGCGAGGAGGCTATATACTGGTAGGCTCAAATAAATATCACGTTCTTACGATATTGCATATCTTGCATATTGTTAAGTTTCTATTATCTTATCGGGTATAATGTGTGCTTTTGTTAGATAATGTATCTTATATCTTTATTTCGTTGTAATATATTAATTTATTGCCTTATCTTCTTTCGTTGTATAATATTTCGTGGTTACCTTTATCTTATTTCGTTGTGTATATAGTATGTTGTCGTCTTGTAATATATGCTTTTGTTTCATAATTGAGACAATTTACGAGTCATATCTTTTGTAATATAATTAATTTGGCTCTCGTAAAAGTCTCAAGCCTACTTTGAACTTCAGTTATTGTAATATAGTATCTTGTATATATTTATATTTTGATATCGAGTTTTGCTATGGAGTATCGTTGATGCTGTGATAGTTTATTCCTGTAATATAATATTTTGTAATATGGTACTATTGTATATATGTAATATGTGTCTTTTGTTTATTTCTAGCTTTTCCTTTCCTCGATTACCCTAGTTAATCATGGCGCCCAATCCTTGAACTCACTGTCCTATATGCTCTCCGTATCTTTGCTGTGCTAGCCAGGTTAAATCAGTGGCGCTAACCACGTCGCTCGTAGGGTAGCCCACCTTTAAATAACTTGGGCAAGCTAAAACTTTTATTTAATCACCACAATATAATTTACAGTATCTCGTTAAAAATCTTATCTCTAACCAGCATAAATATAAAGAAGTGTCTGATAGCGAACTAAATTATAAAGATAAGCTTTTTTAGGGAACCCCAGTCATACCATCGACTATCATTTTGCGTGTTTTTTATACCTGTATAAAATAGCGTAAAATGAAATGTTCTTATATATAAAATGTTCTATTTTATATTACTTAGTGCACGCTAGTTATAAGTTTAGAATATACATATTTTAAAACAATAAAAACAAGGTTAAATGGAAAAATGGTGCCGACACTCGATCGGCGAAGTTAAGGAAAGTCGGTCGGGTCCAGCGCATGAATGGGTGAGTTCTCGTTCAAGTACGTCAGTCTATCTCATGAGCTGTAATAGCGTTGACTGGACTGACACGGCTTGGCTAGGAAATAGAAGCAAAGGGCTGATAACTTTACTAAGGAGCTCCTTATAAACAGACTCGAAGTCTTGTAAGGACTGTGTCCGGATAAGGAGCCCTAAGGTGCAAAAAGGAGTACTACAATAGATCTATTCTGGTCGCAGTATGCAAGGCCAATCAGCAGCTCTTCCATCTAAAATATATATAAAAAAAATCTTCCTATGCGGACATTCGTTTAGAGAAAATCCCCCCCCCCCTTCTTCCATATTCTCCCACCATACCAAAAGTTTTCAGAGAGAAGAAAGTTTCCTTGTTATATATTCTCTTTTCGATTACTGAGTGGCAGACGTTAACCTTTCGTCGTCGATTTTGCACGCCATTTCCTAGATTAGTAACAAGTTACAGAAAAATTTCGTCTTCCATAGAACCTAGGATCCGTTAATGACATGCAGAAACCTAAAACTAAACTCTATCAAATATAACAATATAATAACAAGATAATACTAACTAAATTGGAAATATTCCGACATAACACACACAGTAATTTTATAATATACATGGCTGGCACATTAAATACTGTTCAAAAATATAAAAATTGTACTTGATATTATTATGTCATCAAATTAGGCAAAGTAATTTAATTGACATTTTCTGAAAATTTGGGAGCAGGCTTGTTTTACCCTTATCTTCAAAAGTGACATTGTGCGGAATTGCGCTTTTTGCGTTTTAGGGGCGAAATCAACCCCTTTTGTGAAAAATTGAAAAAAATGCTAATTTAAGCATTCTATCAATGGAATCTTACTTAGTTATGTAGAATAAATATTCCTTAATATTTTGAAGCATGATTTATAATTTCCATAAAGTTTTCAACCCTTAAAAACTACCCCGTAAAGTCGTAAATCAGGAAAAAATAGTTTTTTTTTGTCTCTCTGTCATGTGAAATCGCACATTAACGAAACAAAGAATTGTTTAGTGCTCATTATATATAATTTATTTATGAATTGTAAATTTTCAACCCTTAAAAACTACCCCTTGTCCTGTTATTAAAGAAAAAATTATTTTTTAGCAGATTTAACTGTTTCAATTTTGGGTATCCAATAAAAGATAAATAAAAATGGATTCTACTGAATATTAACAAGTTTATTAATTAATTTATTTATCAATTTATTGTTTAATTTCAACCCCTAGAAACCACCCCTAACTTTAGAATCAATTAAAAACAATTTTTTAGCAGCTTTATTAGCTTCAGTTTTCCAGAATCGTTTTCACTGCTCATGATATATTTTATTTTATTTATTTATTTCTAATTTTCAACCCTCAAAATTACCCTTTATGTATAAATTGGTGACAAATCATTTTTTTAAGATTTTAAAACATTTTACTAGTGCATCCGTGGCTTATAACAGTTCAATTTATTAGTTTAGATTTAGATTAAAATAAGCATTGCAATACATAACATTTCAAAGTTTTTTTATTTTTTATCAAATATTAATGTATAAAAATTACAACATCCTGTTTTTCAAACTACTCTTCATCAGAGCTATTATCACGTTCGATTTCTTCTTCCTGGTCAAATGGAAGACAATTCTGACAACTTTCACCACTGCATGTTCCACATGTCGCATTGCAAAATAGACCAACCACGATATTAATAGGTACAAATTGCAAAAATTTCTCTGAAAAAATGAAATTGGTTTTTTGACGATATCTCCGTCAATTTTCATGCTATTGAGCCCATCTAAAAAACATTTTAAAGGTAATTTGATGGACTACAAGATTAAGGACTTTTCGGATGTTCGGCGCCCTTAGATTTTTAAAGCTAAAGGGTTAAAGGGCTGAGAACAGGTGATACTAACATGTCGATATCAACTTCAATCGCCTATATCTTCATTAATTTTCATCGTATAAAAATTTTAAAAAAAAACAAAATTTTTATTGAAAAAAAATCTATATTTTTGTTATATACTAAATTTTACGTATCTATCACCCTTTCGAAGTTATTTTTAAAAAAAGAAAATTTTTTAGAAAAATTCAAAAAGCACGTTAAAATTAAAATTAACGTTTTTCAAAAAGCATGCATTTTTAAATCAGTTAAACTTTTTGAGCATATGAATAACACTAAAATAAAACAGGAGGAAAATGATGCATTTCAATTCTGGTGGTCGTGAGGTTAATTTTACTGTTCATTTTTTCTTAAAAAAGCTGAGTAGTCAATCTTTTTGGCATTGTATCTCGCTTAATTTAAATGCGATCGACTTTTTACAGTGCTCATTTTAAAGGTCTTTTCAAGCACTACACAAATTGTTATTAGCATTATACTCCTAAAGTCGATTATTTTTCCGTTATTTCAAGTTGAATGCACCGATTCGAGCACTCACAAAAAAAAAAGTTTCCTTTCGTCAACCATATCTCACTTTATATTGCACCTAGGATATTTCTAAAAAAACGAATCTCTTTGTTTTTTTTTATAAGCTACAATTATGTTTCTTACACTTTTTTTCATTAGACGCATAATGTTCGAGTTATTCGTAGAAAACCGTTGAAAAAAGTGTCATTTTTTAATGAAAATGGCGAGTTTTCAATCACAAATAACTTAAAAAGTATGGAGTTTTCGAAAAAACTTCATAGAACATTTTTTGCTTAGAATTAGGTTCTCTATCGACTCCCGGCCATAATATCCACATCCACCCCCAGGGTAAAGGCGCAAGTTGGCACCATGTCACTTTTGATATCTGAGATATACACTAACATTTCCCAAATTTTCACGCAAATCGATGACGGTTGAAAGATTTCGGAGGCAAAAGCCTTCATTGACTGTATTAATTATTTAGAGCACATTTTTATACATTAAAATAAATATTTAAGTCAATGTTGAGTAGTCTACGTTTAATATGCTTTTTAAATGTAATTGGTTTGAGATACTTAATCTCTAGAGGTAATAAATTTATTACTTTGCATAAAACATATGAAAAAGACTTCTGATATGGAGAAATAGATTAGTGTAGGCGAAAATCTACTATGTTTTCATAGCAACGGGTAACAAGCCTTGTTAATGTCAGTGAGGTATTATTATTGCTAAATTGAAAACCGTTTTTGTAGTGACAACGCATGTCATTCAAGACGACGCGACACTGCAATCCATGTAAATTTGATAATATATGCGTGTAAATTCTGCAGTCCAGAGAAGGCAAAACTAATTGGAATTACAAGTACAGTTAACCGCGTGCATATTTTATACGAGACCATTAAACAGTAAAGTTATAAGGTATTTATTTTTGCTCAAAACGCTTGTTTGTCAGTATAAGGCTGTTTGAGAAATAATAGGCGTAACTATTTTATTGCCATTTTATGACCTAAGCAGCATCCAAAATCATAAAAACCAGATTGTATTTGCGACTTTTATGCATAAAATGAATAATAAACTCTATTGCTACCTACACAACTTGCAGAGGTTAGCTTTGATTTTCCGTGCGTTATAAATCTTTCTCATAATTTTATTATGAACTGTGGATTCCGAGAGTTGTCCGTTAGATTACCATAAATACATGATAGATAAGAAACAATTACATTATAATTACTTTATGATTGCGTACAGAATTGTCCAATAGAGCACTAGCAGTGACGTTACAGTTATGCCAGCTGTCACGTGATTGGTTGACAAACTCCGAAATTTAAGTAAGTGTCAGTTTTCGCTTGATAAAATTAAAGTGGAGGATTTCTGAATATCAGCTATGTGTAGTGATGTTTGTTAATGTTTCATTAAAAGCCTAGTGTGAGAAAGAGTTTTATATATACTTTATTAGTGTTGTGTAAAATTTGATGTCAAATACGTTGACATATTTGTGAACCCATAATATAGTGAAAATAAAGACTATATTGGATTTTTCAATTTTTTTGTACATATGTAATATCACGACATATTTCAATAAATGTTTAATTAATACAGGCTCAATTACAGCTAAGCATAGGTTAAAAGTTGTCACAACATTCATTGATTCATGCCAATATATCAATCGTATTATATTAATGGTTTTATAAACCTGTTGTGAAATTTATGTTTTCAGACATTCAAACCATTTCCCATCAACTTTTTATTCACTATATCTTACTTTCATTTGGCTCAACGGTTTCTAATAAATTTAATTTTTTACCACAATGACAATAAACAGATGTTTGTATTGTGAAATGCGGGAGTAATAGTAAATATAATATAAAGATAGGACTGTGAGACCATTTCAGTTTCCATTTAATTAAAATCATAAACAAATATGGAACGTAATATGCTCGAAATATTTTATAGGTATAAGTATACTTACCTAGTTTGGTATTTGTTTTGATTCTTACAATTATAATCACAGATATTCAAAATATTGATAATGCTTACAAATAAAATGTCAATGACGGCAAGTGAGCTAAAACGCGACAGAACTTAAAAAATAACACACTTTTAACGGGAGTAAAATAAATTTCTTCAAAATGATGCCTATAAACATAACAATCATAATATGAGTTTAAGATCGTACACATTATAGATAATAATAAAGGTAAGTATGAATAATAATAGTCTTATAGTTTAGATAGCATTTTTATTTCCAGGAACGGTCACAATGGTTCATTAATTTAACACTATGTTGGAAGCAGTATGAGTCTTCCACTTTTAAATCCTATAGGTTAACTTCATTAATATATTTCCACTTACAGCCGGTTTTACAATCGCTAGTTAACTTCCAGTCAGGGTTAACTTTCAGGTTATTATAGAAATTGGGTTTTACAATAGCTGGTCATTCTCGATGTGGTAGTTATCTAGCAGTTAACTTTACTAGCAGATGAGGTGTGGGTAAACTAGAAGTTGGCAGTTTACTGGCAATTTATAACCTATGAAATAACTGTCACAAAATAATGTTTTGATATTATCCCTAAAAATGGATATGTACAAAGTAAATGCATATAGCAGTGATGAGTAGCCAAGGTAATCCTGTATAGACTTAACTTTTTCGAAGAATACGATAGAAGAGATTTCTTAAATAGATCGAGACTAAATACTTCCTACTTGCTTAGTAATAGACCACTAACTCATAAATTGCTTCTGACATTTATATTTGATAGCAGATGACGTGACCTTGGACCAAAATTCATACATTTTATGTATATTACCCATTTTTCCAGTACCAACATTATAAATTTTATTCACAACCTCTCGTTTACAATTCATCACTTAGGGCCATTACTTTCGGTCTCCGTTAACCTTTAACCGTCGGCCAAATCATTGTTAGACTAATTCAGTTACCATGGAAACAATTGTACTTTCAGTTATTTAGCCCACGGTTAAAGTTTAACCGAGACCGAAAGTAATGGCCCTTAACTTTATATTGAAAAACGTATGTGTCGGTTAAGTTATAGTTAACCTGCAAGTAAAAGTCAACTAACATGAAAGTTAACTTGCGATTGTAAAACCGGCTGTTAGAAATGTTACGAGGGGACTCCTAAAATGTAGAATATAAATAAAATTATAATAAATTCACTAAAATTCACTTACCATATGGAAAAGAAATAGCTTTTGACATGTGAACAAGATGACATGCATTAGATAAAAGTCAGTTCAGCAAATCACGAAATGTATAATAGATAAAGAACACTAACAATACATTTTACACTGGAAAAACGTTTAAAAAAGCACAAAAAACTCTTTAAAAACTCAAATTATTTTATATGGTCACAAATGCAAAACTAGGTTATTGTCAACCAAACAGCTGTGGCGGCCATGTTGTGACGTCAGCTGCTACTGCTCTATTAAGTTGGTTATTGATAACCATTGTTTTTGTCGCAAGGGTGATTGCACATAAAACTTCCTAGACAATTCCGTGATAACGAATTAGGAGCCTAAAAGTAAGGATTTTTCCGTGCGCGTGTGACAAATTCTCGTGTGAGGCGAAGCCGAATTTTTTCTATTTCCAATAACTTTCGAGACATCTGCTAGCGAAAATTGCTAATTTTCGAAAATGCTTTAGTACCTCACGCGTTTCGACAACCCTTAGTTTCACAGGAATGTTCTCATAGTAAAAGTTGTGGAGCATTAAGTTTCCTTTAAAATGGGTTATTATTTATTATTTTATCGTCAAATGATCAAAAGAAAGTCTCTGGCAAATTTAGAGATTCCGAAAGAAAACAATATATTGCACTTTCTCATTATTTGGAATGAAGATCTGTTCTAGAAATCTCTTCATTTTCAAATACCTGTTCAATGAAGCCCTACTCGATGGGGTGCGTGAAAAAACACGTGACACCCCCGATGCACTTGTGCATCAAAATCAAAATCAACAAAATATTTTCTTAAAGTGTACTTCTTTAGGTTCCATAGAAAAATCAGTTAAAAATCATTAATGAAAAGAGAAATTTGACAGTTTGCAAATGTTTAATCATATTTTTATTCATTAAAACTCTCGTAATTAAATTGGAAACAGTATTAAAATATGCGTAAGACATCAATGCTTTACTTAGTTAGTTCTCGGAACTGCTGATATTATTTATGTTGAGTTAAAACATTAACTGTACATTTTTTCTTGATAATTCGTATAGAACACCTTTGTCACTTATTGTCTTTGTCACTAACTAATATATAACAGAGTGTGTGTTATGTCACTTGAACTTGAACTGTCGTTAAAAATAAACTTCATATAAATTACACTTCGTTTTCATTAATATGGTAGCAGAGCGTGGTTCCCAGAATTCTCGAAACTGGTAATTAGTACAATAGCAAATGGAGTTCCAAGGCGTGGAAAAACTACGTGGAGCTGACAACTGGAATTTGTGGAAGTTTGTTGTGCGGAATTTGTTAAGAGGAACTGAGAACGCGCATGAAGTGTGTATTGGCGAGTTGAACAAACCGGAAGCGGTTGTAGCAGCGGCAAATCAAGATCAGAGGAATCAATATGCTGCAGAGCTAAAGACTTGGGACAAGGCGGACAGGTTAGCTAGTCAAGTAATTGTAAAAACGCTGGAAAGTAAAGTTATGTCTTTGCTGGTTACATGTCAAACTGCTCGTGAAATGTGGCTGAAATTACACGCTATTTTTGAACAGCAGACGCAACAAGCAGCTCATACTGTTCAAGCAGAATTCTTCAATTTTAGCATGAATCTAGCTGATGACATGGTTACTCATATTTCAAAATTTGAAAGTGTAATTTTGAGGTTGCAACAATTGAATGTCAAGCCTGATGATTCATCCCTCATGGTGAAACTCTTGGATACTTTGCCAGATGAATTTGAAAGCTTACGTCAAGCTTGGTGGGTGCGATCTGAAGATCAGCGAACTTTGACCAACCTCATAAGTGTGCTGACATCAGAAGATAGACGTCGTCAGCAGAGATCAGCGAAGCAAGAAGAGTTGGTAGCTTTGGTTGCAACAAAAACAAAGAATTTTCAAAAGGAAAATCATGACAAAGTAAAGAAGGAATTCCATTCTAAGCCTGAGGAGAAGAAATCAACGTTCAGGTGTTACAAATGCCAAGATATAGGTCATTTTCGTCGAGATTGCCCATTTTTGAAGTCTGGAAAAGTTAAGATACAACATACCAGGGATCAAGCTTATGTAAGTGAATGTTTGACTTCAGAAGTGGATTCGGAAGCATGGATCGTTGATTCTGGTTCGACAGATCATTTAACTCGTCAGCGAGAATGGTTTTCTACATTTGAGGAGTTCAAAGTTCCTAGAAAGATTTTCATCGGGAATAACTCAACAATGGATGCACTTGGACAGGGAAGGATCAACTTTGAGTCAAATATCGAAGGAAAATGGTTGCGAGGTCATATGGAAAACGTCTTGTTTGCACCACTCGCTAGAAAAAACCTGTTTTCTATTATTTCTGCGTTGGACAAGGGTCTATCGTTCCAATCTACATCTTCTGGATGTGTCTTTTCAAACGGAAGGGAAGTCAAAGCTTGCGGTGTGAGGAAAGGAAATTTGTTCGAAATGAAGATTCGACTGATTGCTCCAGATGCTTCGAGCACAAGTGAAGCTAATGTAGCAATCAAGAATTCTTTGCAGATTTGGCACGAAAAGTTAGCTCATCAAAATAAAAATCATGTTTTGAAGATTCTGAAGAAGAATGGGATTGAAGTTGCTGAAGATAACGTGTTTTGTGGATCTTGTGTCGAGGGAAAACAGCACCGAATCCCTTTCCAGTCTAGAAAGCAACGAGCAACTGAGTGTGCTGAAATTTTGCATGCTGATTTGTGTGGTTCGATGGAAACTACTTCTTTGGGAGGAGCAAAATATTTTTTGTGTTTCACATGTGATTTTTCAAGAATGCGCTTCGTCTATTTCTTGAAAAAGAAAAATCAAACTGGCACAAAAATCTCTGAAGTGTTGCAGATTGTCAAGAATAGCTATGGGAAGTCAGTAAAAAGTTTGCAGTGTGATGGTGGGCTGGAATTCAATAATGAAGCTGTGAAGAAACTGCTGATTTCAAATGGTGTAAAGCTTATTATTACAAACCCGTATACTCCACAACAAAATGGATGTGCAGAGCGGACAAACAGGACTGTAGTTGAACTAGCTAGGACAATGCTCATTGCGAAGAACTTATCGAAGAATCTGTGGGCCGAAGCTGTGAATACAGCAGTCTTCGTACTCAATCGTGCAGGACCCAGTAGCATTGAGGGGAAGACACCTATTGAGCTGTTCGCAGGAAAATCAGGACACTTGAACAAGTTGCACATATTTGGAAGTGAATGTTATGTTCATGTACCTGATGTGAAGAGAAAAAAATGGGATGCAAAAGGAAGAAAATGAATTTTTGTGGGCTACGTTGATGAAATCGATGGGTTTCGTGTCTTGATGCAGCCAGGAAATCATATGATCAGAAGTCGAGAGGTTGTGTTTGCACCAGAAGAAGTTGAGAAGACTTTAGCAGTTTTTGGACCGAAAGTAAATTGTAACCAAGGAAATCAAGAACTTAGAGATGAACAAATTCAACATATGGTTGAAGAAGAAGTATTGCCGGATGAAGGAATTCAACATCCAGTTGAAGGAGAAGTGATACCCGTTGGAGATCAATCTGTTCTTGGGGAAGAAGATGGAAGAACTGGTTATCAAGAATTAATTGATCAAGACGAACCAATGATGGGAGAGTCACGTGCTCTTAGAGACAGAACAAAACTTCAACCACCAGACCGACTGTTTTATGATGATCTCAGAAGTAGTGGAGCCGAAGAATTACAACGAAGCTATGAAGTCTGATGAAAGAGTACATTGGAAGAAAGCGATGGAAAGTGAGATGGCATCTTTGAAGAAAAATTCTACCTGGACTTTGGTTGATTTACCAATAGACCGGAGAGCTATCACCAATCGTTGGGTTTACGTGGTTAAACGTGACAGCGAAGGGAACATCAGTCGATTCAAGGCACGTCTCGTTGTTAGAGGATTCAGTCAAAGGGAAGGTATCGACTACAAGGAAACATTTAGTCCGGTTGCTCGGTTTGATACTATTCGCTCAGTTTTAAGCATTGCTGCAAATGAGAAATTGGAATTGCGACAATTTGATGTAGAAACAGCATTTTTAAATGGAAAACTTGGAGAAGAGATCTATATGGAGCAGACTGAGGGTTTCTGTGATAGTACTGGACGAGTGTGCAAACTTCAACGAAGCTTGTATGGTTTGAAACAGTCGCCCAGGTGTTGGAACAAGACGTTCCGAGATGTTCTTTTGAGTTTCGGAATGAAAGAGAGTACTGCTGATTCTTGCCTGTTCTATCAGGTCAAGGGTCAAGAGAAAATCATTGTTGTCCTTTATGTAGATGATGGTTTGGTTGCAGCTTCGAGTTCCAAGCTTATTGATGAATTTCTAGACAGGTTGCAGAAGAATTTCAAGTTGTTGTCTGGACCGGTAGTAGGACATGATCTGAATATTCTTATCAGGCACCAGAGTGATGGGTCCATTTCGATAAGTCAAGAAAAGTATGCAGAATCTGTTCTTCAACGTTTCAAGATGAATGAAGCAAACAAGGTGTCGACTCCGATGGTGGCTTATTTAGGCAGAGAATATTTATCTGAAGTTAAGTTGACAGCAGCCCCTTATCGTGAAGCAGTTGGTTGTTTGATGTATTTAGCTGTCGCTTCTAGACCAGATATAGCCTTTGCAGTCAACTATGTGTCTCAATTTCTTGAGAAGCCAGAAGAAAAACATTGGGAGATGGTAAAACGGATTTTAAGATATGTTAAAGGTACAAAAGGACTTGGTATCAGGTATGGCTCGGAAGAAGGAATGGGGAAACTGGAAATTTACAGTGATGCGGATTATGCAAGCAACCCAACTACACGACGATCAGTCAGTGGAATTGTGAGCAAGTATGCAGGTGGAGCTGTTTCATGTGCGAGTCGGAGGCAACAGAGTGTTTCTTTATCAACTACCGAGGCTGAATACATTGCAGCAAGTGAGGCTGCACGGGAGGCAGTTTGGTTAAAGAAATTGTTTGAGGAGATAAGCAATCTTGAAGAAGTTCCAACTTTGTTCATAGACAACGCCAGTGCTATTAAATTAACAAAGAATCCGGAATTACATAAACGTTCGAAACATATAGATGTCCGATATCATTACATTCGTGAGCAAGTGCAACAAGGTCTCATTCTTGTTCAACATGTTCCATCTCAATTGCAGGTGGCTGATATTTTGACTAAACCGTTTTCGAATAAAGAACAGTTTGTTCGTCTATGGAAACTCTTGGGAATGATTTAAATTATTTTTAATATGATATTTGATTAGAAATGATAACTAAAATGTAATGTTTTAGGGAAGGTGTTGAGTTAAAACATTAACTGTACATTTTTTCTTGATAATTCGTATAGAACACCTTTGTCACTTATTGTCTTTGTCACTAACTAATATATAACAGAGTGTGTGTTATGTCACTTGAACTTGAACTGTCGTTAAAAATAAACTTCATATAAATTACACTTCGTTTTCATTAATAATTTAGTTATTGGCTATACATTAAAATGTACCAAAAAATTGATTGAAGGAGCCGTTACTCTGTGGTAGTTAATCATTTTGCACAAATAACTAAATAAAACACTCTACTATGTTTACTACCACTATGTGGTAGAAAACATAGTAGTGCGTTTTATTTAATTATTTGTGTTAAAATGTACCGTTTGCATGCTGGGTTGACATATTTTCCATAAGACTGCATGTAAAAGTTTTTTAAAATTTTTGACATTATGAGTTTCCTAATGACTTTGGATTATTTACAGAAAATTGAGTCATATAAAAATCTATTAAAAAAATGTTATTTCAGATTTTTCTCATTATTTTCATCTAACCCCTCAACCTCCTTAATTGCCAAGAAATTATAGAAGTTCTCTCATTCCTATTTGAAATTTTGCGAACATTGCACAGACTATTTAAAATAACAATTTTTTTAGATTTATTTAGGTTTTATCGGCGTTTTATAATGGCCATCTCATAAGCCACTGATTTACGCCAGATATATTAAATGCTAAATGCACTTAAAGATAGTTTTGTCTAATAGAAAGTTTTAAAAAGGCCTTCAAGAACTTACATTAAAACTAAATTATCTTTTAGTCTTTATTGGCTTATGATTGACTTATTAAGGTATTTATCAAGCCTTCAATAAAACTTTATAGCTATTAAGTTGAAGTTAGGAGGGTCAAGTTTTATAGAGAATAAGCAAATAGTGGTTTTATCACAACTTTATGAAATTAATTTGAGGTGGTTGTTACAGCTAGGCTATAAATCTAATAGGTTTTGAAATCACTAAGTTTCAGGTCGAACCTTCATAAAACCAACCGCTTGCTAGAGTTTTAATGAAGCAAACAAACATCTGTAATAAATCAGCCTTAAACATAAAATGATTTGGTTTACCTTTGCCCAGACTATAATGTTTTAAAATAGCTAGTTTTAAAACTGAGATAAGAAATATACATATTCGTCGGCATTTTGTTTGTGTGTGACGTGCCTGTGGGTGATTTATAACAATGGCAAGTTCAAGTGAAAATAACTTTCTCGGCAAACTGACTTTTTCTATGCTCAAATGGTTTAAAATTGGTTTTAAGATAAGTCTACAAGTTTTAAAAAATATATTGAGACCAATGAGGCTTAAAATATACTTTTACAAGAATAAATCGACGTACTTAAAGAGCAATTGGTAATGTAATACGCATTTTAAAACAAACCATGTTTGAAGTTGAATTATTCACAGCTTATAGGGTTTATACATACATGTGTTGATTGATTCGGCCTTTACTTGATGAAAATCCATATTAAACTTAAATTTGACGAACACGCTGTGGTTTGATAGGCTTCATCGGATGGTGAGTTGATAACTAGGTTATCAACTCACCATCCGATGAAGTCATGGTTCCCAATAAATTATTGTGAAAATCAAACCACAGTGTGTTCGTTAAATTTAAGTTTTATACATACAGCCGCTATCTTATTTCCAGCCGCCGATGAATATAACGGTCAGCCATATTGGAAATGTCCCAGATTAAACAAAAAATATTATTTGTACCTAATAGAGATATTTTATAAAAACAATTTACCTTTACTAAACCATATTATGGTCAAATGCTCAAGTTTTCTTAATTTTTTAAGCCACAAAAAAATGGATTTTTTAAAAACTGTGTTTTAGGGAGCTCACGAGTACATGTTTTACAGTAAACTTAGCTTGGTTGAAAATTTTAGCCCACTATAAGTAGTCCCATCAGTTCATTACAAGTAGTCCATCTTTAACTGCTTTTCTCAATTGTTCTTGGTAGTCACCGATTGTCCATTTTATAACGTATGTATAACTATAGCGGCCCATAGTGCATAGATTTAGAATAGATTTATTTGCATTTATTTTTACTTTATTAAATATAAAATGTCAACTCAAAGCATTTGTGTGTGTCTTTTAAGTTTTGATTTAGTGCCTATCCTAAACCAAGTAAGGTTTTATAATACTCTTTAGATACTCTCTGAGTAAAGCTTTAGATAATTTATTAAAACTTGAAAGTTTTACCCGTAGTTTTAAAAAGAGACATATAGGCCCTTTTCTAGATGGGCTCCTGTACTCTTATAAAGGTTTTAAATCGGCTTCATAGAGTCCTTACAAATGATTTATTTTTATAAGTAGTCTTGTAAATAAATTTTTAGGATAACATATTTTAAAACTAAAATTGTTACTTGGGCTCTCTCATCGCCTCAGAGTTTCTAGTATTTAACTATAATATATTTTATTTCTGCATATACGCCATTTAAAAGGATACTATTTTCGGTATTTTGCAGATAACTTTCAGTCAACACTCAAGGTAACTTGCAACTCATCAAATATTAGTTATATTCAATGAGTCGTTATGTATCAATTCATAATCCTCAGTAGATTAAATATTAAAGTATAATTTCAAATCATCTGCATACAATAAGCAGTTGATCCTTAAATTTAAATAACGTCATTTATAAAGGTGACGAAAAGAAGAGGGTCTCAATTAGAGCTTTGAGGAATACTTGGTGTTGCTAAGATCTGAGCAGACTAGTCGCCAGAACATCCGATCTGTTTGCTATGATTGTAAAAATAGAAAACAATCGAGGTAAGAATATTGCGATCCAATCAATAAAGAGCATTTACTATAGATGGTGGCAGCGGTAAGCGATTTAAGGGAGACAAACATAAGCTATATTTGAATTTGTTCCAATTTTTGCACTATGATACGTCCTTACACCTTATAAATTATTAATTTGATGTTAATTCACTTCTCGTAATTTTTCACGTCATAAATTTTCTAGAGTAGTTGACGCAGGACCTGTCCAGGAAAACATGAATATGGTAATATTTGCTTTTAAAATACCCACTTTAATCTATAACAGTCTACATGACACAAATTCAGTAAGCAGAAATAAATACATTATAACCACCACCTGTCTAAAATGTTATGTTTGCTTAAATAATAAAGCAGAGTTGTTCTTGTTGAAATATCCACGCATTTATAATCTAAATTCTGTAGTGAGCTTGTGGTGGGTACCTTGTGAAACATCTTGAAAATAATAGGTAATTAGAAATTAAACACTGCTTTTAGATGAATCAAATAATATATTATAAATACTCTACATATGTTTTGGTTTATTAGGCCTTTATCAAGAGTATTACATAGTGTATACAATATTCACTATGTAATACTCTTGATAAAGGCCTAATAAATCGAAACATATGTAGAGTATTTATACTTTATTATTTGATTCATCTAAAAGCAGTGTTTAATTTATAATTAATAATTATCTAAATTGTAATTGACTTGAATTTGCGACTGGACAAATAACTCAAACATTGGACTACTGGGAGATATCAGCAATAAATGGTATATTTGTTTATTGCAGTATGTGGTCTAAATCTTATTTGTTTAGTTTTTGAAATTTAAGATCATTGATTTATTTATAAAGAGACATAATATGGATAAATTTTGCTTTAAAGTGTTATCAATAATAGGTGAATAATAATGTATGTATGTATGTAGACCGTATCTTGAAAAGACTCTAACTACTTTTCCACTTTTTTAAATAATTTTTGTTTCCAATTTGGCACGTGTATAAATTACCACGGCAGAATACCTTTATTGAATTAGGCCACATCCGTCATATAGGGAGATCTCCGGAGGCATGTAAATACATCATGTTATATGTAAATTGTGTTATGTCATGGTTTTCAATCAAAATAATACTAAGACTTCTGATTAAGCATACAAAATAAGAAAATGTACAAGAGGTCAAAATTGCAGTGTGCCTTCCATGTTGGAAATAATTTTACGTCGATTAAGAGATATGTAATAGTATATCATTCTGTGCTTGAATGAGCAATTTTGGGCGAGTTGCATGCTATATTTTTTCTAGAACATATGGATTTATAGGAAATAATTACGAAACTATCCGTTAACTAAAAACATGTTGACAAAAATAATCAGATGATATTTATTGTAGACATAATTTCATAGGAGATGCCAAAATATCAAGTATTTAAACGATTATAACTAAATAAATACATCAGTTAGAAGGTTGCGTGGTGTCTGTATGAAAAGCGGAAATTGGCATTTTGTATGCATCGTACATTGCACTGGTGAAATTGAAAATTCAACTCGGCATGAATGAATCAAAAACGACTTTTTTGGCAATTCGCGAAATCAATTTTGCTTCAGTCTCGGCATTCTGTCATAATTTCTCTATTGCAATCATCCCAGGAGAGATACCCGAGTTGCATTTGATCGGCACATTTCTAAAACCGGTAATATTGCAGGTAGAGAAAAAAAATTCATATCACTGTGTTGGTAATCGAATTCTGAACTTTCAAAATGTTCGTCCGCCCGTCTGTCTGTCCGTCTGTCTGTTTGTCCGTCCGTCACGTTTCTTGCAAGCATGATAACTTAAATCCGAAAAGTCGGAATGTATCGAAATTTGGACAGTAAGTTACTGTTAGTCAATTTTCTTTTTCATTCTTCAATTCTTTGGGACTTCCTGCCACAGGAAGTCCCAAAGAATTGAAGAAGGAAAAATAAAATTAAGATAATGCCACAAATAACATTTAGACAATATTTAAAATCTATCAATGTTTAAAAGTGAATTATTTATTATTTGTTTGCTTTGTGACAGTTACTTGGTTCAAGTAGGTGTACGAGCGTGGCGGCAGCCCTTCGTCGGCGAGCCTTAGGGTGGGTTGGAATAAAATTTTAGTAAAGCTTTGACACCGCTTTGTTCTTTAAGCAAAACTAAGAAAACTATTTACTTTTTCTATGGCATTAAATAAATTATATGTTATATTATATAATTTTTTTATTAAAAATACTATATTCAGTTAGGACATATTTCAAATGACAAAAGAAGGCTAGCAAGGTGTACTTATTTAAACAAATAAGGTAATGCCAAAGTTGTAAAACACTATAATAAAACCGGATGTAGAACTACATTCGTTTACAAATTATTAACACTTTAATTTATCGAAATACAGTACAACCTATTGGGTTGCCAATTAAAATAGTGTACTTATCACAGAAGTATAACTGCATTTATTTGTTCAAAATATTTATTCGATTTCTTGCAGCAAAACAGATTTCTCTTGCCCTAAAGTACTTTCCACAGCTCTGGTTAAAATAGAAATGGTTAGGTTTGACCTTTTTCTACATATCCTAGACTCCCTAAGAACTTCTTATAAGGTAGGTATTTTCCAGCAGTCATCAGCGCCCTTCGGCCATAATTAATTTTAATATTAGTGGTGATTGTATGGGGTGTACACAGCAGTGTATATGCAAAAGACTGTCGGCATCAGTTAAACTGGTAGGCAGGTAAGTAGGTAGGCCATCGAATCTAAAAATTATTAAATAATGTTCTGGTATCACCAAGTGCAACATGTATAAAAAATGTTCAATTTAAATTAAATGTAACATACCTTCAATTTGAGAATGGCCTAATAAATTTATCCTAGAACACAGTCTAACACACATTTATTTCAAAAATATAATATATAACAAGCAAATATGGCTGTTGCCCCGTTCAATCTATGTTTTCTCTCTTCTAAAACCTATCGGCTCCACTTTCGTTAGAAATTCATTAAGAAAAAAGCCTGTTAATTAAGATTAGTATTTGAACATGAAACGTCACCACGTTCCCGTAGCAACCAAAATAATTTATTTCGTTTCTAATTAATTCCGACATTATAGGCAACTCATAATACTCTAATTTAAAAGGTGGGCAATAGTATACATCTCTCGAGCTGCCGCTGACATGTATTAATCATGTAGGCATTAAACATGATTCTTAATTTTTCTCAGTTATATTTTCGAAAAGTAAAAAGTAGCGTTACAGCTTATAATAATGAAACATATTCTTCATAGGATTTTGCAAGCAGCGAAAAAATCTATGTATGAAAAACTATATGTAACAAACATTAATGAAATCTTTGCATTCTTTCGATATTCTGACTTCTGGTTATGCTAACAAATCAAAACAGTAAAATAAATTTGTCTCATTCCTTATTTGACATTCTCATTCTAACACTAGCATCCAACATAGTCCCCTATGGCTAAGCTGATTAAACTAGTATCTACATGACCCCTACGGTATGAAGATTCAGTTAAAATGAAAAAAAAAATTCAAGGCAAGGTAGGTAAATAAATCCATGTTAGGCCTTTGTTCTCATTTTTCACTGAGTCTTCAAACGGTAGGGGGTCATATATAGATACTAGTTTAATCTGCTTAGCCATAGGGGACTATGTTGGATGCTGTTATAATGAGAATGTCAAGTAAGAAATGGGCAAATTTTATTTTACGATTTTGATTTGTTAGCATAACCAGAAGTCAGGTTATCGAAAGAATGCAAAGATTTTCTTACTTTTTATTGGGTATTTTGCCACTGGAAAATATTTAAAAATTTTAATGAAAAAACCTCTACGCCAAACGGATCAGATAGAGGTTGGTTCTTGAGTTCTTGACTGTTTCAAAAAGTCTCACACCTAAAAATATATAAACTAGAACAATGTTATAAACTAAAAACTGAAAATCAAAGCTATAGGTAGTTAACGTTTCGGAAGAGAAGCTACTTCCGTTCTCAAAACTTTTTTGGCCGTCAACCATGACAGTTCTCTGTTTATGTATTTCCATAGTCACGTGAGACATTAAATTATATTTATCTTATTTTTACTTACTTCGTCTCTAAGGATGGGCAACCAACTAGTACAAAAATCTATTAAATAATTAGAAACGCATCTATCGTTTAATAAAATAATCGCGGATTCTTTAAGTTTTCTTTTAGTTTCGTTGCTCTCTTTTTCCAAAATCTTCGCCGAGTCCCATTTAATTCCATGATTATTATCCCACGCGTGTTGACAAATTTTGGATTTTTCAAATTCTCCCCTTCTAGCGTAATTTCTATGTTCACCAGGCCTTACGTTGAAAGGTCTAGATGATTCACCCACGTAATGTTTTCCGCACTCACACGGAACACTATAAATACAATTTTTTGAATTTTGAACAATATTTGGAGGTTTGGTTCTTGATAAAACCGATCTTAGCGTGGAGCCCGTTTGAAAAACCGCTCGTACGGAAAACCTATTCCCAATTTTTCGTAATTTATCCGATAAACCACGTATATATGGAATTACTGCCATTGACCTAAATTCCTCAGGTTGTGATAGTATATTCTCTCTTCTACCAATGTTCAATAACTGACTATCAACAAAACTCTCAGGATATTGATAATTTAATAAGACAGTTTTTATAAATTGTTTTTAGTTCCTTAATATTACATTATTTGAAGAAATAATTTTGGCCCTGTCATACAAACACTTAACAACACCTTTCTTAACACTAATATGTTGATTTGAATTGAAATTCTGTTTGTGTGTGTTTGTTTTCTATACACACTGGTTTGGTATGTGTTATCTAATTTTTTAATTAAAATATCTACGAAATGTAATTCATTATTATTCTCTATTTCTCTTGTAAATTTAAATGAAGGTTCTTTTTCGTTAATCTGATTCAAAAAATTACTTAAACATTCTTTACTATAAGGCCATATAGCAAAAATGTCATCTACATGTCTCCACCATACAATGGGTTTATAAGCTAGATTATTAATATTACTTTCCTCGAAATTTTCCATGAAAATGTTACTTAATATTGGAGATAATGAAGAACCCATGACCATCCCAAAGTCTTGTTGATAGAAGTCATTATTTAATTGAAAGTATGTTGTTTTAATGCAAAGTGTAAGTAATTCCATTATAGTTTCAATGCTTAACTTAGTTCTATTCGCCAAATTCCCATCTTGTTGCAATTTGTTTATAATTATTATTAATGTTTTATCTACAGGAACATTTGTAAATAGGCTTACTACATCAAAACTGACCATTAGATGATTATTGTTAAAATGATTTTCTGACAGCTTTTCCAAAAAATGTTTGCTATTTTTAATATAAGACTCGGAGGAACCTGATAAAGGATTTAGGATTCTTAATAAATATTTTGAGAGTTTACTACATGGAGAATTAATTGAACTCACAATTGGTCTTAAGGGGATGTCAGGTTTATGAATTTTTGGCAAACCATAGAAATGAGGAGGCTTGCTGTGATGTGGAGTTAACATCTTTCGTTCAATATCTGTAAATTCGTTTTTGTGTTTAAATAAGACTCTATATATTTTGTTTTCTAAAGAATTTGTAGGATCTTTATTTAATTTGGAATAATTTTCATCATTTATCAAGTTCGTAATTTTTGTACCATATATAGCTGTATCTAAGATTACCGTGGCATTGCCTTTATCAACTGGTAAAATTTTAATGCTATGATCATTTTTTAGAGATGAAATGGAACGTTTTTCATCGGATGTTAAATTATCTTTAGTCTTATAAGAAGAATCTGTTTTAAGGATGAAACCTCTATTAAATGAAAGTAAAAAATGTACAGGGTGATATTTAAAATGAAAACTTAACAGTACTTCTAGTTGGACCGGAAGCATATTTTTAAGTCTGATTATTATGCATTTTAATGCCACATATTTTGTACCTTAATTTTAAATTTTTAACTTGAAATAAAAAAAGTGAGGATGTATCTGGGCTTGTGGACATTCGGTATATATGCGTGAAAACCTGCATGAACTATTTTTTAAACTTAGGTCACACTTTTAAAAAGCATGCCTCTGGATCAGTAAGAAAAATATATACATACAAAATCCTTTGAGAAGTCTAGCTTTCTGTTTTAATTCAATATTGAAAAACATGTTGCTTCTTTGAACACACCGTATAATGCATACTGCGATAGCATAGTTATCTGTAAGATACTCGTCGCCTAGAGTCCCAGGAGTCTTGATGATATAACGAGAAATGTTAGAAAGTTAATTAAGGACGTGACTTTATGAAGTAAATACAGAAGATATTAATGATTTCAAGATTATAATTTGCTAAGATATAAGTAAATATCCGCTTTGGTCATGATCCTTGCTTAGTAACATTTTATTCGTCATTTACGAAGATATAAAGTTTAATTAATGACATTCTCGTTTAAGAAGCAAATTTCAATTCCATTGGGGAACATGCCTGTACAGGTAGAACTCTAGGGTAACTAACTTCTGCCCATCCTACAAGTAACATTTGTAATTAAATATTAATCTCTAACAACTGAATTTCGCTTCACATGAATGGGTTAAATCTTATTCAAATTAATATGCCATCACTCTAAGTTATTAAAACAATTAATGGAGTACGAGAAAAATTTCAAGAAAGTTATGCCCCAGAAAATGAATTTCTTACTAAGATAGTTAGGCTTCTGATGTATTAACATTCTGAGCACAAGACATACCAGATACAATTTCCATTTAGATTGAAAGATAAGCCAATTAATTTTTATAAAATAGAGCGATATGATCACGCCTAGGTATCACAACACAGAAATGTAAGCAACAATTTTGCAACTTTTTGCAATATAAATTCTTCTGCAGCAATAAGACACATCTGAGCATTGAGCATTAATCCATGATCACTTTAGTATTTATATACAGAATTTAAATCAGTATTTACATTAGCGATCGCCTGATCTACATCAGCTGGATCGTATGAAGTATACATTTGATTGTCGTCTGCATATTGATGGAACGAACATATTTTTATTTTCTCAAATAAGTAGATCAAACATGAAAACCACAAATAGTATGGGGCCCAAGATTGACCCTTGAGGCACTCCTGATGTGATAGCGCTTTCTTCAAACAGTGGTTTGAACAATATAATTTCACCTGCTGAGTTCTACTATAACCATTTTACCGACTCAATTCCTAAGTAGTTATTTACCCAATAATAGTTCATGATGTAAACGGTCAAGGGCCTTTGTGTAATCCAACATTACATTGGTTGTTACTTGCGATTTATCAATGGCCTTTAAAAAGTCATCTGTCATATCCACGAGTATGGCAACAGTGGTGTGGGAGCACGGAATCCCAACTGATTTTGTGGTAAGAAATTGTGTAGGCGGATATGATTTATTAATTACAATAGACGGTGTTATATTATTCCAGTACTAGAACTAAGATTCAGTAGACGTGCTAGTATGGTGGAGTAAGTGTAATTCGACATTGTGTTTAGAGACCACTGCACCAGTAGATAAATCAATCATGTGAGTGAATATGACAAGCTTTTCAGATTGTATTCCTGTTAAACGTGTGAAAATACATACGCTATCTCAGAATGAGAGGATAAGCATATTGAACATACAAGTCCACCAAATCCTTACAGTATTGATGACATTATTAAAATGTGTTCCAAGATATCAGGGATTGTAAAGTCAACTATCTTCAGGCTTTTGAAGGAAAGAAACAAAAGAAACAATTGACGTGGGGCTGCGAATCCCCCAAATTCATCTATAGCAAAGCTAAATATGGTCGTAAGGAATACTTCATAATTGTCATTTGCAGACAATTGCAGCCTATGAGCACATAATTTACTGAAGTTAAGAGAGCGTTGTCAGCAAGAACCGATTCCATTGAATGTGAAGAGTAAACATCTCCATATATGGCGTCTGGAGTGCCCTGGGAGAAACCCTCTCCCCGGTGAGCAGAACAAAACCCCTTGAGAGTCCCGTGGATGATTATTATAATTATAAACTTTGTAGATAATGTGTGAGGTCGCGGTATTAGTGGTTGCGGACTGTTAGGTCCACAAGAAACTATTATGTGGAATTGTTTGGATTTTGCTACGAGACGTTGAGATAAATTAGCTCATATTACTTTGTTATTTATGTGACTGTTATTTAAGTTATAATGTTGTGTGCAGCAGCATGTGGCCTAAATCTAGTAGATCCGCGCTAAAATGTCCCTCGTCCCTGTTATATTCGACATGCATATTACAAATCAAGAATTAATTGTACCTTCCAAATAATACATGGACAACCGATAAATTACATTTCAAAGGTCTGAAGGTGTGCTTCTAGAACACAAGTCATATAAGCTTGACACCTAGAGATACGCATAAAAATACGTTCTAATAAACACGTCTTTAAATGTTATAGTACGTGATAATACATATATAATATCCAATGTCCTTACAGGCAATTAATTTATTCAAACAGTTATGATACTGTGTGATTACGAATAATATAAACCTCTTCAATAAATATAAAACTGTTAGGCAATGATACTCAAGTACTGTGATTTGTAACTGCAATATCATAAATATTTCTAAGCACCTGCATTAAAGACTGTGCATTTAGAAATTATAACTAATATATTGAAATCAAATCGAAACACATTTAATTGTTGTCATGACTAGGTACTTTACAATGTACAAATAAGTATGGATTATCAATTCCTCTAAAATTACGACAAAAGGATATAAACCCCAACAGCAAAACGCTCAAAAATTAGATAATTATTAGAATAATATGTACCGTACAAATTTAATGTGACCCACAGGATTTTCGTTTTGCAGGCGTCTAGTCGCTCACTACCCCGCACCTCTACTGATATCAGGATGTACAGGGGCGTCTCGTGCGGTATTATTTTTAACGTATGTACACACTATCTGGCTTATTTATCATGTTACAGGGCTGCCAGATAACAGGGGAGTAGTATAAAAAAAACGAACTTTAGAGGCTGATGTATCAGTTATACTGCAGGGTATTTTACGTGCAGTCCCCGCTATGCATTCAGCTGGTGGCGAAAGAGGCTCACACGGCCGACTAGTCAGATCCTTCGGGGTGGCTTCGATGAATTGGGGTGGTGGATGTACGCTGGTGAAAACAAATAAGCGTCTTCCTAGAAACAGATTTAATAAAGGTACGATTATTAACAATATCCCACAGAAAAAATATTACACACGGTCAGTGTTCCTAGACGTGTAAAATATTAAACAAAATAGGTGGAAATACTGTAGTTACGTGGGTCGAATGACAGCAATTTAGTACCACAAGAACCTGACGGGCTCTCTATGCCTCACGTGGAAGGTGGGATGTTGTATCGGATCCCTGGTTATGGTATTTAAAGACGCTTACCTCCAGCAGGTTTCACAATGTCTACAGTAGGCCTACCCGGGGAGCGTAGCTTCCAACGGAACCAGGTAGGAGAGTCTCACAGGTACAACTCAGGATTCGCTGCCTAACCAACAGCTTGACAACCAAGTTACAGCAAAACCAACCTTCACGTACTATCCAGCCTCAAATGTACAATTAACCAAAAAGGTTGGACGTAGGGTCAAACATGAAGGTAAAAATACCAGTAAAAGCAGCAGTAAAACTATGAGTGAAATTAAGAATGATATTACGAATAGAACTGCGAGTGAAACTGGGAGCCCTGCAATAAAGAAATAACCAATGTTACAGATATGTTTCCAAAAGATGTTTCAGAGACTCACCTTAAATGTTGAGTGGATTTAAAGAATTCCTTTGCCATGTGCTCATAGTAAGTTGATTGATCCGGAAAATTCCGTACTTTCCAACAGAAAACAATACTTAAATACCAAAATAAAATACTGCTAAATTCGTCAACCACCATATCCTATTAAAGGAGCAAACTCACAAAATTGCTATACAACTCTGATAAGTCTCCTTAACGACGTTTTGTTTCCCGCACATAATATCGTCTTTCATATTTCCATTAACAAAACAATAAGTTTAATCCACAATAACGATCTTGAAAAGGTTATAACCGGACGTTAGGAACTCGCTTCCCTAAGAAATTAACGAACGTCCTCCGTGTTGCTATAAGGAGTGGCCTACAAGGAGTTCGACGGTAGGCAACCAGTTATATTATGTAGATTCGACTAGAACGATAACACTGGAACAATTGCGATATTTAAATTTAAATGAACAGATGAAAATATACTGTAACAATCAATGTTCAAGACCCATTTATATGGCCCTATACAGTTTAGTTGTTTTAAATCTAGTTACCTTAGTCTTAGCGTTTTTGGCGAGTACGAAGATATTTCTAATTATTACTTCAAATTTCTAGCAAAAAATGTGAAATAGCTTTGTTTTTAAATTCAGCTCATTCTGAGTTAAAGGCCATTAATTTTTGACAAAACGTCATATGTACCTGTATATACCTCTAAAACTACTAGAGATATTTCAAGAAAATTTGGCACAAAGGGGTTTTAAGGGATGCCATACGAGATGGTGGCAATCTTTAAAAAAAATCCCTAATACAGTTTTCCTGAAAATTTACCCCATTTTCACCCCCTTAGTCCGCACGTCTATGGAATAAATTAAATAGGTATATGCGCTTTTAGCTACTTTCAAGAG
Organism: Stenurella melanura; assembly: GCA_963583905.1. Lineage (NCBI taxonomy): Eukaryota > Metazoa > Arthropoda > Insecta > Coleoptera > Cerambycidae > Stenurella > Stenurella melanura. Next base: position 110,984,981 of record OY757316.1, read on the forward strand.
ATGCTTAACTTAACCAAGTTTAAAATAAATCGATTTATTAATAACTGAGCTACGTAGGTGTTACCCATATCAAGGGGAAGAAAAAAATTATCATCGGACCTACATACGTGTCCAAAATTTCAAAGCTTTAGCTTAATCAGAACTAGTAGAAATTCTGATTGCAAGATTTGTAGTAGACAGACAGATTGACAACCAAGCTAGTTAAATAAAAGCTTTTAAAAATAATCTCTGTCGGTCTAAATACGTATGAACTTCTCGAGAAGCTTTTACGTCGGGTCACCAATATTGATAAAATTATGTTGTTTGATTCGATAATTTTTAACTTACCTTTGTTAACATCCACTTACACGCGTTGGCGTCACTTGGAATACGGCCCTGTCCCCAATCAAATCATGTAAAATTTAATTTCTGCATTCCAGGACACTTTAATAAAAATTTTTAACACAATTTGGCACAAAGGGGTTTTAAAGGATGCCATATGAGATGGTGGCAATCTTTAAAAAAAAATCCCTAATACAGTTTACCTGAAAATTTACCCCATTTTCACCCCCTTAGCCCGCACGTCTATGGAATAAATTAAATAGGTATATGCGCTTTTAGCTACTTTCAAGAGGTGCTTAACTTAACCAAGTTTAAAATAAATTTTAATTAATAAAATTTTATTTTTTTCAAATTAAATTTTATTCTATTCATTATTTGACAACAAAATGTCTAAAACTACTAACTAGATTTACAATTTAGGACTCAACATTAAAATATCTCTTATGTTGTAATGTCAAGGCCAATTCAAAAGCAACACATTTTTTTCCCTCGTTGATTTGACTTGTGCGGAGAGAAACTAATTGTAACTATTGTGCAGAAAATTCACCACTTTACCAAATACGTAATGAATATAAATCCAGACACGAGTTATATGTCCTGATGTTCAATGTAGCCTATATCAAGAAGCTTTTTATCGCGGCTATAAATACGTTTTGATGTATGTTTTTTATAATGTTGTATTACACGAGTCGTCATGTTTCACTTAGAAATTTATCGTATCTGATTTTGTATTTATGACTATATTCTCATTCTGAAAAAGGCCTTTGAATGGGATTGAAAATAAATTCATATAGATGTAAGCTCTAGGACGCATTCTAGTCCGGGAGCTAGAAGAACTTAGCTAGAAACTTATCGTTTCATTCGTTATTTGTAAGTTAGTTAATTCTATCGAACATAAACAATAATAATAATATTAATTAAACATATATTTTAAAAATACGAACCTACCTCTGCATCAGGCAATATCCCGAATAGACAAGAACTACTTAGAATTAAATCTATCCGGAACACCACTTGAAATAATGACTATCTGGAACAACTAAAGATAGAGTGGGAAGAAAAAAATATTGCAGCAATAAAAAATGACCATGTTGGTAGCAAAGCCATACACGAAACCGCTTAAAGTATATACTAAGGTTGGATATACCATAATGATGCAGCTAAAATCATCCATCAAGCTTTAGAAATTAAGGCAAAATTAATAAAAGAAGCTACACCGTATTATAAACACCGACCATATGCCATACTCGAAAATGAAGAGACAAAAATATACTGGGACCCAATGATTATAACTGACCGTGTAGGACCCCATAATAAACCGGGCATAATAATATTAGACGAGAATGAAGGAACAGCGTGTATAATAGACATAGTGATCCCCACAGATGACAATGTCATTTGCTGATATTATAAATGGTATGACATGGGCTTGCCTTGATTTCATGCCTTGGTACTTAGTTATTTTTTCAGTGACTGACTCTCCAATGTTGTCATCTATGCAGATCACTATGAAGTCTATTATCCACGTTGTTCGTTTATTCTTGTGTAGTATTATTATGTTCGGTTTATTATGGGGTACTACACAGTCAGTTATAGTCATTGTGTATATTTTGGTCTCTTCATTTTCGAGTATGGAAGATGGTCGGTACTCACAATACGGTGTAGCTGAAGAGGAAGATAGCACAGATGTAGAACATGCCCACCGTTAAAATCATCCCAGTAATCTTATCAACCATGGGACCGGTATCCAAAAATTGCAAAAAAATGAAAGAATCGCTCTGTGAGATTGGAAAACCGGGGTGCTTAAATCGAAGCGTGCAGAAATCGGTTATTCTTGATGCGATGCACGTCGTGGGATCGTTCTCAGAAGCATAGGCATCAACACCATCAATCTTGTTCACAAGGAAAAAAAAACTTGTATTCTTGTAAGTGTCTAAATCTACCAGTTACGTAAATATACAATAGAAGCTTATTAACTTGCCATAATGGACGATAATAGACTAATTCCAGCCTTTGCGTGAGAAAATAATAATAATAATATTACAAAATCAGTGATCTTGAACACTTGTAGCATCGTCCACAAGTTTCTTGCTTAGATATGACTCACTTATTGCACGCTAGGCCGGTATGCGAGGGAAAGAAATGATAATAATAATAATAATAATAGTCAATATCAAATATAATTTTTCATACTTTTTCATAGAAATTGTCTTGGTTTTGCATGGAACATCTTTATGAGTGGCTTTGTGCCTTTCCAATGAGCCCAGAATAAGGGGCGAATAACATTTCAAAGGCTATTTCTATAAACAGAATGATAGATTTCATGAAAATGTAATCCATTAGAATGAAAAATTTTTAAGACAAGTTAGGTAAATAAATTTATTTTAGGCCTTTGTTCTCATTTTCAATTGAGTCTTCATTACCGTAGGGGTTATGTAGATGCTAGTTTAATCTGCATGGCCGTATGGAACTGTGTGGATGCTAGTTCTTGAATGAGAATTTTCAAACAAGAAATTATACAAATTTATTTTAGAGAAGTCAGGTTATCGAAAGAATGCAAAGATTTCATTAATATTTTTACATAGCTTTTCTTTTAGTTTGCTGGTTTGCTGTTTGCAAAATCCTATAAAGAATATGTTTCAATACGATCAAGCAAACAAACAATAATCCACTTTTAAGCAGTTAATATTATTCACACAATTCGTTATTTTATGTTACATTTATATCAGCTATTAGCAAAAGCACATTATGAGATATATGAAATTACCATAGGAGTAAATGACGTCACACACCTGATATGTGAGCGCGTTTCTGGGTAATTTTGAAGTCTGTAGAGACTGTAGAAGATTCTAGTTTGTTGTATTTCGCAAAAAGTCTCAGAAAATATAACACAAAATATGCTAAATGCGGAAAAGTCGAACAGTGCTGATCTAAGGCAGAAAAAAAATTCCCCCTACGTTTTTTGGAGCAGAGAATCGATTGCTGATCAGGGGGTCGAGAAATTGTGCCTTCCCTATACTGACCAAAAACTACCCACAAGTGGGGTATTTCTGGACCTAGCGGTGCGAAAATTCTTTAAACAAAGTTAGTTGGAAGGTCGATAAGGGGGAAGGTTAGTGATATGAAGGGGGTGGAAACTACCCCATGAGGCAAATACTGACTTTGGCAGATTTCTCTCGCGTTTTTTCGAAAGAATCGGGTCGGAAAGTGGTCGAAAGGAACGAGTCCAACTCAGTACTCATCCACCCACCCCTCAAGTATGAGGAAACTACCTCCCTGAAGAGAATACCGGACTCGCTCGATTTCTCTCGCATTTTTCCGAAAGGATGATTAGGGTCAGATTCGAAACTACCCCCTAAAGAAGATAACATTTATAGTCCAAAGAAATTAGTCAAAAAAAGGAGGAAACATGGACAAAATTAGCAAAAATCTGAATTTTTGCATAGACGTCTTTTCCAGTGGCGGATCCAGGGAGGGCCCCCCCCTCTCGAACAACCGAGGAACCTAGAAATCGTGACTCGCAATTGCAAATTGGTATATATAAATAAATTCTAGGATAGTATATGCGTTAGGAAACTTGCCAATTAATTGATGTTCTAAAATATATTAAAAAATGAAGTGGATTACAAGATTATTCTAATTTCAAATTTTGAATTTTTAACTAGAAAGAAAAATACCAATTCATCGATTAAATTAATATTTACATCATCTTTATTCTTATTCACACTTAACGTTTCTCAAAAATTCTTAAATTTTTGTCCTAAGATTCCTAAGAAAATCAGAACTCAGTCTGCTCAGTTTTGAAAATTGAAGAATGTAAATAAGTTGCTTTCCTTTTCTTTGTATACGCATTTGAACTTCTTTGACTAAAAACGTTTGTGTTATAAGTCTAAGTACGTCTCTCCCAGTTAAAGACATTTCATTTTTTCCATGGGATACTTATTTTTGTCGATTTGTTGACATGTTCATGGAATTGGAATATTCATATGAAACAGACTCCTCCCAAGGATATTCTTAGCTTGTTTTGTTGCTCGAGCAAGTCAAATTGGTCTCGGCATGAAAAAATAATTGCTTTCAATCCCTTTAATGTGTTTTCGGCAAATAACAATTCCGGACGTCCGGACCTGGTTTTTGACTTGAATTATTTTAGTTACCTCACAAAAATGTCTTAATATTTTATTCCAGCATGTGGTCATAACAAGAGTTCCATTCCTTAACAGTAAATATAAACTGAAGGGTCTTCAGAATAATTTTGAGAATAGGATGTAAAAAGTAAACAGACGATGTGTAATAAAATGTAGAGGGTTTGGGTTTTCAAGGTAATAAAAAATGTGTAAGATTTGTTTTGCGGCGAATGGGCGAGTGCCGCCACAACATTAAGGTCCAGGTATACCGTACATCTATTAACCACCACCACCTCCCTTTAATCCAGGCATGCACATGAACGAGACAGTCGAAACAATTATATTTTGTTTAGTTGTCTTTAGTCTTTAGACATAGCCGTGAAGCCGACAGCCGTGGGACCGTCGTGTGGTTTAGTGTTCCGTCTGAGATTTGCATGACCGTGACGCGTGTATTAAGTATGTCTGAAAATAACAAAAAGAAAAGATCTGCTGCGTTTGGATCCGGCACAATTGATTCATTTTTTAAAAAGTTAAAAGCCGATTCTATAGAAGCGGAAACGACTAGTAGTGGTAATAGTACTAATAGTGTTGTGCACAATATAGAACCATCGACCTCGAAAAATATATTCGTTCAAGTTGTTCAAGAACAAGATATTCAAGAAGCCGTCGAAGCTGAATCCAAACAAATAGAACAAGAAGCAAATAGTATTTTGATTTTGAAAGAAAATGTGTTCGATGTTGGTTATTTTCTTTCAAGAATTAATAGTATTGATAGTTTCACCCGGTATCAACTTATAACCAACCATTGGGTACCAGACAAATATTATTCTTTTCCGTACTCCATTCATGGAAAAAGAGGGAGAGAAGAAAAACGTCGAGTAAATCATGGGCATTTAGAAAAATTTAATTGGCTGGTATTTTCTAATGAGAAACAAGGACTTTTCTGTATTTTTACTAGAGCAGCAAGTGGGAGGGCAGAAAAATGTACTACCTAAAAAATTAGTTACTGAACCACTGACCAAATACGCAAAATTAAGCGGAAAAGATGGCGATTTGAATCATCATCAACTAACAAATTATCACAGGGAGGCTGTCAAAAAGGGTAAATTTCTTTCATTCTTTTTAATTTGAGAATATTCTTTTGCAGGTGAACAGTTCTTGGTTATCTACCAGAAACCAGAACTTGATATAAGGAATCAGTTGTCAGACCAAAGAAAAAAGCAAGTATTAGAAAATCGTGCCCGTCTAATACCTATTTTAAAAACTATTATATTACACGGGCAGCAAAATATTCCATTAAGGGGTCATCGTGATGATGGGCCCCTAATTAAAGACTCTGGTGAATTTAATCTTGTAGCAGGCGCAGGCGATAATGATGGTTGTTTTAGAGCTTTACTTAGATTTCGTATAGATGCTGGAGATACTGTATTAGAAGAGCATTTAAAAAATTCCGCGGCGAATGCCACGTATATAAGTAAAACTACGGCTAATCAACTAATAAATTGTTGTGAAGAAGAAATTGTATCGGTAATAACAAAACAGATCGACCATTCAGGTTATTATTCTATTATTTTTTATGAAACTACGGATGTGGCTAATATATTTCAATTAAGTGTTTCTATTAGATATGTTTATAAAGAAAAGGTGCTAGAAAACTTCGTTGGGTTTTTGGATTTGCACAAATCAAATTATGATAGCGACAGTAGTGACACAAACGAAAAGGTAGAACCAGTTATTAGTGGAGAAATTTTAGGACAAACTGTAATTAAAAAACTCAAATCATTAGGATTTAATTTGGATGAATGTGTTGGAATAGGTTGTGATGGGTGCTCAGTAAATTTATCGGCGGCAAGGGGAGCAGCTGTTACTATCCAAAAAGAGACAAAAAATGCAAACGTTTTTCCATGCTTCAAACATGCTTTAAATTTATCCATATCAAAATCCCTAACAGTCAGAAGTGTGAAGAATACCTTGGGCACAATACAAGAAATTGTGACATTCTTCCAGGCCTCTTCAAAAAGAAATTTTATTTTAGAAAAATATTTGAAACATAAATTGAGCAGCCCATGTGAAACACGATGGATAGAAAGGCATGATTCTATTATTGATTTTCAAAAGGATATGTTATCTATCGAGAAGGCCTTAAGAGAAATTTCCGAATGGAACGATAATATATCTTCAAGTAAAAGTAATATCCTTTTGAAAGCAATGTGTCACTGCGAATTTATTATAACAATATTTTGTTTAGCAGATATTTTCGGTATTACATTATCAATTAGTAAATTTTTGCAAACTAAAAATATTGATATTGAGATCGCTACATCTAAATTAAAAAACCTTATTGAAACGCTTGAGAAAAAAAGAACTGATAATGATAAATGCTTTAAATATATTTTAAGAGGCGCTAAAAAAACTATGGAAGAACTTGAAGTAGAACTGAGTTTGCCACGACTGGTTGGCAAACAATCCCATAGAGAAAGTTTTCCAGATCATAAAAATATATTACCAGAAGATTATTGGAGAAGGGTAATTTATATAGCATTACTAGATTCTGTTATAGTAGATTTGAAAGATAGATTTCCAGAGAAGACTTTGGATATTTTCCTTCTAAATACTGTGATTCCCAAAAATATCAAAAATTTAAAAAATGTGGATCAGTTATCAGAGAAAGCAAGTAAAATTTTGGAAAAATTCGGACAGGTTCTTAGCAATCCGTCATTATCAGAGCTAATTGGAGAATTGCAATTATATCAGAATTCAAATCTGAACTTTGAAATTGATACTGCCTTAGCAACTTTGATAAATTTGGACAGAGAATATTTTCCTAATATTTGTAAAATATTGCAACTTCTGTCAACAGTGCCTGTGTCTATTGCTACTGCCGAACGGAGTTTTTCAACGTTACGGCTAATAAAAACATATCTCCGTTCGACAATGACTGAAGATAGACTAAACGGCCTTGCATTGATGTATGTTTACAAACATATAAATTTGAATTTAGAAAACATCATCAATCGTTTTGCGAATAGTAAAAGTAAACGAAAGATTAATTTTATTATTTAAATTATATTTATATTATAAATATACACGTTTTGTTCATATTAAAAAATACTTTTGTTAGCTTTTAGGTTAGGTAGGTACCAAACATAATACTGGTAATACCAGTGTTTTATTTTATTTTTTTATATATTAGATATTAGATTTTTATATTATGTTTTGCATTATTTTGTTAATCTGTTAAATATATTTTGAAAATATAAAACATTGCTATTTGCTCACTTATTGTCCCTACATTAAATGATGGTAAAATGTCAAATGCCTCAATGATCACATGATCCTCTCCCAAAAATTCAATACAGTATAGTCGCGTCTCACTATCTTTATCTTTGTTTCTATTTTTTTCTGTTTATTGGACAAGGTCGAATTCTCCTTTACAAAATAAAATATTTTTAGGTGCGCCTGCACAGTCCACGAGCCCACAGCCCTCGTACGTATCTATTAATTAGACACCCTGTTAAGGTGCGCCCCCCCCCCTTGGCATTATCCTGGATCCGCCACTGGTCTTTTCAGGTGTCCCAAACCCAAATCCACAAAAATCCTAACATGGCTACCCAAGATATTGAAGGTCAAAGTTGTTTGCACATATCCCGCATCCTATGCATCTTATGCCCATGAGATCAATTTAAAAAGTTGTAGTGAATTACATTATCTACAAGTCGTCTTTTTTATTTTTTCCCAAATCCCCCTTTCGAGATATTCAAAGTCAAAGTTTCATGGTTTTTCGCGAATACCCTCCGCCAAAAAATCAAACAGCAATAATGTTAACATGCAAGTTGTAGAGAATCATAAGATTGGTCTTTTGCATTTTCCCCCCAAACCTCGCCTTTTTCGAGATATTCAAATTCGAAGTTTAGAAAAACGATTTTTTTTGCAAATATCTGCATGTAGACTTCGTCGCGGTCCAATGCACAGGGAGCGAGATATTCGCGGAAAACCGGTTTTTTGAAATTTTGACCTTGAATATCTCGAGGCGAGACGAGGTTTTGGGGAAAAATGCAAAATACCAATGTTGTAGATAATTTCTGCAATTTTCATGTTAACTTTATTGCTTTCTGTTTATTTTGGCGCAAGATATTCGCAAAAAAAACATATTTTATAAACTTTGAATATCTCGAAAGGGGGGGGGGGGGAGGGTGTGAAAAAAAATGAAAAGGTAACTTGTTGATAATTTAATTCTCTACAACTTTCACATTGACATCCGATGCATAGGACGGGAGATATTTTCAAAGAAATTTGTCCTTCAATATCTTGGGTAGTCATGTTCGGATTTCAGGAAATTCAGATTTTTACTAATTTTTTCCAGGTCAAATCCTAATTTCCGTGGCCTATTAAGGGTTTACCGATTTACCCCTATTTATCCCTTTTTCCCCTTCAATGGAATGATTATGAAACATAATATAGTTCCAGATCTCCTTATAATACATACGTGTACCAAATTTCGAATCAATATCTTAAACCGTTCCATTGTAAACGTGCGCACAAAAGTTACAGACCGGCAAACAGAAAATGTCTATCGCTCAAATTAAAAATCTCGACGTTTCATGACATTCTAAACACATAATAACAATAAATGATTTTATTGAACGGAACAAACAGCTGACACTTTCAAACGGTAGGGTTTAAACTAGCTGTCCGAAAGACAGGGGTCTGCTCTTCCACTCAATCATAAAGGCGCCCGAATAAGACTGAAATAAACGTAGTGACAAGCAATATGTAACATTTTTTATATACTTGAGTTTTACACGAGTCCAGAAATAAATGTAAATTAATCGCATTAATATTTGTAATCGAGAAAGAAATGATGACAAATTTGACTTCGAGGGGTTGATAGTTAGGCAAAATTATTTTGAGATTAATAGCAAGAAATTCATATCATCAGTAATATTTAGGCAAGATTAGTCAACCATATTTTCGTAAAAAGAGCTGTGTGTCATCAGCGTAGAAATGTGAGGTGCAAAACTGTAAACACCTACTGAACTTGTGGGTCTACAAACTGAAAAGTAATGGCCCAAGTACGGATCCTTGAGGCACCCCACTTTCAACACTAATACACTCGTACAAGCAGTTTTCATGCATCACAGTTTAAAGCCGACCTACGAGACAGTTTTTGATTAAGTTCACCGAGTTATCCTAAAATCCGATATATTTCAACCATAAAAAAAATTATTTTTTCCACTACGTGCATGTGGAAGTAAGAAGAAAGAATATTCGATAAAGCATAAAACTATGACATGCCGGAAAAGCCACTCAGCCCCTGTACTACTTGTTTTATTCCTATATTACTGTTTGTTTCTATTGGTTTATCCGTCGCTTATCAATAAATCCTTTGTGTATTATTCACAAAGAATGGTAATCGACGGTGTACGCTTTAATTTATTTTATAAATATTTATAAAATTTAAGACATTTGAAATTTAAATTTGACTGACCATGAAAATTTAAGTGGTAATTTTTGATAAAAATGTAAACACGCAAATTATCAAGGCCATGTGGAAATGAAGAGTCGAGGGAGAGGTATGCTGACGTGTTTCTGAGCAAGGAAGTGCAATTATTTAAATAAAGCGTAAGTAACATTCATCAGTAATTTAACGGTCATACTGGAAGTTGATATATATTTCTTATATCAAACATTTTAATAACTATTTTCTTTGTACAGAAAAATACAAATTATGTTGCGTAGAGGTTTATAAGTTCCACATCGATGTAGTGAGAAATTGTAAACAAAAATATTAGTCCTCCCCATTAAATAGAAAAAATAGGGACATGAGATATAGAATTCATTAACCTTCAATATTTTCAAATATTACGAAAATGTTGTCTAAATGTTATTTGTGGCATTATCTTAATTTTTTTCCCTCTTCAATTCTTTGGGACTTCCTGCCACATGTATGTTTTCTTTCTAAGCGGTGCTAGGGGAATCTACAAAATATATCACAATTAACCAGTATGTTACTGGTAAAAAAACCTCTACGCCCGTGACGTTTACGTTTACAAACATTCTTAGAGCTGTGTATTTGTCATACACAGCAAAAAAGATTTTTCAAAAAAAGCCTTGAGAAAGGAAACAGATTAGATTTCCGAAACGTCGGCGAAATATTTAATTTCAAGTTTTTATACTTATTTGTGTTGTTTATTTATCAAAACCAACCTTTAACTGATCCTTTGACGTAAACGTCACGGGCGTAGAAGTTTTTTTACTAGTAACATACTGGTTAATTGTGATATATTTTGTAGATTCCCCTAGCACCGCTTAGAAAGAAAACATACATGGGGCAGGAAGTCCCAAAGAATTGAAGAGGGAAAAAAATTACGAAAATGGTTTCGTCAAAATTACCGGCATAAGAATCATACATCAAGTATTAAGAGCATAATAAATAAATATACAGGATGGACCATTAATAATAAGCCATAGTGCAAGGGTAGATTCTTTGGACCAAAATATGAGAGGGTAATACCAAAAATATTGCTCCGGAAAAAGATACATGGTGTCACAATTCAAATTATTTTTTCGTTTTTTTGCAATAACTCAACAGTCTCTTAGCTCATCTACGCCAAATTTTCTAGAGGAGCTTTTTTTATTCTAAGAAATAATAATTTATATATTACATCAAGTTAGATCATAGAGGGCGCCGCAGGACTTGTATCTGATGATGAATTTTTTTTTAATTTTTTTTTTGGACGAAACGTTGTGGTACTTCTGACCAGAAAATCTAATGAGGGTGTCATTTCCACGTATAAAAGGTACACTTAGAACTTGATAACTCCAACCGTTTTCGAGGAAATCGCCGTTAAACATTTGAATAATTTTTTGAAAGACAAATTAGGGAAATAAGGGATATATGTTTTTACGTACAAAAAAATTTTAGGGGACGTGCTGCAGCGAGGAGATACTCATTTCAACATCCAAATAGAATATAGCCAGACCATAAGATTTTCAAAGATCTCTTTCGTCGTTTGGAAGAAACGGGTTCCTTACGGGTTCATTTCGCCATAAAAATGATGTAGGAAGACCGAAACGAATTACTCCAGATAAAGAACTAGAAATTTTAGTTCGTGTGGTTGAAGATCCTCGAGTAATCTCAAGTCTTTTATCAGCGGCAACAGGGGTGAGTAAACAATATGCTCTGTCTCTTACGCAAAGAACGCTTCTACCTATATCACTTCACTCCTGTACAAAACTTACTTTAAGGGATCTTCCACAAAGGCTTCAATTTTGACCATTTGTTCTAAATAAACACAAGTTTATTTACCCATGAAGCAACTTTTACACGCCGAGGCGTTTTTAACTAGAGAAATACACATTACTGGGAAGTCGAAAATCCTCATGCCGTTAAAGAAAGGCATTTCAGCACTAATTTAAGATTAACGTTGGGTATAGTATTATCGGCGATCAGTTATTGGAACCATTTATCGTTCCTCCAAATTTAAATGGACAATCTTATCTGCTTTTTCTTAAAAATACTCTTGCTGATATATTACATGCTTTCATGCTAGACATACGGAACAGAATGTGGTTTATGCAAGATGGAGCTCCCCCTCATTTCTCCATTGAAGTCAGGAATTATGTTGATGAGACTTTCTCACGCAGGATCGGTCGAGGAAGTGAGTTTGTTTGGCCACCAAGGAGTCCTGATTATAATCATTTGGATTATTATGTGTGGGGACATATGAAGGCCTTAGCCTATGCAAATACTATCAATTCAAGAGAAAAACTGTAGGGCAAAATACAATACGCAGTCAATTTTATTAGAGAACAGGAAAATGCATTTTTCAATGTAAGAAAATCTTTTATTAACAGAACTAGAAGAAGGTGAAGACCGTATCGAAAATTTATTATTTAAGTTACAGCAATGGGATTTTTGCAGGGGGGGGGGGAGTTTATACAATAAATACTAATGTCATTAAGTCAACTTTTATGTTATTCTTTGGTCTTCTAATAAGATTAAATCCTTGTTTTACACAATCTTTTGATTTTAGTATTTATCTCAATACCGTGAAAATACTCCATTAGCTCATAAGAATGTGAGAAAGAGTTCACGCTGTTATTATGATTTTGTTTCTCCTTACGTTTTCTACTTTTTTCAATAAATACACTTTGTTCCATTAAATTTGAATTTGTCTTTCAAAAAATTGTTCAAATGTTTAACGGCAATTTCCGCGAAAACGGTTACCGAGTTCTACCAAGTGTACCTTTTATTTATTTTATTTATTTATTTATTGCATACACTGTTCAACAGGTAAGATGCCCAATTACAGAACAGGAATAAAGGCATACAAAGCATTAGTTGCATGATATACAACAACATAGAAAAAAAGTAAAATGAAGAAAAAATTTACTTACATGTACGAACTATGAATAACTAATGATAAGAAGAGAGAGAAAAAAATTACATGGAAGATGTTTAAATACAAAAACTATATATACGTATATACACATATTTGATTCAAAGTAAATTAAGAAAAACAAAGACAATCACTGGTTAATTAATTTAGAACATTTTGTTTTATGTCACTAAGGCTGCAATTAAAAATATCGAAGTCGCTACATAATTTGTTAGAAGTAATGCAAATCATATATAAAGGTGAATTATTTAGCATGTTGGTACGCGGCAAAGGTAAATAGAAAACTTGGTGATTACAAGAGGTTAATCTGGGAACGTGAAAATTAAGCTTACTAATTATTTCGGGTGCGTCAAACTCATTGTGTAGTAATTTAAACGAAAATACTTGAGAAAAGTACGTACGCCTATCCTCAAGAGTAGTCATAGAATATCTTTCAAGCAAGTTACTTTGCGGAAAACCAATCACTGGATAGGTACCGTCGGATTTGAACCACAGTAATTTAAGAAATCTACGTTGAACTGCCTCCAAGTTATTCTTGTGAACATCATAACTGGAACTCCAAATTAGCGATGCGTACTCAAGTTTCGATCTGACGAAGGATTGATAAAGAATTTTCAGAGTATCAGTATTAGTGAACTCTCGACTAGTACGAACGATGAATCCAAGGGCTTTGGATGCTTCAGACACAATGGTATCGATATGATCAGTGAAGAATAATTTACTATTAGAAGTTACGCGGAGGTCGCGAAATGTTATAGGTCTTTGAAGTGTGACATTATCTAACCTGTAATCAAAAATAAAAGGTGATGTTTTTAAAGAAAAGGACATTACGTTACATTTACTAGGATTCATGAATAATTTATTTACTATACGCCAGGTCTTTATTTTGTCAAGAGAAATCTGCAGTTGAAAGTCATCGATTTCATCAATTACTGTAAAAATGTTTATATCGTCGGCATATAAAAGGTGAGGCAAATTAATTTCGTTCACTATGTCCTTAATAAATATGTTAAAAAACAAGAGCCCCAGAATAGATCCCTGGGAACTCCGGATGTGGCAGCAAATTCGATCGATTTGAACCCATTTAATCAACGTACTGACTCCTATTCATTAAATAAGATTTAAACAAAAGGAGCAAAGAATATGAGAAGCCGATTTTTTCTAATTTATTAAGTAACAACTGGTGGTCAAGTCTATCAAACGCTTTGGAGAAATCGGTATATATGACATCTACCTGCCCACGTTCATCTAAGGATTCAGAAATATATTGAGTTACACAGAATAAATTTGTTGTTGTTGAACACCCTTTCATAAATCCATGTTGATTAATACAGATTTTGGTGTTAATTGAATGACATATTCTATCGTGAAGTAATATTTCTAAGATTTTACAGAAGTTACAAATTACAGACATTGGTCTAAAGTTCTCAATATCTAGTTTGTTTCCCTTTTTGAAGATGGGACATACTTTGGAATATTTCCATAGGTCAGGAAATAGGCAGTTTTTTAAGATTAAGTTAAAAATTAAAGTTAGAGGATATGCAAAGATGATGGCGCAATCCTTTAATAAAAAAGCTGGAATGGAATCAGGACCGGTCATCATTTTGGGTTTAATTCGTCTTAGAGTCCGAATAACCTCATCTTCACTGAAAAAGTTTATGGTAACAATAGGGTTATTGTTAGGTATATCGGTCTCAATGTGATGTTCCTCGATATCTAATGAGGACTCATTATAAGATTGACAGAAATAATGGGCAAATGCATTTAGCATATCAGAGGGATTGTTTAGCGAAGATCCCTCAAAGAACATCTCTTCAGATACACTAGCTGACCCTTTTCTACTTTTGATGAAAGCCCAACATTTATTGGGATCATTTTTTATATTATCTTCAGAGTTCTGCACGAAATTTCTGTAGGCTAAATTGGTATCATATTTTATTTCCCTTTTGATGTTTTTGAGTTTATTGTGTATAAGTGGATCACTGGTTCTTGCACACTGTCTCCTAAGACGTTCTTTAAGGCTAATTTTTTTTATGATACTGCCATTAAACCACGGAGGATATCTGCCGCTACGAGAAGTCGATTTCTTAGGTACACAAGATTCAAATACAGAGTCAAGCTTGTTGTAAAAATGAGTGCATGCACCATTGACGTCATTAAAAGAAGAGAGGGAGGACCAGTCTATGTTGAGAAGGTTTTCATACAATTTGGAGAAATCACATTTGCGGAAATTATAACTAACGTCATGATTAATTGGAAATGGCGCTCTCATCAGATTTTCTGATCAGAAGTACCACAACGTTTCGTCCAAAAGAATATGAAAAATATTCTTCGTCAGATAGAGGTCCTGAGGCGCCTTCTATGATGTAACGTGATGTAATACATACATTTTTGTTTCCTAGAATAAAAGAAGTTCCTCTAGCAAATCAGGCGAAGATCAGTCAAGAGGCTGTTGAGCTATTGTAAAAGGACGAAAAATTAATTTGAATTTTGACACTGTGTGTCTTTTTCCACAGCAACATTTTATTAAAACATATTTGGTTATATTTTAGTCCATAGAATCTACCCCTGCACTGTGGCCTATTATTAATGGTCCACCCTGTATATTAAGAATACAGATTGTATGCAAATATAAAATATAAAAATGTAAAAATATATAACATTATCAACTTTCATACACTAAAACAAAACAAAATAATATATATTCTGATTGCGAATACTTGCCAAGAGGATGAGGTAGAAAACTCATCTAATTAAGGAAAAACATTGAAAAATGACATTTCTTAATTTTGCAGTAACTTTTGCAATAATTAGTTTATGGTATCAACAACCTCAGGAAATATGCCTCATCATGTGCTTAAAAGGTAGCCGTAACCCGTATTCCAACGGATAGTTTCCGAGAAACTCAATTGTTTATTAAAAAAATATATCTTAGAAAGATTTAAATTCCCCAAAATAAGGCGGTCCGGTTTCAATTTTGCAAAAAGATTTATACTCTTCAATAGTTGTACTATCACTGAGCTCAAAGCTGAAGTCGAGTTTTCAATTAAGTTGCTTAAAAACGCCATTGAAAATGATGCATATTTCTTTGTTATAAACAAATGTACTTAACAACTTTGCCAATTGTTCGTGTATCGAAATATAAAGTGGATATTCGTGTAGCTGAAATTTTTATACGAATTTTAAAAAAATGAGCTCCCTCCGACCTTCAGGACTCGAGATAATTATAATTATTTTTTTAATTCCCTAGACTTTATTTTTTAAATTACAGCGCAGATTTGCAGGTATTGCACAAGAGAATTTTTTTTAGGTACATTAGTACATCAAAACGAGAGAAACCGACTTCAACACATTTCTTCGTAGGTAAAACGTCCTCCATTTTGTTTCTGCAACTTTGTTTTGGATGCACCAGTTTGAACATTGATATTTCACATGTACTGAATATGATCCTAAAGTATATTCACGGGCGGCTGAGACCAACAAATATGCGTGATTGCTTCGTGATCGTGACATGTTCCATCCCCATTGGTTACATTTTTCAGGAGAATGCCAGCGGTTTTCTCGACTTCAGTTGTATGTAATTTGCGTAAAGTGTATTTACATTGCTTCGAACATTTGAACTATTATAACTGATAAACGGTTTAGTGAATCCATTTGAAGTTTATGGTAGTGTATTATCAAGTTTAAAAGTACAATATCCTAATATCCAATCGTTCTAAAATCGACCAGGAAACTCCTTGTGTATTCTTAATAATTTTACGCACGAAGGGCTCTGGTGAACTAAGCGCACGTGAACAGCGCATATATTTGTTTTGACGCGGTGTCAGCGGTCTGCGAATATACTATAGTGTTTCTTTTCTAGTGAGAATTACATTTTGAAATGTTCCTACTTTGATTGGTTTATATTGACACGAGGTCTTTTGTAGCAGATATTGCTGATCAAAGTTCATAAAAGTAATAAACATTTTCATTGAAATCATAATTAAAATAATAAATACGAAAAAGTACCTCTGTCATTAGATTTTTAGATACAGCTGAATTATTTGTCAGACAGTGTGAGTTCCCATATATCATTTAATAATATAACAAATTGCCTCATTCTCACAGCCGTTACGTTTAATAAATTACTGTAACTATAATCATTACTACAACTATAAAAACATTCATTTTGGTATTCAGCATAATTCACGTCGTAGTCAACATTTATTTGACACCAAGTGGTCAATTTTAACATCATTTGTACAAATAAATCATAATGATCCATAGAAGTCCGCATAAAAGGTAAAACGCTTAAAAAATACATATTTAGGACTTGAAAAAAATTGTACAACTTAAGCTGAATGCTTCCATTAAACAAATTACCGTCTTAGGACCGTTTAACATTTTTCCTGACACTAATTATGTACTTTTTGAAATTGTTTAGATAAATCACGCACTAATCTGTGATGTTTAACCTGTTCAAATTTATATTCGTCGCTCTGAGGAGGTTCCCTGAAAGAACACATAACTGCATTTTTTCCTATGAGTGAACACAAACGAAATTAATTATAGCTCATCTTTTTACCAAATATTTGAGACTTTGGTGGTCTATTATACATGCTGAAAAATTCGATCCATCCATAATTTTGGTAAAGTTTGATGTTTATGTATAAAAAAAATTGAGCTTAAAATTCTAAACTTCGTTATTACACTCTTTACAAATATAATACGCAGAGTATATTGCATTTAATCGGCACATTTCTAGAACCATTTTTCCATTTAAATATTTTTTTTATTTAACTACATAGATTCCATGTCTTAATTAAACATATATCTCAAATACGTCTAGTTTGCAAAATGATATATCAAGATATACAGTGTGTCCCAGGATAGATGTAACAAGAGGTATAATGGACCAAAAATTTTGGAAATTTGGAATGATATTTGAGAATTAAGTCCTGCTTGTTGTAAAACTAAAATATACCAAATATAACTTGATTTGGTGTTCTACAGGGTGTTTTATAAGCAAAGTTGTAAAAATGACCACTAATAAAGTACCTTTAATTTTCATAGTATGAAAAAATTCCACTGAGAAAAGTTATTTAGAATTCAATTTTATACCTCTACACGAAATTTCAGGAATATGAAACTATTTTTTTGAAACTTAAATAAATTAGTATTTTATTTTGAACCATTCAATTAAAACTGCATAGAAATATTTTTTTGTGAATTAATATTTAAAGTTATCTAGAAGCTAAAAGTAGGCTATGGGAAAAGCAGTGGATACACATTTATAATTTATTATTGACATATCTGTCAAACGTAGTCAATATTATCATTAATTTCTGCTTCAAATTAACGAACCAAGCATAAAAAATTAAGTGAAAATGGTACTCACAGTGAGTGAAAACATTTATATTGTGCAATTCTACGGAATTGGCGGTGAAGACTAAGAGAAGTGGTAAGCCAATTTAATTTGAAATTTCCAAACACTGCTTTGTCACATACTCAGGCTATAAGAATAATTAAAGGCTGCTGGTAGCATTCCTAACATGAAAAGAAAAATAAAAGCATATGATGAAGACATTATTGGGGCTATTATAGCTCATACCTCTGTTATAGAAAATCCTAGGATGCCACTAAGAGAGAGGTCAGCTCTTATTAATATTAGCAATTCTGAACTTCAAAGAATTTACAAGGCAAAGAAAATTAGGGCATATAAAGCAAATTATGAACATACGCTTGAAGAGGAAGATGACGGCCGTAGATTGGATTTTTGTTTGATCATTGGAGAAAAAAATCATGGAAGAGAGATTTTTTCACCATTTCAAAATTTTCTCAGATGAATCCACATTCACAACCAATGGTGTTGTTTCATCTCAGAATGGTCGGTTTTGGGCTTCTGAATATCCAAATTTTAGAATACATTGTAGAAGAAAATGTTGAAAAAAAGTGAATGTGTGGTGTGCCGTTTCTTATCACGTTGGAGTTATTGGACCTTATTTCATTGAGGAAAGGTTAAACCAGCACACTTATTTAGAGCTTCTTGAAAGATTTTCTGAAGAATATTTTAATATTTTAAGAGATATGCATTTAGTTCATTTTCAACATGATGGTTGCCCTGGACACTCCACAGAAATGGTTAATCGGTGGTTGAATTTAAATTTTGGAGAAAAGTGGATTACCAGGAATCGGCCGATTAAGTGGCCGGCGAGATCCCCAGACCTATCAATATTGTATTTCTTTTTATGGGGTCGCCTCAAGCAGTTGGTTTACGCTGAACCACTTCCTAACGACGTAGCAGTATTGAAGCAGAGAATTACAAATGCCGTAAACTCCATACCATTAGATCATATTCGAAACAGTTTTAAGGACGTCAGGTGAAGGATCGAAATGTGTGTGGATGTGGGTGGTATCTACGCCGAATAATAAAAAAATTGCAAACATTGTTTTATATTAGTCAATAATTAATTTGTTTGTGAATCTATTTTTGACATGTATTACATGTTATAATTTTTAAACCTCATTAATCTTCTGTCAGTAATTGTTTCTTGTTTTACAATTAGTTCGATTAACATTATACCTTCTTACATCTCGTATATTCAATTTTTTATTTGCCAATAGCCTACTTTTTGAGATGATTAACATTTGCTCCTACACAACTTTAAATATTAATTCAACTCTTAATTCGCAAAAAAATGGGAAGTTTGAAAAAAAAAATTTTATATTCCTGAAATTTGGTGTAGAGGTATAAAATTTGCATTCTAAATAACTTTTCTTAGTGAAATTTTTTCATATTTTGAAACATAAAGGTACTTTATTAGTGGTGATTTTTACAGCTTTGCTTATAAAATACCCTGTAGAACACCAAATCAGGTCATTTTTGGTATACTTTAGTTTTACAAGAAGCAGGATTCAATCCCCAAATACTATTCCAAAATTCCAAAATTTTTGGTCCATTACACCTCTTGTTACATCTATCCTGGGACACACTGTATATGTAAAGGATATGTGCAGAAAATATCATGGCTGTTGTTGGTCGACCGGGGATACCTGCCAAATTTTAAATCGACACAATTGTGATAAATTTATGTGTATCTATTTATATATGCTTATTTTTCATCAGAAAATTAAAACCACTAGTTATTTAATAATTTGCTTTATTTGTAATCGTACATTTATGTTTTAGATATACAGGGAAAGCACATATCTAGAACCGGTAATACCAACGGTAGAGAAAAAAACTTCATATCACCGTATTGGCGGTCGAATTCTGAACGGCTTTCAAATTGTCCGTCCGCCCGTCTGTCTGTCTGTTTGCTTTTCCGTCTCTGTCCTTCTGTTCATCTGTCTCTCCGTCTGTCTGTCTGTTCGTCCGTCACGTTTCTTATAAGCACGGTAACTTAAAAATTAAAAAATCAGATTGTATTGAAACTAGAACAGTGAGTTAGTATTAGTTAGAAGAATGTTGAAGTTCTTGAACATGGATGTATCCAAGGTGTGATAAATAGAGGACAATTATGTTTAGAAGCGAACGTGGCCCCCTTCGCACACGTGAAGTAATAAATAATGTTTTTATTTTCTAAAGAATTGATGGACTTAGCTGTTACTTTGTGGTAGTCTATCATAATGGTTTATTAAAACACTTATATTTCTACCACTGTACTTTAATGTAACTTAAAGCTACTATAGTTTCGATACTTCAGCGTATCATCTGCAAAGCGACTCAAGTAAACGAATGAACACAAGAGGAAACCTAAGCTATTTATAATTTACATTATTTACCCAGTTTTATTACTACGGTGTAGGGAATTTAAAATTAACACAATTAGATAGAAAGTATTAAAGGGATTAAAGGATTATGAATTAAATATATGAAAGAGGGTTGTGTTATATAGGTCCAACTGGTCTTTAAGTAATTAATTAACTGAGGTCTTGCATGAGTTGAAAATTTCTAATAATTCTAATAAAACCTTTATTTTGTACGTAATATCAAGATATAATATATCAAGAGTATTTATGAAACATATATTCTTTATAGGATTTTGCAAACAGCGGAAAGAATAACTATCTATGAGAACTAAAAGAAAAACTATATGTAAAAAATCGGTAAAGTTATTTACACAGAACTTCCCTCGTTATTTGTGCATGACAGTCACTCAAAAAAATTATTAATTACGAAATGACATTGGGAATAATAATCGGAATATAATTATTGGTATTATTACAAAGAAAACCTGATAACTTTTGGTCAAAAAAATATACAGAGTGTTCATCCAACAGCAAAAGTTCAATATACTAAATAACAGGTGCCAAATATGGAAGGCTTGCGCAAATACCTTTATAAATGTCCACCATGACTCAATTATTTCTTGGGATGCCATTATTCAATAAAAGTATATAATAGGATATGCCACATATTATTGCCATCTCTCACATTTTCAATCCCACATTCACGTAATGGAGTGGAAGTATAGTGGTGATTAAAATATAGAACAAATTTTCAAAAATGTTTTGTTTATTCTAGTGTTAATTTTTTTTCCAAATTGGTGAAAATATGTTGCAAATTTTTTTTTCCGAAATAGGTTTAGAATGTTATGAAACGTGGAAATTTTAAATTTGAGCAAAAAAATATTTGGTCTATTCTATAATGGTGATAAATAGATTACTAAAACATGTTTTCATTTTTTTTTAATTTTTCTAAAACATTTTTAAATTAGTTTTAATAAATTTGGAATGCCATGGAAACGTGGAAATTTTAAATCGGAAAAAAAAAATTCCATCTATTTGTGGTAAAATTTTTTCAAAAATTTAAATTTTGTTTTTTTTTCTTTAAATAGATTTAGAACGCTATGAAACGTGGAAATTTTAAATTTTGAGAACAAAAAAATTCGTCTATTTTGGTGGTAAAAATTTTTTCAAAAATGTTGGTAAAAAATTTTCAAATTTTTTTTTCTTTTAAATAGGTTTAGAATGCCATGAAACGTGGAAATTTCAAATTTGAACAAAGAAAACATTTTTTTTTAGTGGTAAAAATTTTTTCAAAAATGAATTTTTTTTTCTGAAATAGGTTTAGCGCGTCATGAAACGTGGAAATTTTAAATTTGAGCAAAAAAAATTGTTTTCATTATTTAATCCGTTTAGACGGTCCACCCTGTATAATTTTCAGTGAAAATTCTACCAGTTCTTCGCTGACAGTAGGGTTAACTACCTACCAAATTTGACTGCTCTCCGTCAAGTAGTTTTTTAGTTAATGCACCAACAGACAGACAGACAGACAGACAGACAGACAGACTGACGGAATTGAAAAACCTATATTTTCGGAATCTACGTGTTCTGAAACGTCAGAATCCGAAAAAATCTCGGAGGGTGATTTTTTCTCGAATACAATACTTCCCTTCGGTATGCGAGGGAAGTAAAATGTTAATGAAATCTATGCATTCTTTCGATAACCTGACTTCTGGTTATGCTAACAAGTAAAAATTCTTATTTGCATTCTCATTATAACACTAGCATCCAACATAGTCCCCTACGAATAGGCAGATTAAACTAGCATCTACATGATCCCCTACGATATGTAAATTTAGTTAAAAATGAAAATGAAATAAGAGTCCAGAAATTTCATTTTTGGCGTATATGCTAGAAGCTAACGCCTCAGTTTGTTTTATAACATCTACCTTGGATGAAAAATCTGGATGTAGAAGTAGGGATTCCTTAGGCAGCTTTATTTCACAATCATTTTTTTTAAATTCGCTTTTATGCGTTGCTTTTTTCCCCTATTTTAAACAGTATTCGTTAACTGTATGAGTAGTATTTCGGAGAGAATCTGTAATTTTCTTGCGTTTTTTAAAAATTCATCTCAATAATGCAATATTTCCACATGCCACAATAAATCTTTTGCGTTCGTTGCGTGACAATTGTGTAAAATGTTGATTTTTATATTTCTTGAGTGACATTTTTCATTTAAAGTTTCATATTTCTTTAAATTGAAGTAAGAGTTAAAATTCAGAAAGAATTTAATGCGAAGGTAAATGTTTTCAAAGTTTAATATTTTTTAAATTAATTTTAAAAGGACCATGATAGACGAAGTTGTTACGTCTGATGATGAGCCAACTTTAATGAAACAAATTTAATAGGCCGCTAAGGAAAATTAAAGTTGAACAAGCAAATATTTTTTAAGGTTTTTACTCAGAATTATATAATGCATGATACCCTAAGGTTTGCAAGCTTACATAAATTAAACGATTTTAAACAGGAAAAATACATTTTTTTTTAAATTACGTACGAATTTTACTGTTGTACCTTTTTAAATTTCAATTTACCCAAAAAATGGCATTTAGGATTTATTTTCCTCCTCATCCATAAAAAAATATTTAATATTTTTTACCCTATCAATATTTCTCGAGACGTGCGAGAGTTTCAAAATGTATCTTGAATTTTTTCAAAGAAATCCTTAATAGGGATAGAAATAAAATACTATGAAAATACGGTGAACCATATTTCAGCCGCTTTTGAGGTTTGAGTTCTTTTTCCTCTTTGGTAACTGAACTATGTATTAAAGACAAACAATAAAGTATAGTTTACTAAAGTGAGTTTGAAAATCATAAAAAAAGACCGACAAAAGAATAGTCGATATCATGAACGCCGACCGATAATTTTTAAAATCACTTTTTAATTATTGTAAATATTGTCTCACTGCTTTATATCAATTGTTAAGCATGATTTAAATTACATATTTATAAAACGTTATTTATTTATAATAAATAATGTAAGTTTAATGAACAACTCCAAAAATGATTCAATAAAGGTAAATAAATAACATTCAACCTACGGCTATGCTGCCGGAAATATTAAGAATGAAAGAGCAGATAACGGACTTGTAATGGTGAGCTAGGTAGACAATCGACTACTACCGTTCGAGGTAAGCGCATAACATATCTGGTTAACTATATTCGTATACGGATATCGTTTGCAATAATTAAGCACGGTCTCAGGTGTTATTCTATCACAAACAGGCTTTGTAATGACTTGTCCTGGTAGCAACGCTTTAGACTGAATTTTTAAATTGGCAATAGAAACATATAAATACTATAACAGGACGATTTGGTTTCGCAAGAGCAACAGCAACTTTCTTAGCACGGTAACGCTGCCTTAGACCTTCACGAGTAGTTGTAGATAAAACTACTTGATAATATGTGCAGATATTTCTGTAACATATAATTAAAGGCTCGGAATATTATATTAATGTGTATTGTTGACTATCGCTAAGGGGAAAGTGCAATTTGTAACGACGCGAAATAAGATAATAGTTGTAAGAAAATAATTAATTCTTGACAGGTCATGACGACTGTGTTAGCGGTTCCTTTGTTTACCAGTAAACATATAAATATACCCAACTAGAGAGTTACGTTTTAATTTCTATTATGGACGTTAATTCTGTAATACGAGAGTGTCGACACATTTGTAAAATTAATGTCGATTGTTTTGTGAAATACAAGTAAGGGATCGTGAAAAAGTCGTTAAAGAAACATGGAAATCGATAATTAGTATTTCCAAATACACTCGGAATAAAGGGATTGATTTGAAATCTTAAAACCAATTCTTGTGTAAACACAATTACTAACGCACTATTACTAAGACTGTTTTCAGTAAACACAATGAAATAATGTATCTTCACACCTAGATCAAAATAATATTTTAATTTAAGAATATTTTGATCCAGCATTTTTCTTTAGGTACTCATTCTACACTGGGAAAAAAATATTATAGTGTATATTAAAAAAATTGTTGGAATAATTATGTTTCCTAATACGCATTTGGAGAGCAATGCGTCTTATAACTGTAATTATTTTGATTTAGTTAAACTAGTGTAATATTAGTAGTTAATTTGTAGCATTTGAAATGGCTACTTGATTAATTTATATAGATTAGTGGTAAGTTGACTCTTAACTAATACACTTGTTCGAGCAGAAATAGGCAACCACATAGCAGGTCGCATATCTGCAAGTCCTATTATCAGGAAAGTAAACGGTTTTCTTTAAGTATAATTTTGAGTTAGAGGTGTTACTCACATATTCTTGTAGTGGAAATATTACATAATCGTGTAATTCAGTCTTTTAATTGCAAAGTCCTTTATTGGCGCATTTTTATTGGCTAGAGAAAGAGTTCTCTAAATGCTCCAGTTGGCAACACTGAGAACTGTTGAGTAGATTTCCGGCTGGGGGGTTTCGTTTTTCGACAGCGACGAGATAGCCGAAAGGCGGCGGTCCCGGTTTTGTATTGAAGAATTTGGGTTTTACATCGCTTACACTGAAAAGGGATTTGATTTGATGTACCCGGTGTTTCTTTACCGTCCTGCCAAAAGCATTTTGTAAATTCCAGGAAGGAATTCTGTTGCTTGTCGTAATTTGATCGCCACGTGTTTCGTGAGGTTATGTAATACTTTCTATAAGAGGTGAGCTCTTATTTTACTTAGTTTGGTGTCTTGTTTAGTTCTTATTTATTGTAATTATTACAGAGTGTTTGGAGAGGCTTGTACTTGGTATAGGCATATGTTTTGGAGAGGCTTACAATTAGGATAAGTACATGTGCGGTGCTGTCATTTTGGTTATGTAGGGGGGTCCAGTATTTAGAGGAGTACTAGGAGGAAGTCTATTACTCAGATATTTGGTTTTATGTGGGTCCTGCTGACATTTGGAGAAGTTTTGGTTGGAGAGTTGTTCGCAGCAGCCTCCAAAAGATTTGGGCAGAATTTTGGGAGCGACACGGAGTCGCAGTTGCAGCCAATGTCGAGAACATCTAGAAAAGTGGTGACAAGTCCCGTTGCAGTCGTCACAGAAAATGCCAAGGCCTTACCAGGTTTTCTTGTTCATTTTAGTCATATATTTTAAAGAAAATATTTTAGTTTAATTCAGTGGTTTTGTTTGTATGTTGAAGTAAATTATACCACAATCTTGCAACTATTAATCAAGCTCTACGCATATGTGTAGAATGATGATACATTTAAGAGCTTTACTGTAAAACACCCATGGTACCGTGAGATGTTAATTTACGTACTATTATGTCACACATATAATGCATTTTCAATAGAGTAGTGTATAGAATTTCTTTAATACGTATGAACCACGATTAGGTAAGGTTTGAAGTTTTTTTATTTATTCTTTTTTCTGTTGTACATCTCATGTGTGTCGTAATAAATATCTAATGTCTACATGTTCTTATTATTTGCACTGGTACACCTGATATTTGTTTAAATTTTGAAATGTTACAGAGTAAAGTGTAAGTCTTGATATTATAGAGATATTTTGAGAATTCCATCGCATGGTTGCTAGTAAGTTAATTTTGTTCCGAGCTGGCAAAATTATTTAAATCATATTACGTAACATACAGCCGGTGGCGCCCATTGAGTGTCCACACAATCCTAACCCACGGCCCTATGCTCTCCAACAAAAATCGGCTGCAGTTCGCACCGGAATAACAGGTTTTAATATTTAGGTATTAAAAAATGATACAAATTGATCTAATAGTGCATGTAAAGTTGGTGTAGTTCACGGTATTACAAATCTATATAACCTCTATAAGACAAGCTATTTCTCGCTAAAAAACGATCTTTTACTAGATATAGCAACTATTCAATAAGGGTTCATACTCCGCATAATAATGCTAATAATGTTCCTCTAATATGGGATGTAAACATCTTTTATATTGGCTATAATAACTGTTTAGTAATGCGTAACATTCATTATTATAATACTTTCAATACTTGTTTAGTATGTAAATCTAAAGTTATTAATAAAAATCTGTATAATAGCTATAAATGGTTTATTGTTTTAAAATACAAAATAAAATCAATACATTTTACTTCTGTAACATAATATTAACATTAATTTTTATTGGGACGATGATATATAAGAAGTTCCATCTGGGAGTGTGGTATTCATGAAATATAATAACTTAACAACTTAAGTATAAAAATATAGAAAAACTTAAGATGATATTATTATGACCTCAATCAATTTATCTGATTTGGTCTAAGACTCTAATGACGTCAGAAATTAGGGAAGTGGTTGCAGTGGAGATATTGTCGAATGGGGTATTTATATCATATGCCATTTTTTGTATAAATGTCCACACATGGAGGTGGTGCAAATCGCCATTATTTGCTAATCTGCCACGTCATAAGTGAGAAAGCGAGTCTGAGTGATTATATTTATAGCGTTTAAATATTAAATAATTTTTTAACATGTCCTCTAATAGAAGTGGAAGGAAAAATGTTCCTATTTGGCAATATTTTATTGAAAAATTGAGTAAGCTTGATGGAAAAAGTGGTAGTAGAGCTGCATGTACAAAGTGTAAAGTAGAAATGCAAGGGCTTGTGGACCGATTGAAAGTCCACTGGAAAAAATGTGCTTCGCGTAATGTAGAAAGTGTAGAAACAAATAATGAAGGTCCCTCTACTTCAGAAACAGTGTCCAATGTAAGTATAGTGTTGTTTTATTTATATTTATAACTTCTTAGTAAAACAAAATATTAGCAGAACCTTTTTTTTTAAATTTACATATTTAACGTCGGTCTATTTCTGCGACTAAGGCCAATTATGCCATGAGATGAGCTAGATTAAAATGTTCAAAATGATCTAGTGCATTTTCTAGATTTCCAGTATCTTTACATGGACAAATGTGACTTTTTCATTCACTCCTAGTTTTAAGAATCAGGTATAGTGTCTATGCCTGTCTGTGTGTAGCTGGATTTAAAAATGAACAACATAACAATCTTGTTTTTTATTATAGGTACAACAAGATGCAGAGGAAGATAGTGCCCCACAGTCGCTCTTATCTTCTACGCCATTAAGTAAAAAAGAAAAGTAGTGCCTTACTCCAGTTCTGGATCTTTATCATCTTTTGTTGTACGTACGACCAAGTCTAATAAAGAAGAAATAGCTAAACAAATTGCTAGAGCTCTTTATGTGACAAACAGCAGTTTCATGTGTATTGAGCAACCTGAAGTAAAAAAGGCAATAACGTTTTTACGACCTGGCTATGTACCACCATCTCGACAGACTGCTCAATGAAGTGTATAATGAGGAAAAAAGTAAAGGTTTTAAAGATTTATCAGGAAGTTTAGTTTGTCAGTCATTGGATGGATGGTCCAACATACACACAATAGACACATCTGGAAATTCACACACATCTGTATATATAACAGAACTTGCAACAAAGTTGATTAAAACTCTAAAGACTGACTATACCTGTACAGTAAGTAGTTTTGTGACGGATAATGCTGCCAATATGAATGCTATGAGAAACCAAATTAAAGAGTCAACAGAACCAAATGTTATTATTTACGGTTGTGCTCCACACATTTTAAACTTGTTATGTAAGGATTTTGAAATTAGTGAAATTAAGGAACACGTTACGTTCGTTATGAAATTCTTCCGAAACAATCATTTTGCCTCTGCGCAAAAGAAGGAGGAAAAAAAATTACTTTACCTTCTGATGTAAGATGGAACTCACTTGCCGACTGCTAAGAGGGTTTCGTTAAATCATGGCCCACACTTTTTAAAATTAGCGAGGAACATAAAAATGAAATTGAGAGCATAGCAAGACAGAAATTTTCAAACATTTATCTAAAAAGAACTGCTGAAGATTATTTATCACTACCAAAACCTATATCTGTTGCACTTGATAGGCTTTGAAGAAACGATTCAATTTTATCAGACGTCGTAGAACAATTTAAAGTAATTGAGTAGCATTTTGACGAAACTGAAATTACCTTAATGCAAATGCAAATATTTCGATGCCGATACGACCAGTGTATCACCTCATGCCATTTGCTAGCCTTCATTCTAGACCCTACGAAAACAAAACATAACTTAACAGAAAGCGAAAGAATCGTGTATCACTTCATACCATTTGCTAGCCTTCATTATAGACCCTACGATGTAGCATTTGAAAAATCTACATTAATAATTTCAGTTTCAATACAGTAAATTAACCCATTAGTTCATTTGTTTGATAGGCAACCACTCGTACTTCAAAGGGCATAGCTGGTTGCATATCTGAAATTCTCAACAAGGAAAGAAAGCATGGTTTCTTTTATGTATTATTTTTGAGTCGGAGGTGTTATTCACATATTCTTGTGGTTGAGATATTACCTAATTGTGTAATTCAGTCTTTTAAATGCAAAGCCCTTTGTTGGCGCATTTTGATTGGCTAGAGAAAGTGTTCTCTAGAGGTTCAAGTTGGCAACGCGGAGAACTGTCAAAGAGATTTCCGTCGAGGATTGGTCGAGGAGTCGACAGCGACGAGGTAGCTAAATGGCGGCGGTCCCGGTTTTGTAGTGAAGAATTTGGGTTTTACATCGCTGACACTGAAAAGGGATTTGATTTGATGTACCCAGTGTTTCTTTACCGTCCTGCCAGAAGCATTTTGTAAGTTCCAGGAAGGAATTTTGTCGCTTGTCGTAATCTGATCGCCACGTGCTCGTAAGGTTATACCATACTCTCTATAAGAGGTAGGCTTTTTATTTTACTTAGTTTGGTGTTTTATTTAGTTCTTATTTATTGTAAATATTACAGAGTGTTTGGTATAAGCCCATGTTTGGTACAAGTATATGTTTTGGAGAGGCTTGTACTTGGCATAAGCACGTGTTTGGTGCTGTCATTTTGGTTATGTAAAGGGGCCCTGCATTTAGAGGAGTAATAGGAGGAAGTCTATTACTCAGATGTTTGGTTTATGTGGGTCCTGCTAACGTTTTGAGAAGTTTTGGTTGGAGAGTTGTCCGCAGCAGTCTCCAAGAGATTTTGGCAGAGTTTTGGGAGTGACACGGAGTCGTAGTCGTAAGCAACGTCGAGAACATCTTAAGAAGTGGTGACAGATCACGCTGCAGTTGTCAGAGAAAACGCCAAGGCTCCAACCAGGTTTTACTGTTTCATTTTAGTTACATAATTTTAGAGAAATTTTTATAGTTTTATTCAGTGGTTTTTTTGTCAAAATATTAAAGTAAATTACACAACGATTATGCAACTACACACCTAGTATGTGAAGTATCCTAAGATCTTTTTTTGTAAGTAGAGCATGGTACCAAGCGACACTAGTTTACTTTCTACTATGTCACATATGAAGTATTTTTAATAGAACATGTTCTCTTAGATCCGTCTGTAACATTCTAGTGCACACAGCGAGCATTGCAAAAATTAGCTCACACGATCTTGTTTGTTAGGTAATATTTTATTGAGAGCTGTAATTTTAACCCGTTGTAAACCTTTTAACTCGCTGTTGTGAATTTGAAACTCATTGTTGGTTTCATTTAAGCGTAGTTGTATTTCTATAAAAAGAGTCAAACCACTGAAATAATTTGAGAAAGGGTCCTTGCATATGTTGCATTTCTTTTGCACTTGTAGATTAAGTTTGGGGAACAATTGGGGAACTATTTTGTTTTTTATTGTGGTACATCTCATGTCTGTGTTTTAATAAATGTCTAATGTCTACATGTTCTTATTATTTGCACTGATACTCCTGATATTTGCTTAAATTTTGAGATTTGAGAGTAAAGTAGAGTTTAGATATCACAGATATATTTTGAGTATTCCTTCGCATGGTTGCTAATAACTTAATTTTGTTCCGAGCTGGCAAAATTATTTAAATCTTATTACGTAACATACAGCCGGTGGCGCCCTCTTGAGTGTCCACACACAATCCTAACCCACGGCCTATGCTTTCCAACAAAAATCGGCTGCCGTCCGCACCGGAATAACATGTTTTAATATTTAGGTATCAAAATAAAGCATAAATTAGCAGAAAGCAAAAAGAATCGTGCTTTAGAAACCAGAAATTTAATAATCAGTGGTAGTAAACCACTTTCAGGATAGAATTCATTATTATATCCCGAATGTGGTTTACTACCACTGATTATTAAATTTCTGGCTAAATCTGAGACTTTTGTCGATATTATGTTTCACGAAGAAATTATTAAAAACACAAAACCCTTGGACTGGTGGAAATCCCAAAGAAATATTGATATTATTGACAAATTATTCCCGATTATCAAGCAATTATTTTCTGCTGCAGTTACTAGTTAGTTCAGCCTAGGCTGAGAGAATATTTTCCAAATTTGGTTTGATTCATTCTAAGATTCGAAATCGTTTAGGGACCGAAAAAGCAGCTAAATTAGTTTTTTTGTACAAACTTTACAATAATTAACCTAATTTAAAATTATTGTTTTGGAGTGAATCATGTTTTATTTTCTTTTAGAGTTGGTTCTGTTTAATTTGTTTACTTTATGTTTCTGCTTTTAAGTAGGCACCTAATTTATAATGTACATTTAATAAGGTAACTTGCTTTATGTGTGTAACCTAACTCTTCTCTTCTTCTTTTTGTTTCAATTTTTTGTAAATTGTATCTAGCTTTTAAATAAACTGTACTTTTTTTTAATTTTCTGAACTTTGATTTACTTAGATTACCCGTTTTACACAACTTGAAATAAATCATGATTTAAATTTAAAAAATCAGTTGATTTACATCATGATTTAAATCAAATTGATTTAAATCGTCGAACCCTGATAAGAGTAATACTTTATTACTTTATTATTTTAAGTGATTGTATATCCTTACGACCACAGCAAAACTGCAGAGACCTGATACTCCAAGATTCGTCTATTTCTTGCTGTGTACAATTACAGCCAGGTAATTTAATTGTACACGGTTATAGTCATTAAAAGTAATAATCGCATTAATAATCATTTAATTACAATATCAATTAATTACTAATTTACCTAATGCAACAAAAACTGTTTTAGCGATATTCTTACTAGTAACCAGCCGTGTAACCACAGCCAGGACAGGTTCCCGTCTACTATTTTACTAACGGGTCTGAGAGATTAAAAAATTCCAAGCCATTTGCTCTTATTTATATTCATTATCTAAACTTCTCTCATATACACATGTTAAAATTCATGGTGGAAGGACTCACTATTACGGTTGCAGGCATACAGGATCGTCACTGGAAACGACCGGCGCGGCGGTATTTTAATTCATATCAAATTAATCGTGCGAAAAATGTGATTTAGAGAGCGGAATTTTTACGGCACGGACGGTAGTGTCAGGGCTGGCTTAAATGTTGCTTTCTAACATTCTCCTAGCCTTGATGAAATCGTACCTGAGGAACCGTAGACAAATCGTTTCTTTAAACAGTCCAGTCGGTCAGATATATTCACAAGGATAGGGGTGCCCCAAGGCTCAGTCCTAGGACCCTTCCTTTTCAGTACACTACATCTAATCTGCAAAAAGTACAAATTTTCTTTAGTATGCTACTTTATGCAGATGCTATGTAGATACAACATTACAGTTTTACTTCCAAAATTCCACATCCACGTAGTGACTTAGAAGTATAGTAATCGTAAAATAATTTTCGATTTTTCTTTTTTGAAATGGGTTTAAAATGTCGAGATTCTAAATTTGAGCGAAAAAATTTTTCTGTCGGGCTGTCTGTACCTTTTTTTGTCCGCACGTTTTCTCCGGAGCGGTTTAATATATTTACTTGAAATTTTGTACACGTAGATATTATAACGAGATCTGGAACTGGATTGTTTTTTGAACATATCTGTTGAAGGGTTGGGGGTTAAATAGGGGTAAATAGAGAAAAATAAGTAAAGCAAGCTGGTAAGAGTACAGAAACTTGAAATTCGGTGTATGTACTAGAAGCCAAGGCTTCATATTTTTTAATAATATCTTTCAACCCCCCACCACCCCGGCTCCATTATTGAAGGGGTTGGTAAAACAAAATTGAGATATTCACTTGAAATTTGGTACACGTATGTATTATAACGACATTTGAACTAGATTATATTTTGAGATGATTCCGCTGAAGGGTTGGGGGTTAAATAGGGGTAAATAGGGGAAAATAAGTAAAGCAAGTTGGTAGGAGTACAGTAACTTGAAATTCGGTGTATGTACTAGAAGCCAAGATATCAAATTATTTGTAATATTTTTCAACCCCCCCCACCACCCTTACTCCATTATTAAAGGAGTTGATAAAATAAAATTGAGATATTCACTTGAAATTTGGTACACGTATGTACCATAACGACATTTGGAATTAGGTTATATTTTGAGATGATTCCGTTGAAGGGTAGGAGGTTAAATAGGGGAAAATAAGTAGAGCAAGCTGGTAACAGTACAGAAACTTGAAATTCGGTGTATGTACTATAAACCGGGGCCTCAGATTTTTTTTATAATATTTTTCAACCCCCCAATACCCCTACTCCATTATTGAAGGGGTTGATAAAATAAAATTGAGATTTTCGCTTGAAATTTGGTACACGTATGTATTATAATAGTTGATCTGCAAATTCGTACTCATACATCTAAATGCAACATTTTGCCAGAAATACAATCTGGGTTCAGACCTCAGCATAGCTGCGACACGGCCCTGTTGAATATTACTGATGACATTTTTAGAGGGACTGATCAAAACCAACTAACGATCTTAATACTCATCGATTTATCGAAAGCTTTTGATACACTAAATCATGAAATTCTATTTGCTTTTCTTAAATTTACAGGTTTTAGTCAAAATGCAATAAATTTTTTCCGCAGTTATTTTCATAATAGATCTCAAAGAGTAAAAATAGGTGATAACATGTCTGCCTCTTTAAGAATGTCATCGGGTGTTCCGCAAGGGTCCATTATAGGTCTTTTATTATATACGCTTTATACATCTAACATAGAAAAAGTGGTAAAAAATTGCAAAATACACTTATATGCAGATGATACGCAGATCTATTATTCTTTCCGACATGAAGAGTATGCTGAAGCATTGCATGTCATTAATAATGGTATTTCTAACATTACTGAATGGTCAAAGAATCATGCCTTGAGTATAAATTCAAAAAAAACTTCAGTTCTGGTCTTTGGGCCAAAAAAGGCTAGATTAGAGTTAAATCAAAGGTTAAAAATAGACTTTGATGTTCAACAAATTGGCACTGTAGATAATGCAAGAAATCTAGGACTAATCTATGATTCAACATTAAGATTTAAATTACATGTTAACAACTGCATACGTCTTGCCTGCGCAAATTTAAAAATGATTTATAATAATAGATATTTTCTTAGTAAAAATAATACTTTGCGAATCTCTAGTTCTATCTAGGTTTAATTTTAGTGACGTAACTTACGGGCCGTATATTGATTCCACTGATGCTCGCAGAATCCAGACAGTACAAAATGCATGCCTGAGATTAATATTTGGAATAAGGAAACGGGAAAGTGTTTCGCATAAGTTGCATGAAATTGGCTGGCTTAATATGTCTGATAGACGACTACTGCATTCTGCTTGCTTGTTTCACAAAATTATAAAAAATGAAGCTCCACAATATTTATACAAAAAGCTCACATTTAGGACAGATGTTCATAACCTTAATGTTAGATTTAGAGGCAGATTAACTCCTCCCGTCCACGGTACTCAACTTTACAAACGGTCATTTTCATATCAAATAACAAAGATATATAATAATTTTCCCCCAAGCATAATAACCAAATCTGTTCCATCCTTTAAAAGAGCGTTTAAAAAGAAGATAATATCTGATAATAATATAAACATAATTTAACTACTGTAAGCTTAATTATTATTAGTTTTTTGTGTGTGTCTGTATGTGCCCATATAATTCATATTCAGCTATAAGTTATATATTATATATTTGTGTATATTGTGTATACTTCTTGCTACATTCTTTTTATTAATATTGTATTACCTTTCTTACTCTTTTTTCTGCTTAAGATTAAATCCAGAGGTCATGCTCCTTGCATGACCACCTGTTCTTCGGCATTTTTCCTGGAATAATAATTATTTTATTATATTATTGTTACTTATATACTTTGTTCGTTATTCTATTGGAAAATAAAGACCTTTATTATTATTATTATTATTATTATTATAACGATATCTGAAACTAAATTATATATATTATATTTTAACATGATTGCGTTGAGGGAGCGGGTGGTAAGTAAAGATAAATAGGGAAAAAAGTAAAGCGAGCTGGTAAGAGTACAGAAACTTGATATTCGATGTATGTCCTAGAAGTCAAGGTCCCAGATTTTTTAATAATATTTTTCAACCACCCACCACCCTTACTCCATCATTAGAGGGGTTGATAAAATAAAATGGAGATATTAACTTTAAATATGGTAGACGTATATATTATAACGACATCTGGAACTAGATTATATTTTGAGATAATTCCGTTGAGGTTTGGGGGTTAAATATGAGTATATAGGGGATAATAACTAAATCAAGCTGGTAAGGGTACAGAAATTTGCGATTTGGTGTATATACTAGAAACCAAGGTCTCAGATTTCTTTCTAATATTTTTTAAACCCCGCCACCTCCGCTCCATTATTAATGGGATTGATAACATAGAATTGAGACATTCACTTGAAAGTTAGGACAATTATTATGTATTGTAATGACACCTGGGTAGCTATTCTGTATCGGCGTGATGTGATGTGAGCACATGTTTTCATGAGAAAGTGGGCGGAGTTTTCTTGAAAACCAAAATAGAGTATTCTGTAACTGTGGGAGCCGTCACATCGAGCAAAAATCGGGGAACTTACTTCTCTTGGTAAATTGTAGGGAACGGGACCATTCACGCGTGAGAGGATGAAAGTATAACCTCACTTTTTGGCAAACTGTCATTTTATTTCGATGTCGGTGGCATGATATTTGTTTATTTGAAGTTATTTTTATGTTAGATCATACAATGAGGTTTTTGTTACTTAAACTGTAGGGATTAAAGGGCGATGAATACTGCCGATGTACTAAATTATCAATGAGGCACTATAAGACCTTCAGATTGCTGGAAAAATCCTCAAAAAGAACAACTCATTGCATGAACAATCCCGTCGATTTAGCAGATAGGGCTTTTATAATTAAGTAAATAAAGAACATGCTTGGGGATATCATATAATATATTATACAAGTCACATTATGTACTATCCAATTATTATATTACAAATTAAATTTACTTTTCTCCATTGCTCCGAATTATTTTTATAAGTTTCCAGGGACAGCTAAAGTGGTTGTTACTCTTTCCCACATTTTTTGGCATCCTTTTGTCAACTGATTTGTAAATGTTCCACAGAAGCTGTAGTTGTTTTTCCACCAATTTAATCAAAATATATTTTAAGTCACTATTCATCGGGTTGAAACGAATTTTTGATGTTATTATTCCTAGCCTAACAGAAAATGATGTCACTTTTACAAAATATTAGATATTGCACTCATTTTGAATGTCAGAAACTCGCATTTTGACAAGATGCAGTTCCCATCATACAACGCACGACCTTCGATCATGGCGTTGCGGCAATTCTATTGGTTGAAATGTAGGAGCAACTGTTGGCAACGCTGGAAGGATCACTTCACGTCCCCGTGTAATCACTGTAGTTACAGAATAGCATTCTTGTTTCCCTGGGAAGGGATTTGTGGAAGGGATCGTGATCAGTGGCGGCTCGTGATATTGTCTGCAGAGGAGGCTTGATATTCTGAAAGACAACTGATGTGCAATATGACTACAATTTGTACATTTCCCCACCACCCCTGAGGTATTACAACGGCGCGTTACATTTTTTTGCCGTGGGTTGTTCGCCAGGATACCGATTCACGACTTGAGAGAATAGAACTAATAAAAGAATAGAATGAAAAGGAAATAGAAAATATGATGAAATGAAAAAATCATTCTCATGAAATTCTCGTTCCTACGACTCGAGTATCGGTATCCAAAGGAGTCCTACTATCCCACTTGTAATTAAATTATATAACTTTTAATAAAAATAAAAATAGTTTTGGTAAAAAAATTAAAGTGTTTTTCTACAAACAAAAAATTGTATTCATTATCACTGCCAGGCGTGTAAAATTATAAGTTTTAATAGAAATTAAAATAGTTTTGAGAAAGAAGTTATATAAAAAAATATATAACCGCGGAACTCGATATTATGGAGAATTATAAAAAATATTTCCTAAAAAATAAATAACACAAATAAATATTTTTTCTAAAATAACAACTACCTATATTAATCTCTGCTTTAAAGCCTGAATATTTTTATAAATGAGTGGTAACCTGCGATTTTTGGAACTAGCAAAATGGTTGATTATTTCATCATAAAATGAATCGTGTTTCTTCAATTCTGACAAAAAACGTTTTTCTATTGAAATAAGCGATATACATTTGAAAGGCGGTCTTGACTCATTTTGTTTCTAGTAAAAATGTTTTTATGCGTTTAAGTACTGAAAATGATCATTCTACAGAAGCTTACCGGAATTGTATCAAAAAATAGTGGCGTTATTCAAAAAGTTCTCTAATTTTGGGTCATAAGTTTTAAAAAAATCTACCAGCTCTTTGAAATTTCCTTTATTGCACGATTCTCGTTTTTCGTCACGTCCTCGGAAAGAATTTTCTTGTGAAGATAACTATATAACGGCATCTATTAACCTCTTTAATATTTCCCTATTCTCACGGACCTTTTCGTTAACATTTTCTATTTCTCTCTTATGTGCAGAATCCAAGAAATTTACAATATTTTGTTTACCAAACATTTCGAATTTAATGCAAGATGAAATGTGCTCCTGGGATTTTTCGTGCCTTTCTAAACCTCGCGACAAATTTTGCAAATTATTAAACCCGGCCCTGCCCCAAATTGAGGATTGATCATTAGTAAATAATAAACATCTCCAACAATATAATTTGTTTCTAACTGTTGATGCCGTTAACCACTCGACTTTTTTATAATTGTTATCACAAAACCCTCTGTTTTGTTTACCACTTTTAAAAACTAACGAAAGCATTGCTGGTGTAGGCCTGGCATTTCTTTTAATTCTTACCTTTTCGTCATAAATAAGAGTAGTAAATCCATTTAATAACAAATAA
Source organism: Stenurella melanura (assembly GCA_963583905.1). Classification (NCBI taxonomy): domain Eukaryota; kingdom Metazoa; phylum Arthropoda; class Insecta; order Coleoptera; family Cerambycidae; genus Stenurella; species Stenurella melanura. The sequence continues at coordinate 111,022,723 of OY757316.1, forward strand.
TCCACCACGTCTGGACAACAAGACATGTTGTTGGGAATATTTTCACCTAGAGCACTTATTTCTAGCCCGCCTATCAAATGTTTTATGTATTTATACGTCAAGTTGTTCTTATAACCGGCTAAACGCAACTGTCAGACATCAGTTCGTTTTCTTTGTGAATCACCTGACTCTTGAATGACCTGTGCACATGCGCTATAAAGAACTGAGATCTGGAGGCTAGCCTCATACTTGGCTATTCCAAGTGTTGCTATTTTACACACCGCAAAGAAATTCAAGGTCATTCATGTTATAAGTAAATGCGGTAAAGTTGGAAGCTATTTCGTATTAGCCTCCAGCGAACCGCAGTGTTCATTCAGTAAAGGACCGGCCGACCGGGAAATATGCATACAAAGACTATCCGGACTGTAACGTTATAGGTATGTTTGTGGAAAGGAAATGCAAAAATGTTATATATAAACTGAAAATTAATGAATGAATAATAAACAATAAAAAATATTGAAAATTGAGATATACCTAATATAAATTTCTTAAGATATTACTTTTGAAGATATGGTGGTTCTTCCAAGGGGAGGCTCAGCCTCCCCTGCCTTCCCTGACAAGCCGCCACTGATCGTGATGTGAGCTCTCTCCTCTCACGACAAATGCTCACGTTCACTGAAATTACAGAATAGCTACCCAGATTGATATGATTCCATTGAAGAGGTGAAGGTGGCAGGTTGTGAATAGGGGAAAATAAGTAGGGTAAACTAGAAACGTCATTTTTATTGTATATAGTGGAAACCAACGCTCCAAATATTATTAAAATTCTATGACTAATAATTTCCACGTACTAGAGTGTAAATCTAGTCAAGACGTTACCTTTAAAGTGACTTGAATGAAAAAACTGGATGTGGAAGTAGTGATTCCTTAGGCAGCGGATTTTTTGTGTATTTTCTTAAGTCATCGAATCGTTTTTTTAAGTTAAAGTACAAGCCTTCTAGTTATAAAAAAGAATAGGCTGCCTCTTCTTATTTGCCCGCATCCTCCCATTTTGACGTTACTTGCATTTGCTTATCGGAAAGTAGCTCCCTGCAGTTCTGTGGTAGTACTTACTCACTCAAAGTTCTTCATGTATCTTGTTCATAGGAAATCTATACAACCTGCTCTCTACCTAACTTGCTTAAACGCCTATCAACAACTTTATTCGAAATAAAACTACGAATAAACTATAAACTAAGATGAATTATTCATTATAGTTTTATTATGGTGATAATTTTATTTAAATTACACGCCTAATTAATTCATTCACTTATGTTATGTTTTATATATTTTAAATTACTAACTATAACAAAATAATATGCCGCGTTCGACACTGGTTAGTATAATTTTATTTAAATGCTTCCTATCTCTACATCTAGTTTTTTTAATATATGAAAGAAATTTAATTAATTTCATAATAAAATAAAGTAAGTCTATTATAAAAAATATACACATAATAATGAGAGAGTAGCATATTTATTTGGAATGCGTACTAAGCATAATAGGATAGGAATTGGTAATATAGTCAATGAAGACGTAAAAACGGTAAAACCTCGGACTCTTCGTCCAGTAAATGAATTGAAACCTTCTGTATTGTCTTTTAAATACCGAGTATAATAACTATAAAAATAAAAAATGTTGACTTTTACTTCCATGGTGTATTTTTTGATGATATCGTAAGTTTACAATTTACATGAGATTAACTGTACTCAAGGAAAAATTTACAGATAAAATTAATAAGAGCAAATGATATTTGCCGAGAATATTTATAGAAATAAAACATAACATGCGGCAGCGTCTACATATTATAATGCAGTGAAACATACTCTTAATAGGATTTTGCATTAACTGTTAGTGAGAGAATTAAACATCACAAAACCTCAAAAATCAGTTCTAGGGGTGCCACGCAACCCCCCAAAGAAACCACCCTTCGGTGATAAACCCTTATTTTACTGATAAGTCGTTAACCGCTGAAGATACAAAAAGATTGCTCATTATAAAAAAGAAAGCTTGACTAATTGTCTAAAAAAAGTGCTGTTGTAATTTTCTTGTATATGCCATGGTTTTCGAGAAAATCTATATTGACAATAATTGCAAAATTTGTATTTTTAATGCATGCCAATTTTCGTTTACTTGAAATTCTTTGCGCGCGGGGTAATAGAAAAAATGGAATTGCTCGAAAATCAAACAAGCTAGGAAGAAAAATCAAAATAGGTTTTAGAGGGTATATAAAATACTCTCTTGTGTTGCCATTTTTGATGGCTATTGATATTTATCAGTATATAAAAATAACAATATAATATAGTTATCTCTTGATTTTTTGTACATCTAACTACTCATATTTACAAATTTACCAGCATGTTGAAGTTAGCCAAATTTTGGCCAATTTTTTATTGTCTCCTAAAAATAAAAAATTCACAGATTTCGCAATCCTTGCAATCATCGGGACATTGGAAATGATAACACCATACATAAAACATAAAGTTTTTCAACTTTTTCAACTTTTTCCGGACTCGGCTTCACCTCGTTCGGAAATAACACGATCCACTACACCGCTGTATTTCCACCTTAAATGAAAACTGGTAACTTGACCCCCTGTGATATATGCAACCCATATTACATTTGCGTATATCAGCCATTGCATATGATAGTCTCAGTCGACCGCGACACATTACTTTGAAATAAAAAGATATTATTATTGTCACTCAATTTGTAGAACAGACAACCTATATCAGTTAGTTGCAATTTAACATCATTTATTTGCAAGCAGGCACCTATTTGTAGCAAGCTGTACACTTTTGTGTTCTACCGTCAGCATCGCTGTACAACTTTTAGGTAATCTCCCGACACGGTAGATAATGTAATTGGCAAGCGCAGCAGTCTAATCGATAGTAGCGCGGCCTTTTCGGTAGCCGTGTACAAAGTTTTGCTTAAATAATATAAAGTGATACATTTTCAGTCTGTGACGTCAGACGCGGATGTTATGTAATATATTTAAGTAAAGGCAGGTCAAATTTTAATTCGCTACTTATTGATTAATCAGTAAACATTAAATACAATCGCAAAATAAATCATCTGCCAAGGATATCTTCGAACAAAAATAATTTAGTGTCATTGTAAGTGTTGGCCAGTTTATTAGCATATTCTAGCTCGAGCAGTGTATATGGACATGAGCGTACAAATATCGGATGCGCAGTGAATTCATAAAAAATATAATCGATTACAACAAATCTCAAGAGTAAGTGAGCCTACTGGTCTTCTCTCTACTGTGCCGCGACACCGCTGTCTTTTGACCTTGAACAAAAACTGGTAACTCTACCCCATATACGAAAACATAAACATTTCCAATGTTGAAAATAAGTAAATCATGCTGGAGAAGTACAGAAATGTGAGACTTGGTGTATATACTAGAACCAAGGCCTCAGATGTTTCCTTTAGAGTGACTTGGATGAAAAATCTGGATGTGGAAGTAGTGACTCCTTAGGCAGCGGTTTTTACAGTATTATCACTTTACATATGTTATCAAAATGTATTAATATCAAGATCATATTATAATAAATGTAGAAAATATGAATTTTTTTCAAAGGCAAAGTCCATAAATTATAAGGATTTGCAGGGGTAAATATAGCAAGCGGGAGACTTTTACATCTTTCGAAATAGATACCAAGAATATCGAAAAGAAATAAAGATAAAGGATGGAAGCGACTTTTTCATTTCAAAGTTTTTTCTAGAGTTAGGTTAGGTTTTCGGAAAAATCGCATGTGAAATATTTTTTCCAATGAACTAATGTTCTGTGCAACGTGTTATTTTATACAACTTGGGCATGCACTTTTGAAACGTCTTGAAAATTTAGTTCATAAAATTTTTTTTGAGTTCATATATCATGTAACTATTGTTTCTAATCATTTAATAGTTGAAAAAATTGCATAAAAAATATTATCAAAAAATTGAATATACAGCCTTTTTGGATTTTATTTGGCTAACTTCAACATGCTGGTAAATTTGTAAATGTGAATATTTTTATTCCTAACTTTTTCTGCATTGAAGTACTACCTTGAATTAAAAGATATTTATTATTATTTATAACATATATTAGAGTCAGTTATTTTTTATGGGCCTGTGAATAGTTAAAAGCGCAAAAAATCAAGAGGTAACTATATTATATTTATTATTTTTATATATTAATAGATATCAATAGTCATCAAAAATGGAAAAACAAGAGAGTATTTTATATCCCCATTATACCCATTTTGATTTTCCTTCCCAGCTTCTTTGGTTTTCGAGCTATTCAACTTTTTCTGTAGACTGCGCACAAAAAATTTCAAATAAATGAAAATTCGTAGGCATAAAAAATACAAATGTTGCAATTTTTTTCGATATCGATTTTCTCGAAAATCATGGCATATACAATAAAATTAGAAGAGGACTTTTTTGCTAGAAATTAGTGCAGCTTTCTTTTTTATGATGAGCAATTTTTTTATATCTTCAACGATTAACGACTTATCAGTAAAATTAGGCTTCTTTCACTGAAGGGGTGGTTTTTTTGGGGGGGGAGGGGGTTGCGCGGCACCCCCGGAACTGATTTTTGTGGTTTTGTGATGTATAATCCCTCCACTAACAGTTACTGAAGGAAAATTTCAGATAACATTTTTTGTTATGGAAATCTTTATAATTATTGGACTATATGTCTAGAGAAGGATTACAGTGATAATGCTTCACTAGACGCTAGATTTGCTATTAATAATGACATTTGATAAAGCAATGATCCCAAAAATGGCGTCTCACTGGCTTCCATGTAATCCGTCAATACATTTTGCCTATCAATATTTTTGTATTAATCAGTTTTTGTTAAAAAACTCCTTTCCTTTAATTGGTTTTTTATATAAAACCGTTCAATTTTGTGGCAGATTTTTAAAACAATTAAGTGGTATAACTTATATACATTTATGCACAGTTTAATCCTATCATCCTACTTGTAATCTGGTTGCCTAAAGACATGAAGAAGAATTTTGTTCAATGAAACAGGTAGCTAATACTAAAGAATTTTGGTGAAAAAGTGTTTTGTATTTCTATAATATACTATTACTCACATGGGATTAACTTATCTACGATGGATCTAATACTTTTAATCGAAGTCAAAATATTGTGGACAGACCTTTGACATTCTGGAGCCCATCGAGCCTACCAATAAAACATTCCAGTGACTATTATTTCCATATAGGCTGGTGGACGTTTTAGAGTGTGAAGTAGACATATGTTGAGAAATTGCAACTAAACAAAAAATCGCTAAAATTCCTTCTCGTATATGTATAAAAAATCCAGATGTAGAGATAAGATACGTTTAAATAAATTATACTAACCGGTCTCGAACGTGTCACATTATTTGTTATAGTTCAGATTTAGTGTAATTTAAAATATATAAAACATAATGTAACTGAATAAATTAATTAAGCGTTTAATTTAAATAAAATTACCACCATTATAAAACCCTATAATGGACAATATATCTTATTTATGCCTATTTATACATTTATTTCGAATAAAGTTGTTGATAGACATTTAAACAAGTTGGCATAGTAAATCGCTTTTTTGGTTCTTCTGGATCTTGATTTATTTGACATAACGCAACATATCTTTATAAACAATTAGAATTATAACATAGAGTCATTAACCAACAAATAAAATATTTTCCTATGTTCTTCCGTTGACAAAGTAAAAAGTCCACTTAATCACGATATTTGTAGTTTAATATGAACCAAAGTTTTGAAACATATTCTTTATAGGATTTTGCAAACAGCAGAAAATATAACTGTCTATAACTAAAAGAAAAACTATGTGTAAAAATATTAATGAAATCTTTGCATTCTTTCGATAACCTGAATTCTGGTTATACCAAATTAAGATCCTAAAATGAATTTGTCTAATTTCTTATTTGACAATTCTCATTCTAACACTAGCATCAACACAGTCCCCTACGGCCATGCAGATTAAACTAGTTGTCTTAGATCTTGTAACATATAACAAAATTTTCCTAGCAGAAGTTTGTTACATGTGTGGCTTCCAGGGAAGAGATCAAAAGCGCTAAAGAGATAATATTAATGTATATAAAAAGTAACCTAAATGTCATATTTTAGTGTTAGCTAGAGGGAAAATCCGATTATTATACTCTTTGCAAATACAAAACGAAGAGTATATTGCATTCGATCGGCACATTGCTAAGACCGGTAATATTGCTCGTAGAGAAAAAAATTTCATATCACTGTGTTGGGGACCGAATTCTGAACAATTTTCAAAATGTTCGTCGGTCTGTCCGTCAGTCCGTCCGTCCGCCCGTCACGTTTCTTGTAAGCACGATAACTTAAGAACGAAAAGTCTGATTATATTGAAATTTAGACAGTAAGTTAGTGTTAGCTAGAGTACCCCTTTTAGTTTTGAGCAAAACCGATCTATAAATAAAAAAGTTATAAATTTCTTTAAATAAAAAAAAAACGTTTATATATTTTTTTTATGTTTTGTAAATAAACTAAGAACGTCTAAAACTAATATTATTTACGAAAAAACTGCGAAGAGTATCCTATAGAATGTGCAACAATTACATAAAAAGTGCAGTAACGCGAAGAGTATAACGGTTAGCTTGTTTTTAACACAATTGATCGATAAACAAGCTAGCCATTATAATCTTCGCCGATATACTGCTCTTTTTATATTATTGTTGCACATTCTATATAATACTCTTGGCCATTTTTTTTTGTAAATAACATAAGTTTTAGATATTTTTGGTTTAATTACAAAAGAACATTAAAAAAAATGTTTCAAAAATTAATAACTGTCTTTATTATAATATTTATTGGTCGATTTTGTTCAAAAACAATATGGTTCCTCATCTAGCTAACACTAACTTACTGTCCAAATTTCAGACAGACGGACAGACAGACGGACGTACGGACATTTTGAAAGTTGTTCAGAACTGGATCACCAACACAGTGATATGAAAATTTTTTCTCTACAAGCAATATTACTTGTTTTCGAAATATGCCGATCGAATGCAATATACTCTTCGTTTTGCATTTGCGTTGTTTAAGAGTATTCTATAGAATGTGCAACAATTACATAAAGAGAGAAGTAAATCAAGAAAAACATGTCATAAATATACTTTTTGAATCAAATTAGTTGTCATCCGTTAAAGAACCAGTAGCCCACCTCTTACAAAAGTATCAAAAAGTAATAATACTTCCAACAATTCTATCTTTCTCAAAGGAGTCAAGTTGTTGAGATTTATGGTTACAGATCGAATAAGCTAAATGCTGAATACGGTGTAACTCAAGATTCAATCTTTGGACCCCTATTATTTATTCTTTACATAAACGATTTGGCAAATGTCGTTGATAAAATCAATTTAACATTATTCCCTGAAGACACTTCTTTTCTTTGTTCAAGTCAATCTAAAAACGATGTTATTTTAAGTAGCTAAAATATTTTAAATGCTTTTGTTGAGTGGTTTAATAAAAACAAACTATTTTTAAATACTTTTTTAAGAATTTATGTTATTTAAGTCTAAGAATTTTGCAGAAACAGAGATCCAATTGATAGAAATAAATGGAACAACTATAAAATAAGCAGACACTGTAAAGTTTTTGGGTATAAATATTAATCAGTTTTTAAATTGGGATTATTATATACGAGATTTGTGTTCAAAACTATCATCAATTTGTTATGTACTATTTAGACTTAAGCAACCACATATTATTATACCCTTCGCAAATACAAAACGAACAGTATATTACATTCGATAGGCACAATTCTAAAATCAGTAATATCGCTCGTAGGGAAATAATTTTCATATCACTGTGTTGGTGAACGAATTCTGGACAAATTTCAAAATGTCTGTCTGTCTGTCCGTCTGTCTGTCTGTCTATCTGTCCGTCCGTCACGTTTCCTGCAAGCACGATAACTTGAGAACGAAAAATCGAATTGTAGTGAAATTAGTGTTACAGGAAAGGATGAATAATATCGATGAGTAAATAAAGAAGTTATTAATTATTTAAATTTATTAAATTTACATATTTATTATGTTGGGTATATAATATTTGTCAGAAAAGCACAAAGCCACTCACAACGATTTTAACTTGCTAGCATAGATAGTTTTTTACGCCGTTTGCAAAATCCTATAAAGAATATGTTTAATTACTATAAGCAAACAGATAATAAATAATTCACTTTTAAAGAATCCAATATATGTAGGTATTAAATTCTTTAATAAACTTCCTAATCATACAAAAAGGATTAGAAGTCTGAAACAGTTCAAAACCAGTTTATATTCGTTCTTAATTCATAACTCTCTTTATGGCGTTGACGAATGTATGAATTTATAAATATTTTGGAGTCATGTCTGTCCTGGTAATTTTTAATTTGTATTTTCGCTTTTTTACGTATCTTTTAGACTAGTCCTACACCATATGTACATTTTGTATTGGTATACTTTTGGGACAATAAACGTATTATTTCCGTTGGGAGTTCCTAATTAATCCAGAGAAGTATATAGCTCTCTGTTATCACGCCTATTATGCATTCAAGAACATAAGGGCATTAAGTTAGGTGGTGATATCATCTTACACGACCAATAGAAAGGAATCAAAAAGATCTACATAATAAGGAAACGGAATGAGCAGTAAACGTCATGTACTCGTGTTTTACACTTGACAACGTAGTTTATGGGTTAAAGAACCGTATTTCGTGTATATTATTTTGATAGAACGCTGTTTCTAGTTCGTTAAAAAAGCATGTTCGAATGATATTAAACTAATAAATCGTGTATTTAATAAAAAACTATTTAAAAATGTTACATGATGTGGAATCGTTATATTAAACTCTTCTTTTGAGTTGTTTCTAGAACGGTTCTCAGAAATATGATATACTTTACGGTATATATTTTTGCATTCTTTCATCTTGGGTTTTTCAAATTTTTTAAATGAATTCCTGTATTTAATCTCGTACGTGATTATAGATTTAATTACTATTTACTCACATTCTATTTAGTGCACTTAAATAACTAGTTCTAATAAATATACAAGATGTTCGCCTAGATGCGGCGAAACATTCAAAGAAATGTTGATAATTGTCGGTTGATATGTATTCCGTAAAACCTCTTTTTAAAAGTTATTATTTAATTTGCTTTGTTGTCTGTACGTCTGCTACAAACTTTGCAATCAAAATTTCGACTAGTTCTAATTAAGATAGAGCTTTGAAATTTTGCACACGTATATAAGTCCGGTGACAACGCAATAGTGATACCTGATATGGGTATCAAATCAGAGAGTCTGACGAGTAGAATATGATAAACTATGAATCGTCATTCTAAATCCAGTATGGCGGACGCCCCCAAGATAGCGGATTGTCTTTTTCTTCACAACCCCCGTGTAGACTATTGACCAGGTATATAATTGAATAAGGAAATAATTCGTTAAAGGTATTTCGTTGTTTCATATTTTCAATTACACCCGAAAGATAATAATTCCACAAAGCGCTATTAAGTTTAGGCTTGGATTTTTGAGAATGGAGTAAACTTCTTAGTTTTTTAACTATTACTCAAAAACTATACAATTTTAGTATATACACATAAATACGATTTCTTGTAAAGAATCAAATTTCCTATCGATTTGGCACTTTACTTAGTTTAGTCAAAACATTTCAAAACATCAAAAGAACTATTAAAAAAAAAACGAGAAATCTCAATATTTTGTTTTTTCTTTTAATTTTTGTATAACTTTTTTCTGAGTGGATTCGGGTATAGCTATTGGTTCACAAAAAAGAAAGCTGACGTAATTCCCGTCAAAATGGTGACCGACAAGAGCATTTTTGATAAAAATTGAGATACAGTCGCTCAAAGTTACCTTGTTTTTTACGATTATACCACTTATTACCTTTATATCATGCTATTTTTAATTTTTACACCTAAAAATTACTATTATTCAGTACAAAAACTATTTTCGCTTTATCAATGATAATGATCAAGGCATTTGTTTAAAATTTTGATATTCGTCTGATCTTAGACATAAAAAACTTTAATGTTATACTAATTTATAGCTATTTTAAAGATACTTTTTTGAAAATTACACATTTCTTATATTTATCCGATAATGGTTTCGAGTTGAATATCAATGTCTCCATCATCATCGTTTTCAATATCTTCCGTAACTTCTATCTAGAACATCAGCACTTTTCACAACTTAAGCCCATACATTCTTTGCAGAATATGGAGCAACTAATTACTAATTTTCTGCAGCCGCAATTTCCGTAACAGTCTTTTATGCACCCGCAAGCTATTTGCTTCAGTGAAGTCTGCGGTACTGGACGTTTGGTTGTACTAAATGACATTAATCCATTTTTAGATTTTTTCCAACCCCACTCAAAAGAAAGTAAAATATTTCCTTAGCATTGTAGAATTTGATGGTACGTCCTTAAGCCGTGCTGTTTAGTGGCATCAGAAGTTGGTGGCAAATGAGCTAGAGAAAATTTTGTGCTTTTCGATAATCTTTGAAAAACTTGTAAGAGACAGCTTCTTAAAATGTTGGTCTTAATGCCATACGATGTGTTCAAATGCAACACTGATAAATTTTATCATTCTTTTTCATATTAAAGATCATCTAAATATCAAAACTTTGAACAAACACCTTCACTTTAAGAACTTGTTAATTACATAATATCAATTAATAAATAATATATACAAACAAATAATAACCAAGTAGGTAATAGATATGTAATGTTCAAAAAAAGTATCTGAAACAGCTATAAATTAGTTTAACAGTAATTTCTCTTATGTATATATGTATGTTAGATCTTGAATCTTGGATTTAACTTTTTAAAAACAATTTTTATTTTATTTAAACAAATGAGTATTTATTATTATATTTGTTCACAATTTGATCACTTAAAACTAATTAATAGTTAGTCTCCGAGCATTGCTCTTAATGGAGAAACTAACGATGAGATTAATAATAATGAAACATGAAAATACAGAGAGGCTTTGCTCTATTGATATTAACGTGGTGAGTTTACTGAACGATGCAGGACTGATCAGGATTGAAGCCAAAAGCGTCGTTCAGTCGTATTTATAATGTCTGCATAAAATGCAGATTAAACAGAAACTAAATCTATACATGAGGGGTTCACAAAAGTAACCTAAGCTAGAACGTGCAATTTGGAATAATAAAGTATTGAATTACAAAGATAAAGAAAGATATGAAATGAAGAAATGAATTTGTTATTGAAAGTATTAAATTACTTATGTGAACGTGTTGATAAGAACTTAAAGAATAATACGGTTACACAAGGTTATTATATAATACAATGCTTAAATCTAATATAACATGTATATTGTATGTAATAATTTTGAAAATTTAAGTAACAAAAAATGTTATCCGAGATTTTCCTTCAGTAACTCTTAGTGGAGGGACTATATATCACAAAACCACGAAAACCAGTTATGGGGATGCCCCGCAACTCCCCCAAAAAACCACCCCTTTTGTGATAAAAGTCTTACTTTACTGATAACTCGTTAACCGTTGAAGATATAAAAAAATTGCTCATCGTAAAAAAGAAAGCAGGACTAACTTCCTAAAAAAGGAGTCCTCTTGTAATTTTCTTGTACATACCATAATTTCAGAGAAAATCGATATTGAAAAAAGTTTCAAAATTTGTATTTTTAATGCGTACGAATTTTCGTTTATTTGAAGTTTTTTGCGCGTGGCCTATAGAAAAATTGAATTGCTCAAAAACAAAACAAGCTAGGAATAAAAATCAAAATGGGTTTTAAAAGGGTTATAAAATACTCTCTTGTGTTTTCATTTTTGATGGCTATTATAACAATAGAAAATAGTTACTTCTTGATTTTTTGCGCTTTAACTATTCACAGGCCCATTAAAAATAACTGACTTTAATATGAATTACAAATGCATTGTCTTTTAGTTCAGGGTAGTACTTTAATGCAGAAAAAATTAGGAATGAAAATATTTACATTTACAAATTTACCAGCATGTTGAAGTTAACCAAATTTTGACCAATCTTTTATTGTTTCCTGAAAATAAGAAAAATACCCAAACATCTTAAAAATTTAGCTCAAAAAATGTTTAAACAGATTATGTATCATACAACTATTGTTTCTAATCAATTAATAGTTAAAAAAAATGCATAAAAAAATATCATCAATAAATTGAATATGCAGCCTTTTTTGGATTTTATTTCGCTAACTTCAACATGCTGGTAAATTTGTAAATGTGATAATTTTTATTCCTAACTTTTTCTGCATTGAAGTACTTACTTGAACTAAGAGATAATGAATTCTTTTATAACTTATGTTAAAGTCAGTTATTTTTTATGGGCCTGGGAATAGTTATATGCACAAAAAATCAAAAGATTATATTGTTATTTTTATATACCAATAAATATCAATATTCATCAAAAATTGAAACAAGGGAGAGTATTTCATATCCCCTTTAAAACTCATTCTGATTTTTCTTTCCAACTTGTTCGGTTTTCGAGCAATTCACTTTTTTCTATAGGCCGCGCACAAAAAATTTCAAATAAACGAAAATTCGCGCGAATTAAAAATACAAATTTTCCAATTTGTGTCAATATCGATTTTCTCGAAAACCATGGCATATACAAGAAAATTAGAAGAGGACTTTTTTTAGGCAATTAGTCAAGCTTTCTTTTTTATATCTTCAACGGTTAAAAAGTTATCAGTAAAATAAGGCTATTTTCATCGAAGGAGTGGTTTTGGGGGGGGGGGGGCTGGGATTGCGCGGCACCCACAGAACAGATTTTTGTGGTTTTGTGATATGTATCCTCCCACTAACAGTTACTGAAGGAAAATCTCGGATAACGTTTTTTGCGAGCTTCTGGTGTAATTTTTACTATATCGGCTGGACCACTAAGATCATATAAATATCAAAATTTTAAACAAATACCTGTATCATTATCATTGATAAACCGAAAATAATTTTTGTCTCGAAGAAAGTAATCTTTACGTGTAAAAATTAAAAATAACATGGCATAAATGTAGAAAGTGACAAAATTGTAAAAAAGTAGGTAACTTTGAACAATTGTATCTGTAGAAAATTTTTTTTCAAAAATACTTTTGTCGGTCACCATTTTGAGGGGAATTACGTCAGCTTTCTTTTTTATATACCTATACCCAAATCCACTCAGAAAAAATTTATACACACAAATTTAAAAAAAAAGAAAAAAACTTAAATTTTTGTTTTTTTTTAATAATTTTTTTGATTTAAAAAAATAAGGTACTAAAAAGTAACCAAATTTTGATTTTACAGTACAACAGCTTTTAGTTTTGAGACGTATGAAACGTCTCAAAACTAAAAGCTGTTAATTGGGGGTGCTAATATAACACTATTGCAGTGACTTTGCTCAAGTGACTGCTCCCAAAGTGTTTAGTTTCCACCTGTATGAATTAAAAATATATTGTAACACGCGGAGTGCTCGATAGCATCCTTTGTTACACTGTTAATAATTATTAGAAAAATTATAAGTTATCGGAAATATTATTCCCACAAACTTTAGTATTAATAGAGTGCCCTTACTCCCTATGCTATGATGAACGTACGTCATCTGTGAGAGTTAACTCTAGCGAATACTAGATAGCGCTCGAGGAATGATATTTCAACTAAATAACTCCGGATAAAACTCTTTCTCGTTGAACCATTGAACTAATAAGACGTATTTATAATTTCGTTTGACCTGTAAAGGGGATAATAAAATTTGAAAAACTTCGTGATGATCACATGAGGTAAGGTTTTAATTATTATACCGGCAAATATCGTCTAACATTTGAAATATTGTTTTAGGTTTTTCTTATAATTTTCTCATAAACGATTTTTTTAATAAATTTTTTTTGATAAGTATTTTCTTATAAAGAATTACTTCTTAATCAAATTTAATTACGTCTAATGCTGTTAACGTCGAAGTATTTCCACGCTACATTATTTGCTTTGAGCAAGATTATTTACATTATACACGTTGGGCGCCACTTTGTGTGGCTTTTTGCTTTTTAATACAATAAAAGCTTTTTGTTAAAAACATTTTTTTGTGTGTAATTTTAGTTCACAAGAAGTCTTATTATTCACCATTATGTTATAATTATGCATATAGTGTGACCGACCCTTTATAACTTTTTTATTTTTTGTCCGACTTGAACCAAATTTTGCCAAAAGATAGAACAAATTAGGCTCTACTTATGGCCAAAAAAAACATTCGCGTCTTACAAATGCAAAGCCACCTGCGGTACCAAAATTAATGGAAAAAATGAAGAAATCATATTAGGCATTTTTTTATCGAAAAACTTCATTAATGATAGTTATTCAGAATTGTCCAAAACCCTGGAGTCCAAAATTCCAGCAATATAAAAGAGTACTGAAATTTTGTTTTAAACAGTGTCCGAGTCCGAAAATATCATTTTAATTGTTTGCATTTTTTTAAAATTTTGTCGAAATTTTGCACTTCAAAAACAAAATTCAATGTTTTTTGATATTGCTGAAAGTTTTGGATTCTAGGTTTTTGAACAATTCTGAACAACATTTATTAATAATGTTTTCAGATAAAAAAATGCCTAATATGATTTCCATATTTTTTCCATTTACTTTGGTACCGTAGGTGGCTTTGCATTTGTAGGAAGCAAATGTTTTGTTGACCATAAGTAGATCCTAATTTGTTCTATATTTTGGTCAAATCTGGTTCAAGTCGGACAAAAAATAAAAAGTTATGAGTGTTTCCATTTTAAATGAGTCACACTGTATATTAAATAGTATAGTATGACCAGATATGAAGTTGCCTTGTACCTGACAATACGCACTGACACACAGACTTTATGCTGAAAGGCATTGAAGCGATCGAAAGCTGTGTTATTTTAGTGGTTTAAAAATTATGCATTAAATATTGTCATTGAATTATCGTGATAAAGATTATTGTCTTAAAATAAAATAATTGGAAACAAATAAATATACTTATGTAGACATTAGCCCTTAAATCCTAACACTGTCTCATACTTTTAAAACTTTAGACGTAGTGAAAATGTCTGCTCATTACAAATTTATGTCAGGTTGTCCCTAATTTTGGGTTATTTTCTCAGAGCAAATTAGCAAACGCCCTGTTATTTGAACTCATCAAGAAGTATTTAAGAACGCATTAGAGACGTTGTCCCGTAAACTATAACTATAAATTACCGCCTATGCAGGACGTCGAAGTTTTCTTAGCTTGATTTTGCGCTATCGTGAAATAAACCAGTTCATACAGATATATAGGGTGTCCCACGTGTAATGATAGACGAAACAGTACCAGATTTCTTACTTAAAACTAATGCTATTCCGTCAACTTACCTTAGTTCAAATGTTGATAATAAAAGAGATACAGGATGTAATTAGTTTTATGTGATAAAAAAAACTGGTAATAGGGACCGAGTAGATAAACAAAAAACCTATATGACTTTCTTCTCTAGAGGCACTTTGAAAAACTGACCTAGGTTTAACATTTGAATGTTAAGTTAGGAAACATTTGAGAACCACTATTTTTCTGGGTCAATGGATGATATAGTTCCGAATGTAAGAAACAATAAAAAACTGTAATACCCGACTTGTGTTCCCGTCAGAAGAAGTGAGGCACTTTGATGGGATTACTTGTACCAACTTTTTATACCACTAATTATGAAAATGTATGGGTATAAATAGGATTTGTTTACATGTGTTTTTTAATTTGGAACAAAGTTATTGTAGCTTTTATTGTCGTTTATAAGAATTTATAAAATTTAAAAGTGGTTTATTAACATTTGTAACATTTTGTTAAAAGCTTAAAAAATTATTAATTATTTTATGAAAATAGTTGTGTATTTTAAGTTAGGATTTTTTTTTAACGAATCGAGCGCAAAATTTTCTCAATCAGGTGCCGAAAACTAAAAATCGAGTCTTTGGTCTCTATGAAAATCAATGTAAACAATAATAAACAAATCAAAACAAAACAGCGAATACTAGTAATAATAATAATAACCATATAATATGCTGACCTCAGAATGGAGATCCAAAGACAAATGGCAAATGCAGGAGGTTCATGTTGTTCCCTTGATCGTGTCATCGATGGGACTAATTCCGATAACGTTAAAGAAGAGCTAACAAAGTTACGTTTACCGAAAAATACATACCAGAAGATGCAAAAGTCGGTAGTTCTAGATGCTGTACATATCATACGATCCCTCTGCAGCAGCTGACAACAACAGTGGTGGTCTTGACATAGTTTTGTCCAACCATCGCTGAGCGCTTTACCCTATAAGGAGCAGTAAAAAAAAATAATCATACCTTTAATGCCCAATAGGTAACACCCAATAACTGAAAAATTCTTTTGAATTTTCCACAAAAATTTTTCGACATGACCTCCATCTCCACGTATACACATTTTGGTAAGTCGAACTAAGGACATACGCACACCGTTCAACACATTTGCTAAATTAGAATAATTCTTTATGATTTCTGTGAACATTAAAATACGTTGTTACAATTGTTCTAAAGTGACAATTGGATCACGGTAAACCAGATTTAAAATGCCCCCAAAAATAAAAGTCTATCGGATTTAAGTCGGGCGATCTAGCAGGCCATGGTACTGGTCCGCCACGTCCAATCCATAGTCGAGGAAACTTTCTGTTCACAAATTTCGAACAGCTAAACTAAAATGGACTGCCGCTCCATCGTGCAAATACCACATTCTTCTGCGCGTAGCCAAGGGTACATCTTCCAGCAAATTTGGAAATGTTTGTTACAAACAAATTAAGTATACATCACCATTCTAGCGGGTAATTGTATAAGTCCAACTATTTCATTACCGCAAATTCCTGCCCACAAATTAACGCTGAACCGTCGTTGAAAATGCGCCCTTCTTATTACACGTGGGTTTTCGTCTGCCCGACGGTGCATGTTTTTAAAATTAAACAATCCATTTCTGGTAAAACACGACTCATCGGAGAAACACAGAACGTTTAAAAAGTCCTCCATTGCCGCTTGTTTTCTTAAAATCCACCTACAAAATTACATTCGCTCTGTAAAATCTTGAGGTTCTAGTGCTTGGACACGTTGATAGTGATAGGGATGTAAGTTCATATCTCTCAATGTCCTGCATACCACAAAATGGGATACTCCCACACGGTTCGCGATATCGCGGGTGCTTAAAGTTGAATCCTCTTCTACAAGTTGCAAAATTTGAAACTCTGCGTCAATTACCCCTTCTTCGCGTTGTGGACCGCGTTCTCATCCATGTCCATCGAGACGACCTGTTTTTCGAAGACGCTGCTCAATACTAACAAATGTACGAGCACAAGGATGACGTCGATTATTGAACCTTAAACGATAAAGCTCTTCCGCACCAGCTGCATTTCCACTACTTTCTCCATACACCAAGTGCATATCCGCGATCTCTGGATAAGTTGAATCTTCCATAGTGTCCTAAATCTGCGTTTTAAAACACCACACTAAACTCTGAATTAACGTTATCAATAAAGAAAACAAAAAGGAAAACTTGGTCCAAAATCCAAAAGGTAACACAAAAAGCACAAACGAGAAGTAGTCTCTTACGTAACCAAGTACTAACAACTTGAACGATAAGTCAATAAAATAAATCTTAACATAAGTAGCACAAAATTCCAGAAAAAAAAAGCAGCAGACAAAACCAAGGAACGGGTAGGTCGCGTCGTGTGTACGTTGTTTACCAAGTAAGGACACAAACTGAAATTATTACTTGCGAATATTACAAGGGAGATTATAGCACGCGTAAAAAGAATTTGGCCGCGAAGAAGCAAAAAACATGGCGGTGTCCTCTGTCAGTCGCTTTTAACTGATTTGTCAGCATGCTTTTCGATGACCCCCGTCGCGGCCTAATTATCTCTGAGGCTCACCATACTTATTTGCATGAATATCAGAGTATCATGTGCGACAAGATGCGAGGCAATAAGGCCTACCCCAATATGTCGGCAGTTCTCAAATTCAAACTCAAACTTTTGAATCACATCGTCGGAATATATACAGAGTGTTCCATGTGAAAAAAATGAGAAAATTTTAACTGTTAATTGTTTAACTGAAATCATTTTTGGCCACCCTGTATATTTTTAGGAAGTGAAGATAATTCAGAAATATTAACTATGTAGATGTCCCGTAACTAATATTCACATAATTTAATATTCACAATATGCACCTGCACTGGCATTATTTCTACTAAGAAAATGCATTACATCCAAGAGGTTAGGAAACGATCAACAATAATATAGGAGTGAAAGGAGTCTCGAAAGGAAACTGTACTGAAATACTTAACAGTCCATTTAAATTGAATTAAAAATAAAATAAAATTTAATTATAATTCTAAAATGTATAATAAATCTTGTTATTAAAACCGAAAGATTGCCAACACAATGGAAAGAGGCGAAAGTTACCTCAGTGTTTAAAGCAGGGGATCCAAAAAACCCAAATAATGATAATAAATAAATCTGATAAATAATTTTGCAAACATTTTTGAGCAATCTATTAAAATCGTTTAATAGATTTGTTCAGAACACCAGCACTGAAGATGCCGTTATTGATTTAATAAAGTACGTTGTATGTAACATAGATGACAATAAAATATGTATTACGGTGTTCCTGGATTTAGCCAAAGCGTTTGATACTGTCACACATAATAACTTACTAGAACGCATAAAATAATGTGGCATAAGAGTACCTGCTTTTAATACATCGGAAACTATCTGTTAAATATGACAAAAATGGTAAAAGTTAATAATGTTTTTATCGAAACTTTGAAAATAAACATTGGGTGTCACAAGGCACAGTTTTAGATCCAATCTTGTTCCTTGTGTACATAAACTCAATTGCAAATGTGTCGAATTTTAATGGACACAGTATCGTACGCAGATGATACTGCTCTGATTTTTAAATGAGACACGTGGACAAATACGTTTTTAAAAGCTCAGCTAAGTATATCTTCTATTTACAAATGGTTAAACTAAAGTTTGCTTTCCTTAAATATTGATAAAACTAAATTTATGACATTTACTTTTTTGAAGAACGATCAACCCAAAACAGAAAATATATTTATGCACAAAAGTAATTGTCTCAAAGCAAAAAATTGTATGTGTCCTCTTATATAAAAAAACATAAAATTAAATATCTTGGTGTAATGATCAGCATCTAAGATGGAATGAACATATTATTTATATAAACAAACGCATGAGACAATAACCAGAAGTTTATTTCAAATGAAAATAATTAGCCTATAATCCTACAACGCTCTTGCGGAATCTATTTTACAATACCATATTTTAGCCTGGGATGGTCTATATAAAAACATTTAGAAAACTATGCAAGTTACCCAAAATAAATTAATAGAAGAATTAAGAAAAACAAACGATATTTATTTAATGAAGTAGTTTCTTCCGGGTTTTGCCGCGGTCGTCGAACTTGACTTGACGTTTCGCTGATCATGCTGTCAGCTTCTTCAGAAGGGTTCCAGTCTTTGGAACCCTTCTGAAGAAGCTGACAGCATGATCAGCGAAACGTCAAGTCAAGTTCGACGACCGCGGCAAAACCCGGAAGAAACTACTTCATTGGACAACGGCCGTGAAAACCTGCATTGCACTATTGGACACCTCTACGGGGAGGATATCTACTTATCCAGTCTTTGGAACCCTTCTGAAGAAGCTGACAGCATGATCAGCGAAACGTCAAGTCAAGTTCGACGACCGCGGCAAAACCCGGAAGAAACTACTTCATTGGACAACGGCCGTGAAAACCTGCATTGCACGATATTTATCTAAGCTTTATATCGAGAATCCGGAATGTTAGATATAAAAAATCTATATACATATCAAAGTCTTGTATGGACGTTTAAATATCGTGATTACTTAAAAAATTGCTATTGTTATGAAATGAAAACTCTTTATTAAAGGTCCGACTATTTAGGAAAAGCCGTAAGCAACATAAAAAGAATAAAAAGTATCAATACATTTAAAAAATAAATTAAAAACATATATTATAGAAAATAAACACATATTTGACGTCCGGTAACATTATCAATCTACTCTTACCTGTATATATGTAGGTATATGTCCATGACGTTTAATTTCCTAATGATTTTCAATATTCTCAAAACTTTCTAGTAAATATTTCATATTCAATACAAAACGTAATTTTACTTCTTTTAGTATTTCTTTTTCTCTTCGCTGTTTGTCTTCAATACTTTGCCGTAAATTCATTTAACTTTTAATTAGTATGTACTTTTTATATTAGTATATTTTATAATGGATCTTCCTTAACTTACTTCTTATTTCATTTCTATTTTTTATATTCAGGCTACATTAACTATACTGAAACTGTATTTATACTGTACCTAAAATTATATTGTACCTAAATTTAACAATGAATTAGAATTATAAATGTCATATCCATCTTGGGAATTAGCAAGAAACTTTACCAACAAGCACATCTACTGCTTAGGCAATTTTCTTTGCAACATACAAAATAATACAAAAAGCACATACTTTTTATTTTAGTATATTTTATTTCCTTAATTCACTTCTTATCTCTTTTGTATGGTTTACATTCCCATTATATTATCTATACCCAAATTGTACCTATATTGTACTTAAAATTAGCAATAAATGTATTCATCTTATTCTTATTTAAAAAAGGGCACTTGATACTGTAATATGCCTCGGCTCACCCTGTATATTCGAAGGTAATTTCCGGTTATAGACTTTTTTATCTCGAACTATTGCACCACCCTGCACCTTTGTACTTAGTTGGCATTCAAATGCTAAATATTGAAAATTGAAAAAAATATTTATTTTCAATTTACTTCAAACACTCCTCCAGGCTATAAAGATAACAAATGTTCCTTTCACTCTGGACTCAGGATAAATTCAATATAGAGGGCTTCGCAGCAGTAAACAATTGTGATAATTCAATTACAGTTTGTTCGGGCAGAATTAAATTGGAATAAGTTTAATACACTGAACTGAACTTGTGGTAGGTTCCTTGTGAAACATCTTGAAAATAATTGTTAATAAATTAAACACTGCTTTTAGATGAATCAATCAATATATTATAAATACTCTACATATGTTTCGGCTTATTAGGCCTTTATCAAGAGTATTACAGTATTCACTATGTAATACTCTTGATAAAGGCCTAATAAGCCGAAACATATGTAGAGTATTTATAATATATTGATTGATTCATCTAAAAGCAGTGTTTAATTTATTAACAATTATGGAATAAGTTTATTCCTAGGAGCTTTGTTTTGGTATTTAAATATAAGCAAAAAAACCCTTCTAGTAACAAGCTCACTTTTTAAATGTACTATAACTAATAAAAATATATAATACAATATGAACCCAGTGCGCATGAGTTAATGTTAACAAATAGTAAGTTAAAATGGTATGTAATATAATTTTTACTTATAATTTTATCGGTAACACTGTTTCGAAAGCGTATAGTTGCCTAGTAATACAAAGCGTGTAACTTGACAGTTTATTACCTGATAGAAAGTTCACTTTCTTACAATTTATGTAAATTGTACAGGGTGTCCCGTCTCAAGCGGACACACCTTGATATTTCCGTTATTATTCGACAGATAATAATAATAATAATAATACTTTATTAACCATTCGAGATACAAAGTACATATGGCAAGTCAAAGTGTACATGAATGTATGTATAGAGTACAATTCATGATATTTATCAATAAAATTACTAAACTAAAAACCAGAGATAAATGAAGTAGATATATGTGACAAGTGTTAAAAAACACATGAAATGAAGGTAGAAAATACAGTTCATATAAAGTTATTAAACAAATTTTTCGAACTAAAAATACTAAGATGTAATCAAAGCTTAGTCAGTTAATACATAAAACAAAATAAACATAACAAATATATGACAAAGTACGTGTGCATACATAGTATGTGACCTAGTAAGTAGAACAGAGAACATCATTTCCCTTCAATAAAGTCGGATATGTTGTAATAGTCCTTATTCGATAGATATTCTTTTATTGATTTCAAATTTTCCTTAATTATGAAACTCTTCAGGACACATCTTTTCATGGTTTTAAATATATTTTCAATTGTTACACCAACACAATGTCCACTCAAACATTAGATTTTTCCATATTTTACTTAGAGTTAGAGACAACAAAAATTTATTAAGAAAACTTGTTCAGAATCAAAAAGCATACCTAGATACATAATTTCATCAAAACATGAGAATTCGGAATATTTTAAAAATGTTTGCAATAAGTTCAGAAATTAATTTTTTAAATTGTACAGAAATTATGACAATTGTCAGTAAAAACGTCGAACGTGTGCTTGTATTTAATTTTTCTTGCACAATAGCTGAACAATGATTGAGTCTCAATGAAAAAAGGAAAATTATTAGAGAATATGCCTGAATATTCTGAGATCTTTCTGAAGTAGAAAAAAACAAACATCTAGGGAAATTCTTCGCCGAAATTATTTTTGTCTAAAAAATTCTGGAAACCGGTAGGCGTGTCCATTGAATAAAAATAATCAACTTTTGCCCCTCCAACCTTTTCTCCAAAGTGCTTCCTTTTGCCGTAAAGAATTTTTTTAAATAAATTTTTATTGTTTTTTCGGGAGGAGGAAAGTGTGTCGAATTCGGTGACAGACGCATGTTT
Source organism: Stenurella melanura (assembly GCA_963583905.1). NCBI lineage: Eukaryota > Metazoa > Arthropoda > Insecta > Coleoptera > Cerambycidae > Stenurella > Stenurella melanura. Next base: position 111,045,469 of record OY757316.1, read on the forward strand.
CGTGGTTCCTACAATATCCCGAGATAAATCCGGATAAAGCGGCAATAGAACGTCGAAATTGTATTGAAGTCTGGTGGCTATTTCATATAGTTGATATTTGATTAAATTATGTTGGTTGAATTAAGCAACACAAAAGAGTATATATAAACAACCCGAGATAATGTACTGCTTGACTGTAAAATCTATACATGGATTCGGTCTCTTCTTCAAGTGGGTGATATAAAATATGCAACAGCCAGCCAGATGTGAATGAAACAGATAAGTTTTTTGTTTAATTTATTTTTAATATATTAATGAATTCTGTTTCCATATTTAAATTGCAAAATTAGAAATTAAAATTGAAAAGATATTCATTTATTGGTTTATTAATCCTTGTCACGGGAGAGTTTATTACACAACGGAGAAAAAATTAAGTATTGATATAGAAAATACTCGGAATTGGAAGGCGACAGTTGAAAATAATTAGTGTCAATCGAAGCAGATTGTTTCAAAGAAATGACATACTTACAAGGTGAGGAAGCTATCCCTTCGGACCTCTTTTCTCATAACGCGCAAAAAATATTGTTACCGCGAGATAAGAATCTTCCCAGAAACTCCACCGTAAATGGTTATTTACCTGTGGAACGGTTAATAAATAAAAACAAAAAAAAAGAAATGAAAGCTGCCACATTCAGAAACAGAAAAAGCAGACAACTTAGAAGAAGATAAATAAGGAGATGACGATAGCTGGAAACTTGAAAGAAGCATGGAAACTGAAAAGAAGCATCTCGCAAACACCTGCACTCCCCAGCCGATGATGACAGATGGAAACTTAATAGAAGCATGGAAACTTAAAAGAAAAGAAGCATCTCACAAACACCTACACTTCCCATCCTGTGTTCCCACCCCATGCGTCATGCAGCCCTAGCTGCTGACAACAAGCATGTCCAATGTCCCGGCGTATGCAGCCGGTCCGGCGGTATATAAAACATCCGAGACTTAATTCCGGCACGCGGTTTGACCGTCCGTTGGGCGTGTTCGACTGACGACCAATCTGCGTGTTGGAGCGAATGCCCACCTTACGCTGGCAAGATCAATCAATCAACATTTAAGCAGTTCTTCGCAGATTTTCGCAGTTTCAATCACCTGTAGATCAAAAAATCGAATTTGGTCGCACTGGTGTCCATGGAGAATTTGAATCAGGGGGCTCAGGAGAACATTTCCCCGAAGTTGCAGAACAATCGACTGAAACCCATTTTCCTACTTCGGGGTCCTTTGACGATTCATTTTACGTCCACATCCACGTAGTGGATTGGAAGTATAGCAATCGTAAAAAAAATCAGTTTTTTTGTTTAAAAGTGAATTATTTATTATTTGTTTGTTTATAGCAGAGAAACATATTCTTTATAGGATTTTGCAAACAGCGGAAAAAAAACTATCTATGAGAACTAAAAGAAAAACTATATGTAAAAAACATTAATGAAATCTTTGCATTATTTCGATAACCTGACTTCTGGTTATGCTAGAAAATCAAAAATTATAAAACAAATTTGTCCAATTTCTTATTTGACATTCTCATTATAACACTAGCATCCAACATAGTGCCCTACGGCTAAGCAGATTAAACTAGCATTCTACATGAACCTCTAGGGTATGAAGATTCAGTTAAAAATGAGAACAAAGGTCTAAAGGTAGGTAAATAAATTTCATTTTAGGCCTTTGTTCTCATTTTTAACTGAATCTTCATACCGTAGGGGATCATGTAGAATGCTAGTTTAATCTGCTTAGCCGTAGGAGACTATGTTGGATGTTAGTGTTATAATGAGAATATCAGATAAGAAATTGGACAAATTTATTTTAGGATTTTTGATTTGCTAACATAACCAGAAGCCAGGTTATCGAAATAATGCAAAGATTTCATTAATATTTTTTACATGTAGTTTTTCTTTCAGTTCTCATAGATAGTTTTTTTTCCGCTGTTTGCAAAATCCTAAAAAGAATATGTTTCTCAGGTTTAGAATGTCATGAAACGTCGAGATTTTAAATTTGAGCGAAAAAAATTTCCGTCTATCTGTCGATCTGTCGGTCTAACGGCGTGTCTGTCGGTTTGTCTGTCGTTCTGTCTGTCGGTCTGTCTGTCGGTCTATCTGTCGGTCTGTATACATCTTTTATGTCCGCATGCTTTCTCCGGAACGGTTTAAGATATTGACTTTCGAATTTTGTATACGTATATATTATAACGAGATCTGGACCTGGATTGTATTTTGAAGATTTCCGGCAAAGGGTTGGGGGGTAAATACGGGTAAATATGGGGAAATATGTAAAGCAAGCTGGTAGGAGTACACAAACTTGGAATTCGATCTATGTATTACAAGCCAAAGCCTCAGATTTTTTTACAATATTTTTCAACCTCCCACCACCCCTAGTCCATTATTAAAGTGGTTGATAAAATAAAATTGAGCTACTCATTTGCAATTTGGGTACACGTATGTATTATAACGGCATCTGGAACTGGATTATATTTTAAGATGATTCCGTTGAAGGGTTGGGGTTAAGTAGCCGTAAATAGGGAAAAATAAATAGAGCAAGCTGGTAAGAGTACAGAAATTAGATATTCGCTGTGTGTCCTAGAAGCCAAAACCTCAGATTTTTTTGTAATATTTTTCAACCCCCCACCACCCCTATTCCATTATTAAAGGAGTTGATACAATAAAATTGAGACATTCATTTGAAATATTGTACACGTATGTATTATAACGACATCTGGAACTAGATTTGAGATGATTCTGTTGAAGCTGGTAAGAGTACAGAAGCTTGAAATTCTGTGTATGTACTAGAAGCCAAGGTCTCAGATTATTTATAATATTTTTCAACCTCCACCAACCCTACTCCATTATTAAAGGGGTTGATAAAATAAAATTGAAATATTCACTTCAATTTTGGTACACGTATGTATTATAACGACATCTGGAGCTAGATAATATTTTGAGATGATTCCGTTGAAGGTTTGGGGATTAAATAGTGATAGATAGGGGAAAATAAGTAAAGCAAGCTGGTAAGAGTATAGAAAATTGGGATTTACTGCATATACTAGAAGCGATGGCCTCAGATTTTTAATAATATTTTCCATCCCCCTGCCACTCCCTTATTAAAAGAGTTGATAAAATTAAATTTAGATTTTCACTTGAAATTTATTACACGTATAACGATATCTTAAACTAGATTATATTTTGACATGACTGCGTTGAAGGAGTGGAGGTAATTGGTGGTAAATAGGGAAAAATAAATAGAGCAAGCTGGTAAGAGTACAGAAATTAGATCTTCGGTGTGTGTCCTAGAAGCCAAAACTTCAGATTTTTTTGTAATATTTTTCAACCCCCCACCACCCTTATTCCACTATTAAAGGGGTTGATAAAATGAAATTGAGATATTCACTTGAAATTTGGGACACGTATGTATTATAACGACATCTGGAACTAGATTATATTTTGAGATGATTCCATTGAAGGATGAGAATTGAGGGTTAAATAGGAGTAAATAAGGGAAAATAAGTAAATCAAGCTGGTAAGATTACAGAAATGTGGGATTTAGTGTATATACTAGAAACCAAGGCCTCAGATTTATTCCTAATATTTTTCAAACACCACCATCTCCGCTCCATTATTAATGGGATATTTACTTGAAAGTTAGTACAGGTATATATTGTATTGACATCTGGTTGAGATGATTCCATTGAAGGGGTGGGACGTGGTATGTTGTGAATGGGGGAAAATAACTAGAGTAAACTAAAAACTTCATTTTTAACGTATATGGTAGAAACCAACGCCTCAAACTTTTCAATGACATCTGCTCCACATATTATTAAAATTCTATGACCAATAACTTCCACATACTAGAGTGCAAATCTAGTCAAAATGTTTCCTTTAAAGTGACTTGGATAAAAATCTGGATGTGGAAGTAGTGATTCCTTAGGCAGCGGTTTTTATATTTGTAAACATTGTAATTAGGAAGATCATGGAATGGTTGCTATAGTGTTGACTATTATTTATTGTTTACTAATTTCTACACATAAACAACAAATAAAGGTTAAAAATAATAATTAGTTGTGGAAAATGGATGAAAATTGGCATGTCTCAGGAGAAATAAGAAAAGGAGCAAATGAAGTTTGTTTAAACTTACTACCTAGGGAATCCCAAGCTTTTTATGACAAGAAATTTTGTGAATATAACTGACTAGCATACATGTGAACCTGAATAAAAGCTTGTAGAACCACCAACTTATAACTCACTCAGCATCTAAATTTGAAGATATACGGTAATGCCTCCACCTCGAGCAATCGATTTTATCAAAAAGACCTCGTTAAGTTAATACTCTACAAACAATAATTCCTCGACTGGACTATGATACAATCTATATAGTATTACAGTTATTACTACTTTCTAGTGTCAAACCCAGGCATTATTATACTTTATATGTACAAAGTATAGGACTCTATAATTTTCCGCATTAATCCGCAAAGTCGACAATAAGCTCTGTAAAAGATAAAACTTGTTTTGTTACGGCTCAGAAGTACTGTTATATTTAGCCATATCTCACATTCGCTCCTTCAAGAGCCTGCATAAAGATGTCAAGAATTTATTCAACAAAATTTATGGTGCTTCATTATTTAGTTAATAGTTAATTATATTTTGTTAGCAATACCTACAACCACAATTGTTATTAACTACAAATGAAAAAAATGCTCATGTCGAATTATCCAGAAGTAAGAAATAAAAACGAATAGAAGTTAGTACAGGCAAATTAACAATTTAGGGTAACAAAATTAATAAAAGGATCATCTCTGGGATTTAAGTAGGTAATAACCTGGCCAATGAGGTGATGCATTCTTTGCACTTCCAAGTTCCGGGAAAATTCAATAAAATTTGGAAAAACTTTTTCATTTTCGTTTTTTTTTATTCTAGCGGCCAAAATAATGAAAATAGAGAAAGAAGTTCCCAACAAAAGTTGTAGCTCGTCTTTTTCTCTACAAAAAAGGTCTTTACCAATGTTTGTCTTACTTAAGCCGTGTAGAAGATATATCGAGTTTTCCACTTGTAGTTTTAAGCAGCTTCGAAATGCGCGAAAAATGAGAATTCTCCAGGAGTTTCATACGACCGGGCTCATCGATCGATAATTCTTACTATTCAGAGCCCCTGAAAAAATGTAAGTAACATGAATTCTAGAGAAAAGTCTCAGCTTTAATGTGGAACTAATCACAAAATTCATAAAAAATTGTATCAAGAAGAGACAGTGTCAGAAGATGGCTTAGTGAACTTTGCACAGTTGATCCACAGATTTATTCATATCTTTACCGGAAGTCGTTAGAATGATAATTCATTTTGCTTGTATATTCTTATATAATGATACATTAATCCAATTAACATTTTGCTGCAATTACTTTTGTTGGAAAAATATGCCTTGCGATCAAAGTAGAGGGTATATTTCTCATCGATCAATCACCTCCAAATTTTGGAGTTCAATTCGCTATATCTTAAGTAATAATAATGGCACAGTCTTAATTTTTGGACTGTACGTACAATAAAACATATTGTTTCGAATGACTTTAGAGTTTTTTAAATGCGCGCAGTACTTTTTGAATTTGTCTACATTATTCATACACGTTCAGAAAATGCACAATTATATAGATAGATAGATAGATACTTTATTAGTCATAATACACAAATAGTGTTTTGACACGTCCAGCATATACAAAATAAAATATTAACATTTATCTGTAAAAAAAACAATACATACAAAAAGGGAACATACAAATAAACACAATAAAACATACAATAAAGTGTAAATATAAAAGTAAATGAAAAACAATATACTATTATACTATACTATTCGGGAGAAATCAGACAACATGAATTCATTGTAAGTATAGAAAGCATTGGTCAGCAGGAAGTTTTTCATTACTGTTTGAAATCGTCTAATTTCAAGTCCTTGGACGGCATTAGGCAATACATTAAAAAATTTTATTGCGTGGTAGTCAGTTCCATTTCTAGTTTTCGTCAGTCTCAAAAATTCAGTGTTAATATTGTTTTTATTACGCGTTGAATAAGAATGAATATTTTCTAACGTAGTGTAATTACCTGCGTGTTCCTTAATATACAAAAGACATTGCAATATATAAGCACAAGGCACGGTAAGTATATTTAATTTTTTGAAAGCCTCCTTACAATCGTCTCTGTATGCTAGACCTGCAATGATTCTTACGGCCTTTCTCTGCACGGAAAAAACTGATGAAATATGTGTTGAGTGGCCCCATACCAAGATAGCATAGGTCAAGTTAGAATGAATCAGTCCGTGATAGGCAATTAACAATGTTGCCTGTGACACACATTTTACCAACTTACGTAGCAGAAAAATGTTCCGGGAGACATTTTTGCAGACTAGCTCTGTGTGTTAATCCCATGTCAATTTACTGTCTAAAATAACACCCAAAAATTTAACACATTTAAAATATTTAGCATTGAGAGTATGTCGTTTTAAACTAAAAATCATGGTTTCAGTCTTGTCGTCATTCAAAACTAGTTGATTACTTAAAAACCAATCTTGAGCCAGAGTCAGACTGTTACAGGCTTCTTCTAATAATGTACAAATATTTGTGTGAGACTGAGCCAAAGTTGTGTCATCCGCGAATAAGGTGAATTTAGACAAGGTTGCACTGTTTGGCAAATCATTCACATAAACGAGAAAAAGAACTGGTCCCAAGACCGAACCCTGGGGTACGCCGAATTTAACGTCTATTCTGTTCGAATTTATGTTATCGACATTAACATATTGAGATCTGTTAGTAACATATGATAAGATCAAATCCTTACTACCTTCCGAGAATCTATTAAAGCCTAGTTTATGCACCAGAATATTATGCGAGACGCAGTCAAAAGCTTTGCTCAGGTCTAAGAACTGTACGTGAACAGATTCTTTCGCCTCAAAGCCTTTATTTATAATATCTGTTAAGGAATTTATTGCTAATGTCGTAGATAATTTAGACCTGAAGTCAAATTGACTGTTACTAAATAGATTATGATCTTCAAAGTAATTAGTTATCTGTTTTTTAAGTATTACCTCAAAAATTTTAGCAAATAAAGGGACAATGGAAATAGGTCTGTAATTAGTGGGGTCATCAACGGAACCTTTTTTAAACATAGGCAAAACTTTTGAAATCTTAAGAACTTTCGGAAAAGTATTATTCCTAATACATTGATTAATGGGTTTGGTAAGAGGAATTAGGATGATATATTTTATAGAGTTCAGCACTTTTATGTTAATATCATAAACATCTTTACTTTCAGTTTTTTTTAAATTTTCAATTACGTCCAGAATTTCAATGTACGATACTTCAGCAAAGTTAAAATCCCTGTCTAAGTGTCTGAGAGTGGAATTATTCAGGAAAACATCAAAATTATTATTAGGTGGTGTTAAGGAGTTAATTAAGTTTTTAGGAATGTTTGCAAAATAATTGTTAAATTCATTTGGAGAAATATTTTCAGAATGAGGGCGAGACTTATGTTTATTTGATTTAATTAAATTCCACATGGCTTTTGGTTGATTTTTATTTCGAGATATGTAGTTATCGTTTGCCTTTTTTTCGCTTTTTCTAGCTCGAATTTATATTGACGTTTTTTGAGATTGATTAATTCTTTCAAGTCACTGGAAGGTTTGGATTTGTAAATGTCTAGAAGAGAATGAAGTATTTCTCTCATTTGTTTAAGGTTATCAGTAAACCAATTTAGTCTATTTTTTTTGTCGTTTGTTATCGTTTTGGTTTTAATGGGAAAACATAAGTCTAAGTTCTATACAGTAAATCATATACAACTTATTTGTTTCTTAACATTCTTCAATGAAATTTTCACGAAATATAGACTAAAGTGCGTGTAATCGAATCCATGTAGTGAAAAAACACCCATTGTTACGGGAGAAATAGGCAGGATGCATTAAACTTAAAGATGTGAATAAATCAACTGTATAAAATTTACTGAGCCATCTTCTAACACTTTTTTCTCGATGATAAATTTTTTTATGAATTTTATGATTAGTTTCACATTAAAGCTGAGACTTTTCTCTACATTTTACGTTGCTTTCATTTTTTTTAGCGACTCTGAATAGTAATAATTATCGATCGATATGTCCGGTCGTACGAAACTTCCAAAGAATTCTCATTTTCCGCGCATTTCGGAGCGGCTCAAAACTATAAGGGGAAAACTGGATTTATCTCCTAAACGGCTTAAGTAAGACAAAAATTGGTAATGACCTATTTTGTAGAAAAAGAGGCGAGCTACATATTTTGTTGAAAACTTTTTTCTGCATTTTCATTATATTAGCCGTTAGAGCAAAGAAACCGAAAATCAAAAAGTTTTTCCAAATTATTTTGAATTTTCCCGGAACTTGGAAGTGCAAAGAATGCATCATTTCATTCTACAGGTTATTACCTAGGTACATAAATCCCAGAGATGATTTTCTTTTTTTTGCGAGGTTTTTACAACATTTTGCCTTCATTGCCTGTACTAGCATTGAAAAAAGTATTTCGCCTTTCACAGGTCTTAAGAATATTTCTAAAAGTTAGTTACTGATTATTAAAATTTCTTACCTACATCATCGATGATGAAAAAATCTATGCAAAACGGTATATCACGTCTTAAAAAATTACTTAAAATGTAAATATATGCTTATATATGACAATAAAAAATAATAGCAAGGTACTTTTGTTGGCTAAAAAAGCTTCAGTTAAATTACAAATACATGTAGAAAAATGCATTATCTTTTCACTAACTTGTTTAAGTGTGTACGTATAACAATAATTGTAAAATAATTACAACTCTTTGTATCCTAAGCTAACTCAGCATAAGTAGTTTTAAAATAACTAATACATAATTTAGCGTATGCAGTATTTTATTTCATTTAGCAAACCTTTAAATATTCTAATTCCCGTACATACAGAACAAAATGTTTTATCCCAATAAGTTGTCATACTCTCTACTACTGTATTATTAGACTATTAGACAGTCGAAATGATCACGATACGTCCGTAGACATTAACGTGTGTACGTTACGTAATAATGCAAGTCGACCTCTTGAAAGTAGTGTTTGGCGAAAACCGTTTTTAAGCGGTTTTTTTAACACACAGTCCCCTACGGCCATGCAGATTAAACTAGTATCTACATAACCTCCTACAATCATGAAGATTCAGTTAAAAATGAGAACAAAGGCTTAAAATGAATTTATTTATCTACTTTGTCTTAAAAAAATCATTCATTTTCATGAAATGTTACCTACATTGTGTATTGGGCCAATATATGTCAGCTTTATCCAATATTGTACCTATACGATTATCTGCTGTATTTTCAATATTTTCACCCAAGATATAGCCAACATTTTACCAATATTGGCAAATCTGATTCAATATTAACATTATTTAATCAATATTGGCGCAATGTGTAGAAACTAATATTAGTTCTGAATATTGGGCAAAATAACTCCTTTATTACTTTTAGGTATTCAATTATTATTTTACTTTAGCCCTTCGTTCCTGTACATGTTCCCATCATCTACAATTTTTCCCACCTCTCCACCATTTTCCCTAATTTTCACTATAAGCACTGTTCCACTATCTTCCTACCACCTCTCACTATCCTCGCGTTTTCCTTACCATTTCCACACTTTCCTACCACTTTTTTCCATTATCATCCCCTACCACCCACCACCTTCGATATAAACTAGAATTTCTGTCGAAGTTGGAAATACTTATATCTAGAAATTTAAAAAATGTTATCAAAATATATAGGGCTATTTCCGAGGCAGAAATAGTTACAAACATTTAAACAGACACATAAACATAAACGAAGATGAAAATATCTATTTTTCTAAGAAAAATAAAATAACAGTAATATTTACCTTTTTATGAAATGAATTTACATATATTAGTACAAATTATGTACATTTTGTATTTTAAATTTGCCGCGCATAACAAATTTAGAAACGGTAGTGTGCGCGTGTCTCAACCATATTGCAAATGCCGGTTATGGGAGGAAGGTGTTTCTAATAAGAATAGTGTACAGTTTGTGAAAAGTGCAGCAATTTAATAGGTAAGTGTCCATGGTCCTATTCAAGTAGCGAATGGTAGCAAACGTCGCATTATTTTAGGTAATTTTCCTCACTTTTACAAACGCTGTGTTTGTCGCCTCTTGTGTTCTGTTCAATAGAAATTGTTGTACCAGGGATATATAATATTGTCTGTAGTTGTTTATTTGTGGCATATTCAGATTTTCTTACTTTTTATTGGGTATTTTGCCACTGAAAAATATTTAAAAATTTTAATGAAAAAACCTCTGCGCCAAACGGATCAGACAGAGGTTGGTTCTTGAGTACTTGACTGTTTCAAAAAGTCTCACACCTAAAAATATATAAACTAGAACAATGTTATCAACTAAAAACTGAAAATCAAAGCTATTATAGGTAGTTAACGTGACTATGGAAATACATAAACAAAGAACTGTCATGGTTGACGGCCAAAAAAGTTTTGAGAACGGAAGTAGATTCTCTTCCGAAACGTTAACTACCTATAGCTTTGATTTTCAGTTTTTAGTTCATAACATTGTTCTAGTTTATATATTTTTAGGTGTGAGACTTTTTGAAACAGTCAAGTACTCAAGAACCAACCTCTGTCTGATCCGTGTGGCGCAGAGGTTTTTTCATTAAAATTTTTAAATATTTTTCAGTGGCAAAATACCCAATAAAAAGTAAGAAAATGGGGATATATAATGTTCAGGAATTTTTGCAATTCAACTATTAAGGCATTAAGATATTTATCACTGTAATTTACATTAATCCAAATGTTGATGCGTTTAGGTACCTAATCCTTTTATAAATATAAATTCTAGCAATATTGGCCAATACTCTTCCAACATTAGCAAACCAAATTTAATATTAATGTCATTTAATATCAAGGATTATCGATCTCTCGAATGAAAAAAAAAATACATATTTTTTTTACCTTTCTATCTTTCAGATCAAAAATCGTTGGAGCATCATTCTGTAACTTTTCTGTTTTAATATTTTCATATGTCAAATATAAGTTGTAACAAGAATTATTATTGTAACCGTGAAAGTTTAATAAAGATTATGTGTGCTTACGCTGGATTTTGTGCCTTAAAAAATTTCTTTAACATGGATCAAATTTCTCAGGGTATGTACTCTTTAATGCTACTTAACATTGATGGATAATATTGTTTTATCAATGTGTAATCATTTCTTTATTTCAATGAACTTTGCCGATAAAGATTATTAAATAACAAAACTCCCGTAGTTATAAAATTGGACCCGCGCTAATTTTTTAACCATAAGAACCTTATACATTGTAAAACAAATGATGAAAATTTCGGACGCTTTCCATTGCTACTGCTTGAGTAATATTATACATATTGCCATTTAAACTCCTACGTGTTAACTGCTGAAAAACGCGAAAATTAAATAATATTAATTGATGTAATGTTTTAATCTACTTTTAGAAGAATATTACATTCTTTCTACTTTCTTGTCCTATTTAACTGTATTCTAAATATTTTTTTTATATCAGGTGGAAATGAAGAGGGACTAAGTAAGTTGCATATTTTTCAAATATAGAAAGAGAAATCTGGTTGTGATTCTTCTGTAAAGTGTCAGTACGTTGTAAATGCAACTGAATTATTTCTAAATATAATCTAGTTCCACTTGTCGTTATAATATATATGTGTACCAAATTTCAATTGAATATCTCAATTCCATTTTATCAACCCATTTAATGATGGAGTGGGGGTGGTGGGGGGAGTTGAAAAATATAATAAAAAAATCTGATGCCTTGGCATAAACGTAAACACCAAATTCTAGAGTTCTGTACTCTCACTAGCTTGCTTTACTTATTTTTCAATATTTACATCTATTTAACCCCCAACCCTTCAACGGAATCATCTCAAAATATGATCTAGTTCCATATGTCGTTATAATATATACGTGTACCAAATTGAAGTGAATATCTCAATTTGATTTTATCAACCCCTTTAATAATGGAGTGGACTTCTAACATAAAACCCAAATCCCAAAATGTACTATTACCAGCTTACTTTACTTATTTTCTCCTACTTACCCCTATTTGCCCCCAACCCTTCACCGAATAAGTTTAAAAACAATCCAGCGGACAAAAAAAGTTACAGACCGACAGATCCACAGACAGAAATTTGTTTTTCGCCCAAATTTAAAATCTCCACTCTTCGTGGCATTCTAAACCTATTACAAAAAAACATTTCTTGAAATTTTTTTTACGATTAATAAAGAAATAATTCCTGTTGTTCATTTTCACTTTCGTGATTAGTATCAAACGTTATGTGATGTATACCTTCAAACCAAAAAAAATCATATAATTCTTCATCTTTGATTTGCCATCCATGTGTAGGCAGAGTTAATATGGATATTTCTGCCATATTTGTAAACTTTGTAAAAGGTAGCTTTTCGTGCTTCGTCGACTGATTTTAGATTTGGGTATATAGACAACAAACAAATTCTTCAATTGTTTCATATACCTGTTCTTGACGTGCTGGATAATCATTTATGTCGATGAATGCTTGCAAAAATTTGTCATATTTTGCATCAGTTTCGGAGGTCGATTCTTGTCTTTTTCACATTTGGATTAAAACATTGCAATGAAAAAGACTGCTGCTCTTCTTCTGAAACGCGCAACACGTAATTTTAAATGTATACATTCATATGCTTGACTGACTGACAACGCACCACTACCAAGGTAGCTGACTGATTTAATTACGTTTATTGTGCTTCAAATTAACTGCTGACCAAGTTTTATTCATTTACAAATAGTATAAACTAAACTTTTTATTTACACACCCACGCCTCCCTCGCTGCTCAATGCACCGCTACCAGCTTGATTGACTGAAGGGCGGCATTCAATGGATCATCCATAACCTATTAAGGCACATTTGGTCCATTTACAAATAGTACACATTTTGTGACACTGGCTCTCGGATTATTACATAAAACTTGTATCGTTAAAGCGTTATAAATAATAAGACATCGCCTTGAAGCGATTAATGGGCAGTTTAAACTGTAGTACTAACGAGCATATACGCATCCATTCATTAAATTTACGGAGATGTATTCTAGAAGGACATAAATCGTCCTTGGACCAACTTGTTACAAAGGTTTACTATCACGAGTACATTTACTAGTATACGTTTCTTAAGAATTGAAATGTATGATTCTGTGGTATCATGAGTACTTCATATCCACATGTTGCTTTTTTCATGTACTGCGATAAATAAATTGACATTAAAAATTGTAAATATTTGGAATGAAACTATACAGGGGGTCTCCAAAATATGATTCTTCTTTAGGGTGTAGTAAGTATATTAACAAAAACTATTCAAAAATGCATTAAAAAGAAGAAAGTATTGTTAGTAATAACAATAATTTTGTTAATAAAAGTAAACGTGTGTGGCCTGATGAGTACAATTTAGTAGTACCAATTCCTAAGGAAAATGATCGTCATTCTTTAGAGAATTATACGGCAGTAATAATCCCATTTAGTTTCTCTAAATTACTTGAATATTGTTAGTTATCTTGACAGTTTATTAAATTTTTTAACTGAATTTAAAATTTTGTCCGAGAATCATGATTTTCGTTGTGGAAAATCCACAATAACAGATATAACAAAATATTGTAACTATATAATTTAATATATTAAGGAATGCCCTGTTGGAATATTCTTTGAATTCGGCAGGGTATTTTACTGTCAATCATGCAAAATTGTTAACTGTACTATATGACTGTGGGATTAGAGGACAACCACTAAACTGGATTAATTCATTTTTAAACGATCTTCAAGATCATCAGCATACATTGAAAATAAATTATTACATAAGATGCAATCGAGTTCATTAATATATAATATGAATAACATATGACCCAATATTGAGCCCTGTGGAATTCCCATACTTAACGACAAACATTCAGAATTGGCTCTGTATACCATAATTTCACTTGTTAATTAATTTTAATATAAGCCGACCATCAGGAACCACCAGGGACACGAAGATCCTGTAATATAAGTCAAAATATAATCTGCTTTTCTTGTATCATGGTTCGGCTATCGAAGCCATGACACAGTAAGTTTGCGCAGTTGTCACTCTTTAGTTCCTACTTACGGTGTGTAATATTTTCAATAAATACAATTTGTTCTTTTCAAATTGAGTTTGTTTTCAAAGAGTCCTTGAAATCTTTTGAAATTTGGAAAAGATCAGTCCAGTGGTAGTTGAGATATTGCAAAAAAAATGATTAAAATACCACTTTGACACCCGACGCGGTCCACCCTGTATAAAAGCGCAATGTTATCTGCAACTTTATTTATATCTTACTCAATTACACAAAACTCATTGAAATATATGTAAGTAGAAAACAGGTAGAATAAACGTATAGGCCTTCAAGCATCTTGAGTTTTAGTTATAATCCAGAGGGAAACCTGAACAATTGTGCAGACTGAACTTGGAGTTCAGGATCAACTTTTAATTCTGAGAAAGGTTTCTTCTTTTCCAGTAAAAAATTGTCGCTTTGGGACCCTAGCTTTTCAGAAACCGCATCAAATATGGTAAGAGAATATTTAAATCATATATTCCAAATATTATAACGGTTCTCTTGTCCTAATATTTCAGTTCGTTTGGGTATTCTTGATAGTATTTATACTAGAAGTCAGAAGCATAGTTGTTTTCAGACTAAGCAAGAAAATAATTATACTCACGTGAATCATTAGTTGTCCAAGTAGTAATTACCACTAAGTGATGTTACTTACCTGGAACAAAGAAAAAAGAGAATTACTATTTGTGAACCAGACGAACTCGAACAGTTAGTATTCCTTCATTAAAAAAGCGCTTTAAAATAAAAGAATTTCGATACGATGTTATTCTGTTTAAATGATTATAAAAAATATACATTACGTGTCTAAAACTTAGTAGTTGAAATCGGATTACTTTGAGAATCCGCTATTAGTAGACACTGAATGTAAATCTCTACTCGTTTTGGTATCGCACATGGCATATATAATCTATCATATATTAATATTAATATTAGTTGTTTTGTATTTTGATGAAATTTATGTCATTAGTAGGTCAAACAATTCTGAGTAAACTGAGGTGTCATAGTAGAAGAACAAAGTGTATATCGAATTAATATCTGGAAATTAATGGAAACGTGCTCTTTTAATAGTATGTACCTAATACCTGCTAAAAAAATTAACACCTGCATCAAATAGGAACGGACCAGTAACAGATATATCAAGTGAAGTAGGTAATAAATTGTCATGTAGACTCAAAGTGGAATGAATTTGAAAAATATAAATCAGCTCAAGAAAATAAACTGACGATCAACAAAACAGCGATGGCAGAAGCTAAAGATAAGTTTCTATTATTTTTGAAAATTTTACTTAATACATAAATATGTCACAAGAGGAAAGTTTCAACTGGTAAGTGTTACGTGGCCCATATGTTAAACTTATTTACGAATACAAAAATATTTCACGGCCCAAAATAGTTAAGGTCTGCTTAATATACAGAGTGTCCCAAATAATTCCCTAGATCTCTTTTTTATATTTGCAGATTTTACTTTTTTATTTTTTATTTTACATTAGCAGATCAGTATACAGAGTGTATCAAATCTTCTCTCACGGCTCGTCCTTGCACTTCCGCTGTAAATAGCTATTTACCTGTGAAACGGCTGAAAACCTTCTTACAGCAAGCTAATATATGTGTTGGCAAAAAAACAAAAGGGACATACTAACAAGGATAATGTGAGTTTTCATTTTAAAATGACCTCAACTGAAGTAATTAACAAAGTACTTTTTAATTTAAAATCAAATGCTTGTGGTTCTGACAAATTTTCCCTTGTAATGTTATTCCCTAGTAATGTTAAAATACAGTTTTCCAACAATTGGTGGCTATCTCACTAGCATTATGAATTGTTGCCCCGAACAAGGGTATTTTTCTGAACAATGGAAAGAGGCACTAGTTAGTCTTTTGCCAAAGGTTAATAATCTTCAAAATGTATATGACCTGCGTCCAGTAAGCAAAATCGTTCTACTAAAAATTCTTGAGAAAATTGTACACTAACAATTAAATGATTGTTAAAAAACACAAAATTATTCCTTTATTTCAGTGTAAAACCGTGTTAAAGATATGTATTTATTTCCAGTTGCTTATTTGCACAATTTGTTTTGTGTATGTATAATTCTGCGTCAATTAATTATTCCTAGTCGCACTTTACAATTATTATTTTTGTTATGTTTTGTTACTTGTTAATTTTATATATCTACTAGAACAAGTATTTTATTCTCCTGTTTTTAAAGGTATAAGTGGCGGAATAGCTGTTGAGCTAAACTTCGCCCTTAAGATTAAGAAATTGTATTTCTTCTTCTAATAAAGACCCGTTATTATTATTATTATTATTACTATTTTTCGATTTTACCGTCACAGGGCTTCCGTGCTATCCGACCGATACCACACGGTAGCCGCGCCGGCGATAATAACAGCCACTCCCCACGACCTGTGGGGTTAGTGACTGTACATTCCAGATTCGTGTGCCCTGACTAGGCGAAGGGACCCCAAGATGACCGCTTTCTGCATTTGGGCTGCCAGCTATTTTGCTGATTTCTGACAGGCTGATATGGTCTTTAGTTCCGAGAGCAGCGTAGGCTTCATGCGTCCGAGTACATCGATTATTAGGACGACCGTCTTGACCGAGTAGCCTGGGTACAGCACTTGGAGCTGGTACCGGAGATCACGGTATTTTGTCCGCTTTCCTCCTCTTTTAAAGCGATGTTTGGCTCGGCAGGTGCCGAGAACTCGAACACAAACATCACCTTGAGTTGATGGTCGAGGAGAACTATGTCAGGCTTGTTGGCTTGAATTAGCCTGACTGTCGGAAACGAGTAGTTCCAATAAATTCGGCACCTCTAGTTTTCGACAACGGACTCAATGTCTCCGGGAACGTAGGCAGCATTGGTGTCTCGTCTATCCCGTACGAGTGCCGTAGATGATAGTACAGCACCCGTAATGCCGCGTTATGGCGATGGATGTAGGCCGAAGTCGCATACACCGGACATGCGGAAAGTAAATGCATGAGCGATTCCGGTGCCTGACGGCAGATCCTGCAGTTTATATCAGGAACCTCTACTATCAAAGTCGCGTAATGGGTACGCGACTTTGATAGACCAACGTGTTAATTACACCGTCTTGACAGGCCACAATCCACAATGAATCCCTCGGTCTCCGACTTTAGCATAGCTGACCTTAAAAAGGCGAATGTCAGCTTTGTCGATAAACCCAGTATGTCTAGGTTCTTGTAAAACACCCCGTGCATGGGTTTATCGACATGCTGCCTAAACAGACGTTCCTGTTCGGCAGCTTTTACCTGGGCCTTCAGGCGAGGTGGCTGAAGTTCAGTGACTGACTCTGGGTCAGCACCGCGCCGGCCTCCTCGTCTGTCGTCGAATATAAGACTAAGTTCATCTTGGACCCTTTTTGCCACCTTAAATAATCCTGCACCCATCCCTGCATTTTCGTGATCTCTCACTAATTGCAGGAACGGGTCTGAGCTCCTAAGGACATTACATGCCATGCCTAGTGCTACTCTTCCATGCATACACTCCAGCCCCAAGAGCCCTCGGCCCCCCCGATTTCGTGGGAGGTACACACGAGGGACGGACGATCTAGGATGAAGGCTCCTGTGGATATTCATCATCTTACGGATACCTCTGTCCAACTGGCGCAGCTCATCTACAGTCCATTTGACTACTCCGAAGTAGTAGTTATTATTATTATTATACAGGACGTTGAAACGAAAACACAAGTTTCTTGGAATATGAAGCCACATCTGGACGTAAATGGGCAGGATGACTATTCAGACAGATGACCCAAGAAGAAATAAGCACAGAAAAACATATCCCTGCTACAGAACAATGAAACCAAAACGAGGAAAAAATATACGGAAGTGGCAGCAATGCTTACCGTATGCTGGCTAATCAATCAAGCAATCAGTCAATCAAACAATTATGTTATAGTTACTGTTACATATTGCTTTCATTATTATGTACTATTCTAATAACTTCAGGCCTCAATAGTGCCACAAAAAATAATAATAATTTGACCACTGAACTTATCTTACGCTCATAGCACTTATTGAATAACTTGCAGGTGTATTTATATTTCTTGCTTTTACCGATGATGGTTTTAATTTGTTTTCGGTGTGACAGGTGCAATTAGAGTATTTGTTCCATAAATAAATAACAGATTGTTCGCAATATGTCATACAAAAAATAAAAAATCATTAAAAATATCCCGTTTTGTATAATTTTAGAAACATTCATAACAGAATAATGCATAACAGTTAACGAAACTATTGCCGAACATCTTCTCTACCGAAGAGTAGCGATTTTCTACTTCATTTACTACTTCTTTACATTCTCTACGAAGGATGGTATATGTGTTAAGCAACCCCCGCCTAAAGTTGCATATCTTCTATCTATAGGCTGATATACAATCCGTTAGAGGGTGGAGCGAGAACGCTGTATTTCTCTGGATTTCCATCCAAGTGCTAACCGCACTTCGAGTTACTGTCTTTTCGTATCAAAATACGAGTATAGCCAGACTCATCTACGCTCGCTTCTAAAAAAATTTCAATTGTTTATAGTTTAAATATGTCAAGTCGAAGCAGGGTAACTTATTTAAATGTAGGTATTTATTTGCATTTTGTACCAAGGTGTAGATGGGCCAGTGGCCCTTCTCTCAGTTTTATTTCCAAATTTGAACTTTATTCTCGAAATTGCTTACTTTAATAGAAATATTTAACGTATGAAATGAAATGTGTACAAATACCTACAGAGACAGATACAACTCAACAAATGTTCTACTTCGCCTTTCTCTGATTGATAGTTTTATGGCAAAAATTGATATCTAGACGTGGATGACCAAAGA
Organism: Stenurella melanura; assembly: GCA_963583905.1. NCBI lineage: Eukaryota > Metazoa > Arthropoda > Insecta > Coleoptera > Cerambycidae > Stenurella > Stenurella melanura. Next base: position 111,064,497 of record OY757316.1, read on the forward strand.
AGCTTGAATTGACCTTAGACACGCATATACATAATTATGACAGGACGCACAAAACTATTAAAAATTAATTTATTACCTCCTTAGTGGCAATTACCGGTGAAAGTTAACGTACATAATATTTAATACATAATAATATTTAAAAAAAGTTACTAGAAAGTAATAACCAGAATACTGATTACAATTTGATCTTCTTATTAGATTAAATTTAAAATATTATGTCATGAAAACGGTACTTGCATGGTAGACTTGCTAAAGATCTAATCGGCTATTTCATTTTATTGTATAAGCAAGGATACTTACTATATGTTTATTAAGTGGAAACATAGTTTACTATACATACAGATACGTGGGAATAAGTAAGCATGCGAGAGTATCCTCAAAAGTAGTGTTTATTGAAAACAACACTAATAAAATATTTTTTTTATTTGAACGAGTAATTGAAAACTTAAAGTTGAAAAGTATATTTTCAAAATATTTACTATGCAGAATGGTTTATTTAAACTGAGACGGCATAATACTTCGAAAACAATGCATTTCCGAAATGTTTCAGGTAAAAGTTATTTGGTTTCAAGGGCGCAATAAGATAGTATTACTTTCTGAGGACTTTCTCCGGAGGTTTTTAAGGCCAACATCAATTTTACTTCCACATCCACGTAGTGGATTGGAAGTATAGTAAAAAAAAATGTTTAAATAGGATTGGAATGTCATAAAAAGTCGAGATTTTAAACTTGCACGAAAAAACATTTTCTGTCTGTCAGTTTGTCTATAATGATATCAGGAATTGGGTTGTTTTCAAACTTATTCGGTGAAGGGTAAATAGGGGTAAGTAGGGGAGAATAAGTAGAGCAAGCTGGTAAGAATACAGAAATTTTGAATTCAGTGTATATATTAGAAGACAAAGCCTCAGATTTTTTTTACAATATTTTCCATCCCCCCCACCACCACCACTCATTATTACATTATTAAAGGGGTTGATAAAATAAAGTAATAAAGACAATCACTTGAAATTTGGTACACGTATATATTATAACGACACCTGGTTTGCAAATGCAAGGGAAAGTTAAACTTTATGATCCTTTCTAGCAATTCTGGGAACTCTGTTAGGTCATAATAATTTTTCTCTTTAATTATCAGCGTCCCATATAATTTTGTTAGAACACTGATACAGTGCAGAAAATAATAAAAATTATTTTGAACTGTTACAACCATAAAAAAAATTATTATACATGCTAAAAGACTGATTTGAGGAAAATTTTCAATAAAAAGAAAAAAAGAATAATATCTCAAAAACGGTGATACTTTGGATAGAGGTCATTAGGGCTAACTAACTTCTAAATGGCCCCACCTATCCACCATTCCCGTTTGGCACACCCTCTGCCGGACACCCTGTATATACACAAGTTGAAACTTTAGTTAGTGGGTAATTTAAAATATTTTTTACAAATTTAATGATTTTGGCATTCATTTCAAAACAGTCTTTGCTGTCTGGCTTTATCATATCAATAGCTTTACTTACTTCACATCAAGTTACCGATCTGAAACTGAAGGTTAGGTTTGATTCATTGTCCTTAGCCGAAGTATGAGCTTCAGGCAAAGATTAGACAACTAGCAAGATAGGACAGTCAAACGGAGAAGACGAAATAGACGAAAACAGTTGTGTACTCCAATTTAGAGGGACACGACATCCAGAGGAAACGGTTTCGGGATTTGTCGGTTACGCATTAAACGAATTTGACCAAGCTTACTAAAAGATAGGTTAGCTCATTAGAATCGACAAATGCTACGTCACGTATAGACCTCGATGACAACTGCGTGTGGCTGCTTTTTCCTCATTTTATAGAAAAAACTTTCAAAATTATTCTTTCAATGTACAATTCTATCCTAACCAAATAGATACTTTACATATAAACATAGAAATACTTCATGTGACATATATTACAAAGCAACCTGTTTTTTTAGTGACCTTGGCTACTGACAGTCAGCTGAGTTCGGTCATTCTGTCAGGACAATGTTGTCCATTTTTCACTATTGGCCTCTCTTTCTAATGTTACCTTCTCCGTCTGATTGTCACATTGCGGCAACTGCGCGAGAACTCTAATTTAAATGTCGAGGTCAATGGCGCAAATGCTAAAAGATAAAAGGTTTGGCTGTCCTATCTTGTTAATTCCCTAATATTGGCTATAGGTTCAGGTCTTTTATAATTTCTGTGGCAATGTCAGTGAAAAAGCCATTTAGAACATCTGCATTCTTTTAGGTTAGGGGTTTTTCATAGAGAACCGTTTTTTTTAATTTGTCGGTCTGACAATTTTTGCTAATTAATTTGTCAGACTTAATTTTAAACGCGCGTTAGGACCATCATCAACTTCAAAAGTTTAAATACGGACCTGGAGTTCTTACATCATTTTTGGACAGCATTTTGTAATACGAAATCAATGATATGTCACACGTAAATATTTTCGAACATTTAATTGCAATAAAACCATTAATCAATTAGATGGTCGCCTGAATGCGGTCCTGTAAGTTTTGTTTTTTAAATCAGATTTCACGGTACCTTGCTAATATTATCTATTAGTAAGTAAGTTAGTATAATGCATGTTTTCACGGCCGTTGTCCAATGAAGTAGTTTCTTCCGGGTTTTGCTGGTACTGGTACTTGGCAAAGCTAGTTTCCATGTATTGCTTAGTCGATACCCATCTTCTCTGTTGAAATTGTTCTTATTTTTTATAATTCCCAGTGATTCCTTAAAAATTCTTGGGTAATAACCTGCACTTCTGTCCAATATTCTAACGTTCTCGTATTTGATTTTATGGTTCTCATTGTGATGAACATGTTCTGCTACAGCCGACTTATCTGTGTATCCGAGTCTAGTATATCTCTGGTGTTCCTTGATTCTGCACTGGGTACTTCGCCCTGTTTGTCCGATGTAACTTTTTCCACAAATACATTCCAACTGGTAAACACATTTTGTCAACAGTTTAGGGATGGGGTCCTTGTTTGAGGGAAGCAACCTGTGGCATTTTCTTCACTGTTTGAAAACGTTATTTTCTTTTTTGATAAAATTCTTCTTAGCCTATCCGTGACTCCAGCGACGAATGGTAAGCACGCAGATGTTGTAGGTTGTTCCTTTTCTTCAGTTATTATTCTTCTCTGTCTGTTAATAATTCGTTGCATATCTCTTTGCTTGTAACCATTCTTTTCTAGCGCTTGTTGCACGTTTTTAAGTTCCTCGGATTTGCTCTCTTTATCACATATTGTTGTAGCTTTGTGGAACAATGTTCTTATCAGCGACCTCTTCTGTTATGGGTGGTGGTGTGATGTAGCATGCAGGTAACGATCAGTATGTTTTCTTCCTATAAACTCCATGGGCCAGTTTACCATTGCTTGAACGGTTCACCAATGCATCTAAAAAAGGCAAACCTCCCTCTTGTTCGGTCTCCATCGTAAACTTGATGTTTGGATGGCGATTCTTTAAACGATCGAAGAAGATAATTAACGACTATTCTCCATGGGGCCATGTAATGAATGTGTCGTCTACGTAGCGTAACCAACATTTCGGTTTCTTCTCGCTGCAGCGTATAGCTTCTTCTTCAAATTCTTCCATGAATATGTTGGCGATGACTGGTGAAAGTGGTGATCCCATAGATGCTCCATACTTCTGCTCGTAAAAATCGCCTGGCAGGTCACCTCAATGCACCTCGACTGGCAATCCACTGGCCGGGGAATTGTTGGCCCAGAAATTCAGTTACAACTCTTGAGTTATGGGGTGGAGCCCCATCCTCCTGAAACAATATTCAAAGTTTTGTCATCGTATAAAATCAATAAATAATCTCAAGTAAATCAATAATTTACTTACTAATAATATTAGTAAGATTTCGTGAAATCTTATTTAAAAAACAAAACTTACAGGACCGCATTCAGGCGACCGGTTAATTGATTAATGGTTTTAGTGCAATTAAATGTTGGAAAATATTTAGTGTGACATATTCTTGATTTTGTATTACAAAATACCATCCGAAAATGACGTAAAACTGCAGGTCAGTATTTAAAATTTTGAAGTTGATGATGGTCCTAAGGCGACTTAACGTCGCAAAAAAACTAATAATGTAGGCGTGTAGAGCATCGTAAAGTGCTCTAAGAAAGTATTCTTAGATTTTTTTATAAGTGCAGTAAGTAATAAACAAAATATTTCGAAAAATTAAAAATCCTGAATTTACATTTTTTTCCAATATCTCAAAAACCAACAGGAGTATTTCGGTTACTTTTATGCCATATTGTTGCATTTGCCCCCATTTAACCAACTCTCCATGTCTTACAGTTTCCGAGATCCCAATGACGAGCCACCAATTTCACTCACCCTGTAGAGCTTAATGCAGTCGACGATTTCTTGTAAAGAAAGGCAGCGTTTATAACTTCATGTAATAATAGACACAATAATGAAAAGCATGATTTGTGCATTATTTTAATTATGAATTCCAGTTTTTGCGATCCCCTCGTATTTTCCGCAAAAGAAACTTGTTATAATTCCGTGCGCCTTTCACTTCATACTCGCACTGGCATGGCGTTCAGTTGATCAACCTATTCCTCTGTCATCGGTTTTTCTTTTATTGTAGTAATAAGCGACTCAAATGCTCTGCTGGTTTTTAATGCCCCATTCCGTTATTTACTATTTTAACAACTGGATGTTAATTTTTTATATGAGTACGAGAGCGAACGTCTGCATTTTTTTCATGAAGACGTTGTTTATGAGAACTTCCTCGACTTGTGGAGAAATATCAGGTGAGGTAGTTAAGACAGAGCGAGTATTTACCACATACTTGTGTCAGAGAGAGCATCAATAACGATATGTGCTATTCGTGTCAAGTTTAATCAACATTTTTTACCAACTTGACCATTCAATTTACCTATTTTTTATTTTAATTAATAGATAGAGGAAGTTCTCCCACTATTCAGGGTGGGGTAATAGTGCGTCGGATTTTGATCACTCGAATTCTATGATAGCTAGAAATTAAAAACAATTATTACAACATCAGTGCCCAAGAAAAGATCCAAGCTATCTATAAACTCCCTTCGGATATATCCATCTTTTCTGCGGAAGCATTTGCTATACTTCAGGGTACAAAATACATTATATCTAAAAATATAACATTTTCCGTCGTACTTTCCGACTCACTCTCCGTGCTGACAGTGATAAAAAATAGCTATAGTCCAAATGCTATAATTGACCCGCTGATAAAGAAATTAAATCTCTATCATCCAAATGGAAAGCAAATGGTGGCAGTATCACATTTGTATGGATTAAGGGGCAAAATGGTTTAAAATATAATGAACTGGTCGATACATTGGCAAAACAAAGTATTAACTGTGGAATCAAGGTAACAGTTGACATATGTTTGAACGACTGTTTCAATGTTTTCAGAAACAAGATGAAGGAAAAATGGTCACAATTCTGGCAACAGTTTTGCTGTACATCTTCCACAAGATACTCATATATTCACCCTGAAATACCAACAAGTTTTGGCATGATGACCTTCATGTTCCCCGTAAATATATTAGCATTATTAACCGCCTGAAATTCGGACATGGAAGTTACCCAGCTCACCTTGCTAGACTCAAACTTATTACATCAAGTTTATGCGAACATTGCAATGTAGAAGGTGACTTAAATCATATAATGTTTAGCTGTCAAAAGCACATGGACGAATGTAACAGCCTCTACTCTAAGTTAATTAGAGGCGGGGTTTCGGCTCCATTGAATCTACTATACAGATTCAGAAAGTATTCGTTTTGGCATAGCAATAATTGGCAATAAGTGGAAGCGAGAGCGAAGCAACTAGGCTATTCTTTTCTATCGTATGTATAACACATCGTATAAAACGCCACCTGCTATCTCCACCACGTGTGTGGACAATGGACATCCCTAGAGTTTAAATTTGTTTCCGTCTTACACACGTCAGTTCTCGTTTTGCCCTATACGATAGAAAAGAATAACCTAGTTGCTTCGCTCTCGCTTGCTCTTATTGCCAAATATTACCATGCCAAAACGAACACTTTCTGAATCTGTATGTGTAATGTCTGAATAAAATTGGTTTATTAAAATATATAGTTGCTTTTTTGAGCAAAACTGGTGCAAAAATTTAGAAATTTTATATTTTAATATATGTTACATTTTAATGTAGAAATCATATTGTCTAACCTCATGTTGTTCTCCCTATTTACAATGGCCTTACCCAGTTTGTACAAGAAATTTTCAAAACGCCTTGATACGCCTCTAGGAGAGAAGCGTGTGTCCCTGTCAACTGCCCCTTAATTATTATGTAATTTTAAAATATGAACAGGAACTTAAATGTGATCTTCCCTTTGTGATATTTTTAATTACACTATATAGATGTCTGTGGCCTATGGGATCATGGATTCAGCAAATAAAAGCTAGGTTCAAATGTTTAATCTTTCGTCAAGTATTGACCTTATCATTTATATTGTGTTTCTGGCTGATTGGACTAGTTCCATAGTGCCACAAAGAAAAAGACATCAGTGCCTTGTTTTAAAAAAGCTATGTAATTAGTATATTTCTTGAAGCCTCTTTTCAGACTGCTTTCACTCCTATATTATTATACTCTTCGCAAATACAAAACGAAGAGTATATTGCATTCGATCGGCACGTTTCTAAAACCGGTGATCGAATTCCGAACAACTTTCAAAATGTCCGTCCGTCTGTCAGTCTGTCCGTCTGCCTGTCTGTTTGTCTGGCCGTCCGTCCATCCGTCAGTCAGTCTGTCCGTCCGTCCGTCCATCCGTCCGTCCGTCTGTCGATCTGTCTGTCGGTCCGTCACGTTTTTTTTTTGTAAGCACGATATCTTAAGAACGGAAAGTCCTATTGTATTGAAATTTAGGCAGTAAGATAGTGTTAGCTAGAGAAAGAACTCTATTATTTTTTAACTATATCGATCAATAAGTAAAACAGTTATTAATTATTTAAATTAAAAACATATTTTCTTGTATATTTTGTAATTAAATGTCTAAAACTAATATCATTTACAAAAAAGCTGCGACGAGTATCCTATAGAATGTGCAGCAATTATATAAACAGTGCAGTAAATCGGCGAAGAGTATAATGGTTAGCTTGTTATTATTGACTATCTCCCAACCACTTGGTTGTAACGAATTTTTTTTTTTGTGGAAATTAAGCCACGTGCAGTTGCGTATTGAAGATATCACTACAGCAACAATAATGAAACTTTAGGAAAAAACCGCTGCCTAAGGAATTACTACTTTCCACATCCAGATTTTCCATTCAACTCTCTATAAAGGAAACATCTTGACTCTATTTGCATTTTAGCATATGGAAGTAATTGGTCATAGAATTTTAATACTTGAGGCGGATGTGATACAAAAATTTTAGGGACTGGTTTCTAGCATATGCTTCAAAAATGAGGGCTCTGGATTCCTATTAGCTGTTCTATTTATTTTCGCAAATTTACATCAGCCCCCATTCCTTCAACGGATACCATCTCCATCATACGTCATTACAATATATTCGTGTACCAAAGTTCAAGTGAATATCTCAATTTTCTGTACTTTTACCAGCTTGCTTTACTCATTTTCCCCAATTTATCTCTACTTACCCCGCACCCCTTCAACGGAACCATTTAAAAACCTAATTGCAGTGAATATTTTAATTTAATTTTCTCAGCCCCATTAATGATGGAGGGGGGTGGTGAAGGGGTTGAAAAATGTTATAAAGAATATCAGACCGTGGTTTATAGTATATAAATCAAATCCCAAGTTTCTGTACTCTTAACAGGTTGCTTTACTTGTTATAATATATACTTGTATATTTACGGTCAATATCTTAAACCATTCCAGAGAAAAAGTGCTCACAAAAAAGTTACAGACAGGCAGAAAGATTTTTTTCTCTCAAATTTAAAATCTCGACATTTAATGACATTTTAAACCTATTTCCACAAAAAAAAATTTTCAAATTTTTTTAATGATTACTATACTTCCACTCCATTACACGGATGTGGAAGTGAAACTACGTGAATACTAGTTACGAGACATCTAATTAATGTCTGAATCATTTTCACTTCCTAAAAATATACAGGGTGGCCAAAAGTGATGTAGAAATGAGAAACTAAACATTTTTGTATGTACATCCCTATGGCTATTTGTAACTCCTTTTGATTTATTGAGCAATAAGTACAAAATTCAAGAATAAACTTAAAATATAAATTCCTTCAAATAACTCAACATTTTACTTTATTTTATTTCATTCCATTTTATTCTGGGTGTAATGTCCCAAATAATTTCGGCTCTATAAAAATATCTGATATTTCAAAACAACCATTGCCACCACAACAAATTAGATAGATTAAATCTTTTTCAAGAAATTCTAAAATCCACTTTTTTGCAGTTTTTTTTCTATTTAAAATATATTCGAACCAATATCTAGCCTACTTGCTACTCATGCCATAAAAACTTTGACCCCAGGGGTTACCATTTACCAATTCTGGGTGACTTGAATCCGGGACTTATTTGGATGACCCGTGACCCCGAGGAATGTCTATTGATCCCAGTGGGTGCCTTTCTGCTCCAAGGGAGATTATTCACCCATGTCAAATGACTTTTGTCCCAATATCTTTTACGAACGATGCTACTGGTTTTTGGGACCCAGGAGGTAGGTATCATTTTACCTCCAGAGGGTGACACTCGGTTCCAGGGGGTGTCCTATACCCCAGGGGGTGATTCATTACCCAAGTTTCCAAAACTACTCCCTCCTATCTAATAAGGGCGACTTTTTCGTAAAAACAAATGGAAAAATTGCACCCTGGGCCTGACGCACGGAATTTGGGAATCTCTAAACTATCTTAAAAGTTTTCTTCCTTAGTCACAAATAAATGAAATAAAATTTTCCACACCTCCTCCTATAAAAAACATTCGACTTCAAAAAAAATAAATAAAGTTTCAGGGGCCTTTATGGGCCCAAGAAATTGAGGTTAAAGGTCTTTGGGACTACCATATGCATGAAATTTTCCGAATTTTAAATTGCTTTTATTAGAAAAAAAACAAAATGGAGACTTTCTTGGGCCCACAGATGGCACTGGGGTAATTTTGACGTACGCACCGTGTAGACCTTAATTTTTAGGCCCAAGGAAAGGTTTTATCAAATTTATTCCAAAATGCGTATTTGGGGGCATTTGACCTATACTATCCAGATGTATTATTTTGCTCTACTGGCAGTATTTTCTACAAGGGCTCGAGATGATTATAACTATTAAAAAATTGTTTGTCTTCAAAACTTGTACGGTACTTTTAAAGAGATGTTCTTAATTGGCATATAATGGTCTAATTTTTCTACATTTTATACTCCCCTTGCTTGTGCCTCTGAAACTGTTTCTGCTAAAAGACCTTCCTTAATTCTTTAAATATTTTTCAGATTTTCAACAAGACCGAGAAGGCTCCTTGAAAATACGAATGGGCTCACTTTATCGAAGTTCTGGACAATCCTCTTTATTACCAGAAACCGAGGAACTATGTCCGTCTTTTCCTCACTGAGAGGGATTGTGGTAGTTTTACATGTACCGCAATCAGTTCTGGGGCCTGCTTTTCCTCGATTGGCCAACGAGAACATATCTTGCGCCATAGATATTTGATGAATTCGCCGCTTAGCTGTCCCAGCCTTCTCGGACCCTCAGATAAACCCAGCAGTAGCCCTTAATCTCAAAGAAAAAAGGGGTACTGGGTTAGGACCAGCTAAGAGGTTTAGTCCGCTGCTGATGGCTGAATCTAAAACACAATACAGTTAATTTTGATCTGTTTGTTTTAGCTTTGGTCATTTTAAATGTCCAGAGGCTAGGAAACATATATCATACCAACATTTTAATTCAGGTAATATACGTTACGCAAGAAAAATTAAATAAGCGAATATCCAACAACTATATTACGAACATTAAACAAATGGTTGATTTATTACAAACCGTAGATTTATATTTTGATTTAACTACTCTCGCAGTACACCTCTAAAATTTATTTACCTAAGGTGCTTTAGGAACTTCTTGAACAAAAAAATATTCAGTGGCATGATATAATTTTAATCACTACAGTGCCATAGTACTGGAAGTGATTAATAGTTTAATGAAACCGGTGATAAATTAGTCGCTTTATTTAATTATCCAGGCCATTTAATATGCATACATTGTATAGGGTGGTTAACTCTAATAGAAATAGTTTCAGGAAGAGTCTGAAATTACGAAATTTTTTAAATAATATGAAATTGAAACAATGACTATCTCTTCAAAAGTTCTGCCTTGTAGAATTGAAAAGTTATTTGCTATTAAAAATGTATGTACCGAGATAGAATGGCCACCTTAAGGTGGCCATTCCCTAGAAAGAGACATCCGATAGGGAAATATTGATTATTTTTGCCCATAACTTTTTTTTCTTAGTACGTATATTTAAAGAAAATATAAGAGTACCTAAGTAGAACTATAACAAGACTATTACTATGAATTTTCACTCAATAATTTCAGTGGTTTGCAAAATAGCTCGATTTAAAACTACGAAATAGGAAGATTAACACAATTTTTAAATTTAAATCGAGCTATTTTGCAAACCACTAAAATTATTGAGTGAAAATTCATAGTAATAGTCTTGTTATGGTTCTACTTAGGTACTCTTACAGTTTATTTAAATATACATACTAAGAAAAAAAAGTTAGAGCTAAAAATAGTAAATATTTCCCTATCGGACGTCTCTTTCTAGGGAATGGCCACCTTAAGTGGATGGTTATTGATTTGAACAACGTGTGTGGACGAAAAAGATGGGTGTTTTAATTTTTAATTAGTAGTATTAGTATTAGATTATTAGTGGTAATAAAATAGAAACACGACCGGAATTCTAAAACGGCAATTGAAACTAATTACTACAAAAACAAACCAATATAGAGAGTGTGCAAAATATTCTCTTTGGCCTCTTTCTCATAAGCCGCTGTAAGAAGCTGCTCTATTTACCGCGAGAGGGTTCTTCTTGGCACTCCCACCGTAAATGGACATTTACCTGTGGAACGGTTGATAGAAAAGTGCCTCTTGCGGCGAGCTAATGTATGTATGACTTGGTAGACAAACAAGGTGGACGCACCGATGCAGGACGTTGAAACGAAAGCACGGATTTCTGGGAAGCATGGAACCATATGTGGACGCAAGTGGGCAGAAGGTGTACACTGCTAGATTCAGAAGAAGAATAAAGGAGATGATGATAGATGGAAACATCTCACAAGCGCCTACAACACTTCCCATCCTATGTTCCTACCCCATCCCAACTAGCACAATTAGTCGCGGGAACGTAGCAATGACTATTGTAGGCACTTTAAAGTGTTTTGGTATTAGTCACAGGCACGTAATAGGAACGTTCCTAATACGTGTTTATGACCAAAATGGGGAATATTTTTTGGTGACGATAACGTTCCAGCCACGTTCCTGGAACTTGTCTGGCTACGTTCCAATGACGTTGTTGCTCCGGAGCGGCAACGTGGCGGCGTAGATGCCGCAACATTCAGAAAACTTTACCACTCCCTACTCTTTCAAATCGATGTTGCCTCTTCTTTGTCTTGCAACCGATCTTATTATATTTATGTTTCATTCTTACATATGATTCTTGTTCTTGTTCATTTCCCTAATTCAGAAATTTAATAGAATATCAGAAGGTAATATTAGACAACAAAACTTGTGCTATTTTTCAGTGGTCTAAGGGTCACAATTAAAACGAATGCAATTTTACTGACAAACACAATGATAAAACGTCCGAAGCTAACAACGCGCCTTTAAAATATGCATTTTTTAAAGAAAATATTGTTTTTAAAATATGTAATGTCATGCGAGAATATGATACACTAGATGCCCAAACCTATTTTTTATTGTTCTTCGGAACTTAAGACTACTTTTTATGTATTCATTTGTTGTATTTGGTGAAGAAATTGCGATAAATTAAATTTATTAGTCAATTGTGAAATTATGGTTCATGTGTTATAATAATGGCGTCGATAATTTTGGCCATCAATATGGCGTATTTCAGAAAATATGACTTTAAGGTCGTTTTGACCAAGAAATGCTACTTGAAAGTAATTGCTACTTGGGGATAGTGACGAGAACTGCAAATACGTAACTTTAAAGCTATATTTACCACAAATCTGCAAATGGAACTGTAGCATTACTTTAAAGTCGTAGCAAAGTTGTGACTACCACAAAATACCTGTTTAAAGTTGCCGCTGCTACTTCATGGTTACATTTCTCCTGCTATTGATTCGGAACGTACGTGTTAGCCGTACGTTGAGGTCTAGACTGAACGCGTTCCTAGCTTTTGCTGTTTATCATTTAACTAATTTCACATTGAAAAACCTATCAGCTGTCGCAATTTACTTGTATGCAGCCATATATCAACGACTTAATAAACATAAACCTTGTTGGTATAATATACTATTACAGTGATAAATAACATAGAAGAAAAGGTAGGTGTAATAAGACTGTGCTGAAATATTAAATTTTGTTGCCTTATTTTGAACATAAAATGTTGCATAGCATGAATATAGCAGTATATAATTCTAGTCTAGGTTAGGCATAACATATTATATAGGTTATGTTTATTGTATTAACTTTATCTATGGTCAACATTGGGAACTAGATGGTGAAATTTATTTCATGGTAAATTTCATAGGTGATGTGCACTTTGTAGTAGCCGTACACAGTTCTGTAGGTAGCAGTAACGTCATTAACACCTATGAATAATACTTACAAGTTCCACTACTTTAAAGAAATAGTGAAGGTTCCCAGAACGTCGCGGCAACTATTAAAGCTACTTGAAGGTGATTGCAACTTTGAAGTCACATTTCAGTGATGCGAGTTAGTCGCTGCTACTATAGTTTTCCACCTTCAAGTTCTGAAAACCCGAAAGTCGTCCCACTGGTAACTACCACGTTCCCATGTACCACGAAAGCTACATAGAAGTTGTATAACTATAAAGTAATCATTAGTGGTAGAAACTACGAGGCAGGGACTGTAGACTTGTCAAATGAAGTTATTTTTACACCAAAGTCGTAAATTTAGTCGCAATTACGTAATGGTTACTCATACGAAGTTCCTATCTCAGTCACTGCCACTTTGGTACTAGTTAGGATGCCTCATGTCGCTCTCGCTGCTGACAACAAGCATGTCCCATACCCAATCCAGCGTAAGCAGCCAGTCTGGCGATATGTAAGAACGTCCAGAATGGCAGCAATGCCTTCCTTACACTGGCAAATCAATCAATAAATCAATTAACATTACAAAGAGCATAATTGACAATTTGATTTTAAAGACATAGTATCTGCGTATTGTTGCAAAATATTAAAATTTTGCATTTATATTTTCTATCAAAAATGACACTGCTATTAAGTTAGATAATCAAGGTATTCGGAGAATTTCACTGTAACTAAGGTAATGAAAATTTGTTTGTTTGTCTCTGTGACATTGTTTATAAATAACACTTAAATAATATGACTACTGTTCACCTCGTTCAACAGTAATTTTTTCAAGTAGCATAAAGTGGTTAGAATTTATTAAGAAATGTGTGACAATCAAGAAAATTCATTAGAATCGCTGAAGAACCAGCTAACATGGTTACTTTTAGCTTGTTGGTAGCAAAATCAAGACAACAATCGAGATTGCCTACAATCGTTTTATGAAATTGTGCATAAGTAAAAGTGTATCAGGCAAAAATAATGAAAATGCATTCTTGGCATACTTGAAGACAAATCTAAAACATAGAAGTCTTTAACACTTTGGTCGAACTATTATATTGTCGCGTATTTTCACCCCTGCAACTACCTTTCAGAATCCGTGGGTTCTAAATGATTTCAACAAGGAGTAAACACTTTATTTAATAATTTACTGATAACTACACAATACTTTTTATTGAGACGCTAAAATGCACTTTTACTGCCTAAAATAACCATTAACAATATTACTACTTGATATTTACGCATTCGGATTTCTAACCTTTCTCTAACCTTGTCACTTTTCAACTTCTTCTTCCTACGCCGTGAACCGAGCCATATATATTCAACAGAATAACAACCAGAAAAATCTAGCATAGACTCTAACCTTTTCGAGAATATACATCTAGAAGAATCTATAAAACTCTAGAGCCATCTACAGGCTTCCAGAAGAGATGACGTGTATTACTGGTTGCCTAACCATTTCTACTTAATTTTCAGCTTCTATTCATCATGAGCTACCAGATCCAGTCCCTAGAGGGCGCCAGCGCGCCACAATATGATCAAAGCGATGCTAAACATATAGAACAATGACGAAATAAGAAAGTATTATAAGTTTTTCACGTTTTTGAAAAGAGAGAGCGAAGGATATTGACCAAAAAGATTCGAAATACTGACTAAGGAGCAGGTGGATAATTTGGAGCACCACACGATAAGTATTTAATGCTAAACTGTATAGTAAAAGTGGCTACGATTTTCGGTATATTTGGAGCTTATCGTCGGGAAGAACTGTGCCACTTTTAAAATTAATAGATTGATTGGTTCCTGCAGGATGCTTTAATTTTGTATGCTGAAAGATGTCCAAAGAAGGATCATCCATATTTTCAATTTAGTTGGCACCCGGTATATGTATAATATATACATATAATTCGAAGTAAAGTTTCCGGTAGCAGTTTGTCGAGAATACTAATAATGTTTATTCAAGTAAGTGTACAAAGTAAATGTTAACAGTACATCCAGCCGTCACGGTTATGAAAATTCTGATAATAATTGTTATTATTTATAGACATTTCCACTAACAGCAATAGTAAACGTAAACACGACGTTTCAGAAGCCTGTGTTCCTTTCATAAATATATGATGTTTCATGTTTACGTTTATTTCTATTTTATTACTTGATTATTATAAGTACTGTCACAATAAGAATTCATGTTTAATATATTGTTATAAAACACACATCGTAGTTTTAATTTAGACGGGAATCTTATCTCAGTATTAAGCAGCAACAAATGTTGAACAAATAGAATAAATATAATTGTGGTTTGTCACAGTAAATATGTGATCTAACACAAATCAGTATTGTAGGCACATACAAAGAGATAAAATTATGTTTAAGCAAGTCAAATATTAAATGTTAAACTGTAACTACGCTAGATGTTAGCACGAGTGCATAATAATATACGTGAATAATGAAACTTTAAACTAATCAAAGAAGCCTGATTCCATATAAAAGACACTTTTATTAACATTGGGAATGTAATTACAAATATTGTTGGTAAATTTAATTTTAATAAGAAACTTACCGTAAGCGAATAAATTTTTCTTACATGTAACCTATGATGAAAATCATCAATGTTAGTTTAAGTAGTGTATAAAGAACCTTTGTGTACATAGGGCAATCAAGGACATGAATTAAGCTCATGCCAGACAGATACGCTACTGTAAATCTGAAAATAAAAGGAAATCTATTATTAATTTTTAGAATTATAAATAAAAAAAATAGGAAAATATGAGAATAATAGACACTAAGAAGCTATCCTCATAATAAAAGGTGCGAACAGTGAGTGCAAAGTGGTACATGGAACTTAGAATTTTCAAGTAGCGTAAAGTACTTCCGGAAGAAGTGAACTTTATAAAATTTAACATGAAAGTGCTTTGTAATCAATAAGAACTACATAATTGTTAAAGGTACTCACCTTATGAGTGATTGCCACGTAAAAGCTTCCATGCACATGAACTTATAAAGGGGCCAAGTACCAAAATAATATGAGGTAGTACATGACCTAGCCTATAATTGCTCATATTTAGTCAATTAAAATTGCTCTAGATAAGATTTTCTTCATATTGAAGGAGTACAATCCTTTTATTGTTTGTATAATCTTAGTTTTCATAAGCAAGTTGTATTCGTTAGGTTTACTTAAGGATCCGTGCCGGTGAACCAACGGTGCGGGAGTAAAAGATGATTCAGCCACTAAAACACCATGGAAAATAGTCTGTTATATATTTTAGATATAGAAATGTTAGTTTAAGTATATAGTTTGACCTGGTATGCGATGTACATGAATAAAATTAGGTTTAAGATTAAAAATTTGTAAGATTTCATGGTATATGGAAAAATTTTGAAATTCAGAGAAGCCCTATGTATGGCATATCAAATTGTTGGAAATTTAAATTAAAATGTCTTGGTATAAGCAATTTTTATCATTAAATAATAATAAAGCTTAAATTTTAAAATATAAAAAATCAATAATTAAAAAGTAAAAATCAAGTAGTCAGATATCCTGAGAAACTTCAAATTAGGCCAATAAAAAGCCAAAATTCATTAAGTAGTGTGTTATCAGAGCTCAAAGCGAAAGCATGATAAATTTTCAAAGAAAATATAACCTAAAAAAAAAGAATATATTAATAATTCAAAAATAAAGTTCCTATTTGTACGAGAAAGCTCAATGTTTGAGTCGTATTATAAGGGAAAGTAAACTCTAATAGTGAAATTCAGAATTTTGTTAGTAATAATAAATCATTCTAACCGAAATTAAGACTAAAATAGTCAATTTATAACAAAAGCAAGTCCTGAATTTAAATTTATACATTCACCATGAAAGTAAACAAAAATTGTCATCTAACCTATGAATAGAAATCAAGTTTGTGCATCGAAAAGTGATAATAAGGGAAAGTACCTACCTTATTAATTAAATCCTATGTGCTACGTATTTTAAATAAAGTGTTTCGGCCGTTCAATGTCCAAAAACAAGTTGAAGAATTTGAATGTGAAATTGCTGTAAGGAATGTCAGCTGATTCTGTCAAGTAGAAGGAAGAATCGCGCGCAAGTCTGAACATCGATCGATACGTCTACATCGAACAACGAAAAACCCGAAAGGTAAAAGTACGTACAATATAAATCCTAGGTAAACGAACTTCGATCTTTTGAAAACGGTTTAAATTTAAATTAAATGAAAGGCCATGCTTAGTCATTAATAAAACTTTATTTAATTTTAAGATATTTGTAATTTATGTAATTTATAACATAATATTGCGAAAAGAATCCATACCAAACAAAATTTCGATAAATAAATGTAAGTATTCTGTTACAAAAGGTTTTTTTTTGGAATCAGTACAGATTTGAGATGTAAAAGAAAGTTTTAAATAACAAAGCCCAAAATTGAACTCACCTTGACCCTGAAGAGTTCTCCTGCGATACCGACATTAATATCATTACAATTTGGCCCGCAATCAGGGGTTTTAATATCATAACAATATATAATATATATTGGAGGTGTGTAAAGTAGAATTAAAACAAATTATTTTAAAAGATATTAAAAGGTGTAATCAAGTATGGGTTAGAAAATGGATCAACAGAAGAAAGTTGCAAGGAGCTACTAATTGCCTCATGAAAGAGCTTGCTGCAGAAGATCCACATGAGTATTTTCGAGCATTAAGAATGTCTGAACATTAATTTAATATTTTGTTAAATAAAGTGGCAAGTAAAATTCAACGTTCTGATACATTAATGAGAGAAGCCATTCCAGCCAAAACAAAATTGCAAGCAGTGTTGTATTATTTGGCAACGGGAAATAGCCTAAGAAGTTTGGAGTATTTTTTTAGAATATCTAAATCAAGTTTATCTCTTATTATTCCAGAAGTATGTGATGCTATATATGATGCATTAAAGGAGTATATAAAGGTAAGTAAATTGTAAAAGTTTTTAAATATTTGATTTTATTTAAGTAACTATCCATTGTATACAAAATATGACATTAAAAAAAAATAAGTTTAATACATATTTTTATGGCTCATCAAAAGCATTAGTTAATGCTAAACGTAAAATGGAACTGTCAGTTGGACTTGTATACTGCTGGTCCATGTCCATATTAGAGCAATTTGGGCCAAGGGAAGCATCTGAAGGTGGTAAAGAATAATCATGTGAAGAGTCATATGAATAGATAGAGTTTGCAGATGTAACTGATGATGATCTTGGAGTATTTATGGTAGAGGTCAATTGTTGCAGTCTTTGTTTGTTTAAATACGTTTGAATATATTGTTGTGATTCCACGGCTGATATTAACGGCAAACTTTTGAGTTGCTTGGCTACAAGGCGTAGAAAAAGGACAAATTCATTTTCATCATCAGTATTAACTGTATTAAGAGAAGTTGATATGCTTTCTAGCTGATCTAAAACCCCATGTAAATCCTGAACTCTTTTTCTTTTAATCGGAGCTTTACTACATTTTGGCGTTTGACTTTCTAAGGATGGTGCAGCAGTTTCCTCGGGGTTTTGAACTTCTGTTTCCGTGTCCTGAAAAAAGAAAATAGCTGTGATACATTTAGTTCTAAAAAGCATAAATTGTTTAATAAATTTTCATGTTTAATGAAATAAAGGCTATATATAAAAGTTATGATTGTTTTACAGATGCCCGAGACTGAAGATGACTGGAGAAAAATTGAAAGTGGTTTTCGTGATAAATGGAATTTCCCAGGGTGCTGTGGAGCAATTGATGGCAAACACGTTGTCATGAAAGCACCAATAAATGGCGGCAGTATGTTCTACAATTATAAAAAAACTAATAGTATAGTACTACTTGCTATAGTTGATGACAACTATTGTTTCACATACATAGATGTAGGGTGTAACGGGCGTATTTCTGATGAAGGGGTCCTTCGAAATAGCTCAATTTCTAAACGACTTGAAAATGGAATTTTACCAGATGGTACATTTTTAGTAGGAGATGATGCCTTTCCTCTGAAAAAATACTTATTAAAACCATTTCCTGGAATCAGCCTAACGACGGTCAAAAAATATTTAACTATAGATTATCAAGAGCGCGTCGCATATCGGAAAATGCATTTGGTATTTTAGTAAGTAAATTCAGAGTATTTGAAAAACCATTTAGTCCAGATAAGGTTGATAAGATTGTGAAAACATGTTGTGCAATTCACAACTGGTTACGAAAAGATGACAAAAATTACCTTCACCCAGGATTTGTTGATACGGAAGATACTGAAAATGGCACAGTTATTCCAGGTTCATGGAGAAGTGAGAATTATCGAATGGTAAGCTTACCAACCAATGTAGGAAACCATTCCTCACAAGATGCCAGAGATTTAAGGAATCTATTAGTTATAAAATTTTTAGGACCTTGGCAAGTACCTTGGCAAATAAGAATGATACATTAATTTCTGAATTACATAACAAAAATATTAAACCTTGTTAATAATTTCTTAAATAAACTACATAGTAAAAGTAAAAACCTATTATCATTTTCTTTTCCTACCAATAAGTGGCTTGATTGCAAATTCACATCCTGTAAGTTATAACATAAAAAGAAACATAATATATTCAAAGAACTTACATTTGCTTGTGTTTTTCTAAGCGAGCCGGCAGACACTGATTTCAATATTTCATCCAATATTTTGAACCACTTTAAAGATGGAACGTACAAATCATCTGTACCAGCTCCAGATTTCTCGGAATCTTTAATTTTTCTTAATTCTTGGCTATAAGTTGAACGTATATTCTTTATTTTCTGAATCACTTCCTTTGGACCAAAACCATCAATACACATACTTTCACTTATTTCGGCATATGCGCGTTGGCGAATTTGCTTGTTTTTATATTCCACCTTTGCAGGATTCCACAAACATTCATATTTTACATAGTTTTCAACAAATTTTATAGTATTTTCTTCTGACCACTTAGCCATGGTCAATTATTTACTTAAAACATACACAAATCCTAACCTCACTTCGCTAAACAACTCGACTCGAATTCCCAGCCCAGCCAGCAGTGTCCAGATGTTTCATAATTTAGTCTGTGATTTAGTAGAGTGAGAGAGGGAGAACGCAACTCGACCAGAAAATAGAAATCTTTCTATACCTCTCTACTAAATAGGTCACTGGATGAACGACTGTCTACTAAACTAAAAAGTTGTGTTTACACGGGTCAAGTGCTAAAATTTAGTTCAACTTGACTAAATACTAGCTGTGTCTAGACCGGGCTTAAATCTATCCAATGTGCGTATTTTTAAATATCATTACAAAATTCAAAAGAAACAACTCCTGTTTATTACAATAGAATACAATTTAGTGACAGTTTCATTTATTCTATCGTCATCTAAGTATCCGCAACGAGTAGCACTAATTTTGTTTACGTAGTCAATAATGAAAGACTCTCACAGCAAATTATTATAGATTCTGAAAAATAAATGAAATGGACAAACTAAATACGAGTGGTTGAAACAAAAAAACAAAGATTGACCGAAAAAAGGCCTGAAATACCCCTGTTTTTGTATAATAGATAGCGGGCCAAGGGAAAGAGCAAAATAAATCCTATAGGGCTCAAATATAACTTTGAGTTAGAGTGAGAATATTTTTTACTTTTTAGAAAAAATGCAAAAATATTTAGAAAATATTTTAAAAAGCAATATATAATGAGTATTTTAAAAGATAAAATAACTGTTATTACTCAGATTTCTTATTGTATGAATGAATTTTTTACGGATTATATATTATTCTGTGGCGTTTTGGAAGCGTTTAGGAAATTGTTCTACCACCCTTCAACACCTTGTAATAATTAAAACACTAGCACCAGAAAACGAAAAAATTCATAAGTCTTCCCCACATGATACAATCGTCATAGGATTTTCACTGGAATTATTGATATAACTAGTCAAACCCATATCTACATGGAAATTGAGCTACCCCTTATAATAATAAGAGAACCACCTCCAGAAATAGAAACATAATTTTTGGCAGCATTTAAGCGACTTTTTGTTTTTTGCCTCTCTCTCGAAGAGGAAGAGGTCACGTGACCTGCCGTTGGGGGGGAAATGGTACCTACAGATGCCTACAACATCTCCACCAAGCGGCGCCAACTGCAGTGCCTGATCCACTTTTGTCGATGGGATCAATCAATTAAATTTAAGCCATAGGAAAATTTGAAATGCGTAATTGTCAAATTTGGCAACTACAAATTTCCCTAACAGACCACAATAAGGCGACAAAATGTTCTGTTTCTTGTTATTACATAAATTCTCAATTTCAATTGAAGGAAACATTGTCATGTAACATATACAATATATTCTCTTGTATACCTAACACCTAGTTACAGTAATATCGCGTGAGGACGGCGGTGAAAGTTAATAGAATATTTGTTATGCAAAAGAGGATTATCAGAATTATCTTTAATTTTACAGATATTCTCGCCGATACATCTATCGAGATAAGAAAATTATAACCGTACTTGTGCACATATTTAAAACTTTATACTTTAGTTTGCATATAATATCCTTAACTAATTCATTCTCAATAGAGCAGTATATAACCGTAGAAAGTGGTGTCAAGGAGTGCGTTGGCTCACTCGGCCCCTTAATTGGGTTTACCGGGGTGGGTTGACGCACACCAGGGACGGTTGACGCGAATATAGCATTCTTGCCCTAGCCTATCACCGTCCAAGACCGTCCGCCAGCTTCACCAATGCCCCTTCGGAGGTGCTGGTAAGCATGTGGTGAAGAACCACACCCTGCACGAGGTGACACTGCTTAAACAAAAGGCGGCGGATCTAGACCGGGAGGTTCGAAAAACATCCCCCAAGTCAAGGTGTAAGCCATCGTGCCGAGGACTGAATGGTACCAGGGTTAGGGTACCTCTAACGATGCCTATGGGAATTTGGGCGACATCCCATAGTAACCAGCCCCCACGTGTTTGTGCCGTGCGTGGCGACCCGTGTCGTCGGATGAAGGAATCCTGGTGGTTGAGTGGGCCGTGCCTGCAACACGCCACTTTGGTCCGGAGTTCGGCTAGACGGGCGGTCGGGAGCTAACCCACTCCTGATCAACCGGCTGCGTCGTCCCGTCAGAGGGCCGGCAGGGTGAGTCTCTGGCGGCAGGGGGCGCGTAGGAGGCCGTGGATCTGGCTGTCGATCTCCTCGGCAGTCAGGTTTGCGCCACCCTCTCACAGCGTTGCCTGTCTCTGGGGGCTATATCCATCTGGTATCCTTGGTGATCGCACGGGCTTGCCGTGCGACATCCCCAAAGAGGGTTCCGTGGCGGGTGGGGAACCAGATGGACGAAATCAACAAATAACCCATATGGATAATAAAACTTTAGCCAATCAAGCGGCAGAGCGGCCACGCTCGCCGCACCAACCAGTGGATGAGCGCCAGCGCCCACCACAACATGTACAGTCTGCGGCAGAGCGACAACGTTCGCCACAGAACGAGCCAAACAAGGTAAGAGTAGTCCAGTGTAACCTGCAACACAGTAGAGCGGCAACGGCAACATTGTGCCGACGACTCGATGTGGAGCAGGATACACTGGCTCTAATCCAAGAACCCTGGATAGTTAAATCTAAAATATCTGGTTTAACAAAACTGAACGGAGTTATTTTCAGCTCACCAACAATGACGCCGAGGACAGCGATTTATGCCCCCCGGCACATCAAAATCCAGCCATTACAACACCTTTCAACCTCTGATCTCACGGCCGTGAGGGTGGAATGTGCAATATCAGGCAAACCAACAACAGTCGTAATAGCATCAGTGTATCTCCCCCAGGACCAGGCAACACCACCGCCGACAAGGGAAATGGAGAACCTGGTAACTCATTGCCTCACCCAGAAATGGGAACTAATCATGGGATGTGACGCCAATGCTCACCATGTAACCTGGGGCAACAAAGACAACAATGTTAGAGGTAAGTCACTTTACGACTATATAATCGGTAATAACCTTAATATAATTAACCAAGGCTGTACACCGACATTTATTAACTCTAGAAGTCAAACCATAGTAGATATCACCTTAGCTACAAACCGTATATCCAACTCGATCCAAGACTGGCATGTGTCTGACGCTGCTTCAATGTCAGACCACCGCTGGATTGAATTCGGCATTAAATTAATCAAAGCACCAAGAAAACTCCTCAGGAACCCCCGAGACACTGACAGAGATGAATATCGACGTCAACTCAGGGAGAACCTGAGGGATGTACACAACGGGGTGCCACAAAACAACGGAGAGATTGAGCAGTATGTTAAAACTGTTCAAACCGCTATGAAAAAAGCTTACGAAGCATCGTGTCCCTTGAAGGCCGTACAACAGCAGCCTGGGGAAGCCACTAAATGGTGGTGCCAGACGCTGACCGACCTCAAGAAACAAGCTAGGACATCGTTCAACAAGGCGAAAATGACAAAACTTGAATCAGATTGGGAGCTATACAGAACCAATCAAAGAGAGTTCAAAAAACTAGTCAGGCAGAGACAACGAGAGGCATGGAGAGCCTACTGTGAGGAGATCGAGGATTACTCGCAGGCTGCTAGGCTACATAAAATACTTGCCAAAAACAAAGACAATCACCTAGGTCTACTGAAAAAGGATGATGGTACCAGTACCAACGACCTACATGAAAGCCTAGAGTTGCTTATGGAAACTCACTTCCCAGAATCTGTAGTGACAGATCGGAAGGAATGGCCAAATGAAACCGACACTCAACCCACAGAACTGGACTGGCAAACTGCCAAACAAATTGTGAGTGAAGACAGAATTAAATGGGCAATACTGGGCTTCTCCCCCTTCAAATCGCCAGGTACTGACGGCATTCATCCAGCCCTTTTACAATGGGGTCTGGATGAAATAGTGCCGCACCTGACAGCATTATTCAGGACGTGCCTAGCACACCTTTATATTCCGAAGGTGTGGAGAGAAGTCAAAGTAGTGTTCATACCAAAGGCGGGAAGAATAGACTATACTACCCCCAAAGCATACCGACCCATTAGCTTGACCTCGTTCCTTCTCAAGGCGATGGAAAAGCTATGTGAGCGATACTTGAGGGATGTTGCGATCACTGCTAATCCCACACATCCCAATCAGCATGCATACACCCCGGGCAGATCCACCGACACCGCCCTTCATGCGGTTAGTGGTCAGATTGAAAAGTCTTTGGACAATAAAGAGTCCACCCTGGGTGTCTTCATAGACATAGAAGGCGCTTTTGATAAAACCACCTTTCCAAAAATTACAGCAGCCCTCACGAGCAGGAACGTTTCTCCGATCGTAAGTGGCTGGATATCCAACATGCTCTCAAAAAGAGCGGTACAGATTAACATGGGAGACATCGCTGTTAGAGGAATGGTTGCAAGAGGCTGTCCTCAGGGGGGTGTCTTATCACCTCTTCTATGGAACTTAGTTCTTGACAGCCTCCTGCGCCGCCTCAACTCCGAGGGATTCCACACAATTGCATACGCAGATGATCTAACGATACTGCTTAGTGGTAAATTCGAAGGAGTCCTCTGTGATCGAATGCAGATGGCCCTGAGAATAATCGAAAGATGGTGCAGAGAACACTCTCTGTCGGTCAACCCCAGGAAGACAGAGCTGGTCCTCTTCACAAGGAAAAGGAAATTGGGGCTAATGACGGCCCCCGTTCTCCTAAATACCACACTAAATTTCGCATCAGAAGTAAAATACCTTGGAGTAACTTTTGATGCCAAACTAACATGGAATCTTCATTTAGACAGAAGACTAAAGAAGGCTTACATCTCTTTTGAGCAGTGCCGCAGAACCATAGGGAAAACCTGGGGAATGAAACCCAAAGTGGCTATGTGGATTTACACTGCTATAATAAGACCAACGATAGCCTATGGAGCCATCGTCTGGTGGCCTAAGAGTCAGCAGACTGTAGCGAAACGTAAGCTCAGCCAGGTACAACGAGTAGCCTGTTTAAACACAATTGGAGCTATGAGAACAACACCAACAAGAGCAATGGAAGTGATGCTGTGCCTGCCACCACTAGACATATATCTAGAAGAGGTGGCCCTAACTACTATGGCACGTCTCAAATCCGTTGGCATACAGCCAAACATAGGATGTGGAGTGACCAGATGCCGGCTGTGGAATGAGGCAATTAAACAAATGCCACTTCTGCAGGTACGTGCAGATGGTATTTCTCCACAGTTCATCTTTGATAGACCCTATGAAATACACACCAACAGTAGCAATGAGGCCGTCAGTGAAGTAACAGATAACATTTTCACAGACGGATCGAAAAAGAAAGAAGGAACAGGTTGTGGGGTATACTCCAGGAACCTGCAAATTCAAATTAAATGGGCTATGGACAAACAAGCCAGTATAATACAAACAGAACTGGCGGGAATAACCATAGCCGCAAAAGAAATTTCCCGTAGACAAATAACGGGAAAAACAATAAGAATCTACACTGATAGTAGACAATCACTACTGGCCCTACAGAGACACAAAATAACAACAGGATCAGCATGGGAATGCCATCAGGCACTCGTGGGCGCCTCCAGCATGAACAGTGTCATTCTATGCTGGGTCAAAGGGCATGCACAGTGCAGAGGCAACAGGGAAGCTGACAGTCTGGCTAAGAAGGCAGCCAGTCTAAGTATACTTGGACCTGGCCCTTCCAACATACTGCCGACCTCAGCAATAATGCTAATGATTAAAGAAGACACCCACAGAAAATTTAAAAAACTGTGGGATGAAACTCATAGTTGTCAGTTGGCCAGGGATCTGCTTAGATACCCTGACAAGGATACAACGATGATCTACCTGGGAATGTCCAGGAAGAACCTGCGCTTCGCGACAGGAATTCTTACTGGTCATTGCCAGCTGAGGAAGCACCTTTATAACATGAAGTTAAATGACACACCCCTATGCAGAGGTTGTGAACAAGAAGACGAGACTGTCCAACACGTACTCTGTGAGTGCCCGGCAGTCTCCTCTAGCAGAGAATCCATTTTGGGAGAACGTTGGCCTACACTGGCCGACTTGAGGGATATTCCCCTAGGCAGCATCACCACCTTCTTCACAAGATTAGGATGGTTGGAGGCCTAGGTGGAATCCTGTATCCCTCGGGAGGACGTACAAGGGGCCCAATGGGGCCTAGGTGCTGCGGTCACCTAAATGTGACTGCCCTCCCACAAACTCCAACTCCAACCGTAGAAAGTGCGGTGCAAATAATATCCATATTATTAAATACAGCAGAAAAGAAAAGCTAAATTCCATTTTAAAAAAGCGGTAACATATTAAACTGAAAAGTTAGAAATTACATAAAATATGATACAATTTACACGTTGTGTATTAAATGATTTTGAACAAAAATGTATGGAAAAATGAAAAAATATATACCTACATATTTTATTCTTGTAAATTATTAAATTCCTTTTTACCAAAAAACTATTTTGTCAACAATTACAACCATAGACTATACACCTATTTGTCGAAGACTACCATAAATAAAGCTTTTGATAATGTCCATGTCTAAAAAAATATATGTATATCACGGTACCGCTATATCTGACAGAACTGCAGCGCTGTCGAAAAGAACCAGCTAGAGGATACCTCCAATGTACATACTGTACCAAACAGGACATTTAAGAGATTGAAACAGTCAGAAAAAAACCGCTACCTAAGGAATCACTACTCCACATCCATGTTTTCCATCCAACTCTCTTTAAAGGAAAACATCTTGACTATGCTAGTATGTAGAAATAATTGGTCATACAATTTTAATAATATTTGAGGCGGACATAATAAAAAAAACCGCTGCCTAAGGAATCACTACTTCCACATCCAGATTCTGCATCCAAGTCACTTTAAAGGAAACATCTTGACTATATTTGCACTCTAGTATGTGGAAATTATTGGTCATAGAATTTTAATAATATTTGGGGCAGATGTCATAGAAAAGTTTGAGGAGTTGGTTTCTACCATATACGTTAAAAATTAAGTTTCTAGTTTACCCTACCTATTTTCCACTATTCACAATCTACCACCTCCCACTCCTTCAATGGAGTCATCTCAATCGGATGTCACTACAATACATACGTGTAATAACTTTCAAGTGAATATCTCACTTTGATGTTATCAATCCCATTAATAATGAAGGGGGGGGCGGTGGAGTTTGAAAAATATTAGAAAGAAATCTGAGGCCTTGGTTTCTAGTATATACACCGAATCCCAAATGTCTGTACGCTTACCAGCTTGATTTACTCATTTTCCACAGGTAACTCGTATTAACCCCAACCAGATGTCGTTATAATACATACGTCTACCAAATTACAAGTGAATATCTCAATTTTATTTTATCAACCCCTTTAATAATGCAGTAGGGTAGTGGAAGGGTTGAAAAACATTATCAAAAAATCTGAGGCCTTGGCTTCTAGGACATACACCTAATTTCAAGTTGCAGTACTCTTACCAGCTTGCTTTACTTATTTTTCCCTATTTACCTCTACTTACCCCCTCTCCTTCAACGCAATCATGTCAAAATATAATCTAGTTTCAGATATAGTTATAATACATAAATGTACCAAATTTCACGTGAAAATTTAATTTTATCAACTCTTTTAATAAGGGAGTGGGGGTGGTGGGTAGATGGAAAATACTAATAAAAAAACCTGAGACCTTCGCTTCTAGTATATACACAATATCCCAAATTTCTGTACTTTCACCAGCTTGCTTTACTTATTTTCCCCTATATGCCCCTATTTAATCCCCACCCCTTTAACGAAATCATCTCAAAATATAATCTAGTTCCAGATGTCGTTATAATTCATAGGTGTACCAAATTTCAAATGACTATCTCAATTTTATTTTATCAACCCTTTTAATAATGAAGTAGGGGTGGTGGGGGTTGAAAAATATTATAAATAATCTGAGACCTTGGCTTCTAGTACATACACCGAATTTCAAGTTTCTCTAGTCTTACCAGCGTGCTTTACTTATTTTCCCCTTTTTACCACTATTTAACCCCCAATCCTTCAACGGAATCATCTCAAAATATAATCTAGTTCCAGATGTCGTTTTAATACATTATGCGTACTAACTTTCATGTGAATATCTCAATTTTATTATATCAACCCCTTGAATAATGGAGTAGGGGTGGTGGGGGGCTAAAATATATTATTAAAAAATCTGAGGCCTTGGCTTCTAGTACATACACCGAATTTCAATTTTCTGTATTCATACCAGTTTGCTTTACTTATTTCCCCCTATTTACCTCTAAATAACCCCCAACTCTTTAACGGAATAATCTCAAAATATAATCTAGTTCCAGCTGTCGTTATAATTCATACGTGTACGAAATTTCAAATGAATATCTCAATTTTGTTTTTTATTTTATCAACCCTATTAATAATGAAATAGGTGGTGGGGGTTGAAAAATATTATAAATAATCTGAGACCTTGGCTTCTAGTACATACACCGAATTTCAAGTTTTTGTAGTCTTACCAGCTTGCTTTACTTATTTTCCCCTATTTAACCCCCAACCCTTCAACGGAATCATCTCAAAATATAATCTAGTTCCAGATGTCGTTATAATACATATGCGTACTAAATTTCATGTGAATATCTCAATTTTATTTTATCAACCCCTTGAATAATGGAGTGGGGGTGGTGGGGGGCTGAAATATATTACTAAAAAATCTGAGGCCTTAGCTTCTAGTACATACACCGAATTTCAAGTTTCTGTACTCATACCAGCTTATTTTACTTATTTCACCCTAAATAACACCCAAACCTTCAACGGAATCATCTCAAAGTACAATCTAGTTCCAGATGTCGTTATAATTCATACGTGTACCAAATTTCAAATGAATATCTCAATTTTATTTTATCAACCCTTTTTAATAATGAAGTAGGGGTGGTGGGGGTTGAAAAATATTATAAATAATCTGAGACCTTGGCTTCTAGTACATACACCGAATTTCAAGTTGCTGTAGTCTTACCAACTTGCTTTACTTATTTTCCCATATTTACCCCTATTTAACCCCCAAC
Organism: Stenurella melanura; assembly: GCA_963583905.1. NCBI lineage: Eukaryota > Metazoa > Arthropoda > Insecta > Coleoptera > Cerambycidae > Stenurella > Stenurella melanura. Next base: position 111,093,309 of record OY757316.1, read on the forward strand.
CCTTCACCGGATATCCTCAAAAAACAATCCAGTTCCAGATCTCGTTATAGTATATACGCGTACAAAATTTCAAGTCAATATCTTAAACCGTTGCGGAGAAAACGTGCGGACAAAAAAAAAAAGTTACAGACAGACAGACAGACCGACAGACAGACAGACAGACAGACAGACAGACAGACAGACATAATTTTTTTTTTCGCTCAAATTTAAAATCTCGACGTTTCATGACATTCAAACCTATTTCACGAATAAAAATTTTTGAAAATTTTTTTGCTATTACTATACTTCCAATCCACTACGTGGATGTGGAGGTAAAATTGAGGTCCTAATTTATTTATGTTAAAACCCTAAGGAGAAAACTTACAGGAAATATGTGGCTCAAATTAATATAAATAAAAGCAAATTAAAGTAAAGTAATTTTAAGAGACAGAAACAGTCAGAAAAATAACAGCTAAGGAATCACTACTTCCACATCCAGATTTTCCATCCAACTATCTTTAAAGGAGAACATCTTGACTATGCTAGTATGTGGAAATAATTGGTCATAGAGTTTTAGCAATATTTGAGGCGGATATAATAAAAAAAATTGAGGTCCTAATTTATCTCTGTGAGAACCCTAAGGAGAGGAAAGGAGAGGAAAGGAAAGGAAATATGTGGCTCAAATTAATATAAATAAAAGGAAAATAAAGTAAAGTAAATTTAAGAGATAGAAGTAGTCAGAAAAAAAAAACCGATATATAAGGAATCACTTCTTCCACATCCAGATTTTCCATCCAACTATCTTTAAAGGAGAACATCTTGACTATGCTAGTATGTGGAAATAATTGGTCATAGAGTTTTAGCAATATTTGAGGCGGATATAATAAAAAAAATTGAGGTCCTAATTTATCTCTGTGAGAACCCTATGGAGAGAAAAGGAGAGGAAAGGAAAGGAAATATGTGGCTCAAATTAATATAAATAAAAGGAAAATAAAGTAAAGTAAATTTAAGAGATAGAAGTAGTCAGAAAAAAAAAACCGATATATAAGGAATCACTTCTTCCACATCCAGATTTTCCATCCAACTCTCTTTAAAGGAAAACATCTTGACTATGCTAGTATGTGGAAATAGTTGGTCATAGAATTAAATTTCTCTACTTATTTTCTCCAATTTACCTGCCACCTCTCCCCCTTACGCCTTCAACGGAATCATGTAAATGATGTCATTACAATACGTATGTGTACCAAATTTCAAGTGAATATCTTAATTTTACTTTGTCACCTTTAATACTGGAGTGGGTGAGGTGGGGGTTGGAAAATACTAGAAAGAAATTTGAGGCTTTGGCTTCTAGTATATACACCAAATCTAAGTTTCTGTACTCCTACCAGCTTTCCCCTATTTACCTCTACATACCCCTCACCCCTTCAACCGAATCATCTCGAAATTAAATATGGTTCCATATGTCATTATAATACATACGTTTAAAAGTGAATTATTTATTATTTGTTTGCTTATAGTAATGAAACATTTTCTTTATAGGATTTTGCAAACAGTGGAAAGAAAAGCTATCTATGAGAACTAAAGGAAAAACTATATATAAAAATATTAATAAATGGCAAATCAGAATTTTACTTGTTAGCATAATACATACGTGTACCAAATTTCAAGTGAATATCTCGATTTTACTTTATCACCTATAATAATGGATTGGGTGAGGTGGGGGATGGAAAATACTATAAAAAATTTGAAGCTTTGGCTTCTAGTATATACACCAAATCTAAGTTTCTGTATTCCTACCAGCTTGCTCTACTCACTTTCCCCTATTTACTTCTACATACCCCTCACCCCTTCAACCGAATCATCTCGAAATTTAATATGGTTCCATATGTCATTATAATACATACGTGTACCAAATTTCAAGTGAATATCTTAATTTTGTTTTATCAGCCCCTATAATAATGGAGTGGGAGTAGTGGAGGGGTTGAATAATGTTATAAAAGAATCTGAGGCCCTCACTTATAGTACACAGGGTGATTTACCACATCATGCGGAAAATTTATAAAAATTTATAAACAAGTTGTCCCCCACACCAAAAGGAGTTAAAAAATTTGAAAATTAAAAAATATAACAAAAATAGTTTCCTTATGTTTTTGTAGAAATGCACCGCCTATGACTTTAACCAATCTGACGTAACGCGATGTAACCATATCACTTCCCCTCCCCCTTTATCAGACTTGGGACTGACAGCGAAGTGACTATTTGGATTTAATCACAACAAAAATAGCAAAAATTAAATTATTTTTTGTAGAACACAACACACCAGACAACTTAAAAGTAGCGAAAAGTAAAAAAAAATGCTCGAATGTTTGACCATTGACACTCAATGCACTGTACTAAGCGCAGATAATATTTTCGTGTATGCGATCACATTTGTCTCTTTAATCACGAATTAGATTCGCTGTACTGTCAATGGCTTGTTGTAACTATTTTAGGGAGTCTATTGACTTAGCGTACACCAAACTGTTCATGTAACCCCACAAGAAAAAAATCCATAGGGGTGATATCTAAGCTACTTGTTCTTTCATTTAGTACACGCCTGCCAGGAAAATTTCCCTCATATTCTCGTACAGTGGCTACAAGATTTTCATTCACTGCACTATAAGTTAAAATCTTATCGCAGTATTCATGCGACGTAAACGCTGGCATATTGACTGGTATCGATCTACGAATACAATTTTCAAAACGTAAAAATCCAAATAGAAGCCGGAAAGAAACTGACCATACGTAAACAACTTCTGATCGCTTGAAAGACACGAAGCAGCGCACGCGTAAATACGCGTAAACAATTGAAGCATTAAGGGTAGCCAAATTCCATGGATCAGTAGCGTATCAATACAAGTTTTAATGCAAAAAAATGTACTAAATTATTTTGGATCACTCTAAAATTTTGCAGGGAGTTTCCCACATACAAAACTAGTACATCATTTTATTTTCCGCATGTTGTGGTAAATCACGCTATATACAGCAAATCCCATGTTTCTGTACTTTTACCAACTTGCTTCACTTATTTTCCTCTATTTGCCCATATTTACCCTTCACTGGATATGTTCAAAAAACAATCCAGTTCCAGATCTCGTTATAATACATATGGATACAAAAATTCAAGTCAATGTCCTAAAACGTTACAGAGGAAACGTACGTACAAAAAATCGGTAAAGGTATTTACACAGAACTTCCCTCGTTACTTGTGCATGGCGTCACTCTAAAAAATTATTAATTAGGAAGTTACAATGAGAATAATAATCTGAATATAGTTATCACTATTATTACAAAGAAAACCTGATAACTTTTGGTCAGAAAATATGCAGAGTAAGTTTCCTTCTATTCTACAGTGGTATTTTTTTTTAATTGGTTTAGAATGCCATGAAACGTGAAAATTTTAAATTTGAGCAAAGAAAAAAAAATGTTCCATATATTTTAGTGGTAAAAATTTTTTCAAAAATGTTGGTGAACAAAATTTTCAAATTTTTTTTTCTCAAATAGGTTTAGAATGTCAGTCATGTCAAACGTGAAAATTTTAAATTTAAGGAAAAAAAAATTCCATTTATTCTAGCGGTAAATTTTTTTCCAAAATGGTAAAAAAAAATGTTGCAAATTTTCTTTTCCGAAATAGGTTTGGAATGTCATGAAACGTGGAAATTTTAAATTTGAGCAAAAAAAAAATTATTTCATAGTGATAAACAGATTCAAATTTTTTTCAAAAAAATTTTAAATTCGAACTAAGAGAAAAAAATCAGTGTATTAGTGGTAAAATTTTTTCAAAAATAGTAAAAAAAATTTCTAAAATTTTTTTTTTTTCAAATAGGTTTAGAACGCTATGAAACGTGGAAATTTTAAATTTTAACAAAGAAAAAAAATTAAATTTTTTTTTAAAATGGTGAAAAAAATTTTCAATTTTTTTTTCTCAAATAGGTTTAGAATGTCAGTCATGTCAAACGTGAAAATTTTAAATTTAAGGAAAAAAAAAATCCATCTATTCTAGTGGTAAATTTTTTTCCACAATGGTAAAAAAAATGTTGCAAATTTTCTTTTCCGAAATAGGTTTGGAATGTCCTGAAAAGTGGAAATTTTAAATTTGAGCAAAAAAAATTATTTCATAGTGATAAACATTGAAATTTTTTTCAATCAAAATAATTTTTTAATTTGTTTGAATAGGTTTAGAATGTCATGAAAACGTGAAAATTTTAAATTTGAACAAAGGAAAAAAAATTCAGTCTGTATTAGTGGTAAAATATTTTCAAAAATAGTAAAAAAACTTTCTAAATTTTTTTTTTCAAATAGGTTTAGAACGCTATGAAACGTGGAAATTTTAAATTTAAACAAAGAAAAAAAATTTCCGTCTATTTTAGTGGTAAAAAAATTTTCAAAAATGGTAAAAAAAAAATAGGTTTAGAATGCCATGAAACGTGGAAATTTTAAATTTTAACAAAGACAAAAAAATTTTTTAGTGTTAAAAAATTTTTCAGAAATGGTGTAAAAAATTTATTTTTTTTTTTCTGAAATAGGTTTAGCGTGTCATGAAACGTGGAAATTTTAAATTTAAGTAAAAAAAATTGTTTTCATTATTTATTCCCTTTAGACGATCCGCCCCGTATATTTTCCAGTGAAAGTTCTACCATTTCTTCGCTGACAGAAGGGTCAACTACCTACCAAATTTGACTGCTCTCCGTCAAGTAGTTTTTTAGTTAATGCACCAACAGACAGACAGACAGACTGACGGAACTGAAAAACCTATATTTTCGAAATCTACGTGATCTGTAATGTCAGAATTCGAAAAAATCTCGGAGGGTGATTTTTTCTCGAATACAATACTTCCCTTCGGTATGCAAGGGAAGTAAAAAAGTTGGAGTCTGACAGAAAAATTATTTCCGATCAAATTTAAAATCTCGACGTTGCGTGACGGTATAAACCTATTTCAAAAACAATTTTTTTGAACATTTTTTTACGATTACTGTACTTCTAATTCACTACGTGGACGTGGAAGTAAGAATGATGTGCATAGAAACTTACGTGGTTTCTATACTAGTTCATGGGATTTATATTACCTAAGAAGTGACATTATAGACCAATAAATACCTTAAATATCAATCGACTGTACTTATTGCATACCCTCGTACACTAATTATGCGTTTAGATGAATGATTGGTAGGTTGCACCAGTCGTTTTCTTTATAGGGAGATTGATTATTAAAGAACGCATGATAGCTCCAAATCGGGAAGTAAGAAAGGTGAACACACTGCAGCAAAACATATGCATGTCGAATGGGCAACTTGTAGGTGCATGATAATATGCACTTTATTTTATTGATGCCATTTTAAGAGACCATAACCATATCAAATGGTAGTAGTTATTAGAATGCATTTTAAATCGATTTCGGTTTTTGTCTGGATGTCGCTTCCGGACTCTTTTATGGCTGTTTGATTTTCAAACGGTGACTTGGCATAAGAGTAAAATTAATTAATCGCAGTACTGGTATTGTAATCATCTCATACTTAAACTGTTTCTAAACAGTTAGAGATCTTGTATTATAAATGGGATCGAAAGTCGTTGTGGTATCTATTTGATTTAATAAAATAAATTAATTTATACAAGGTGTCAGAAAAACTCCGTCGTTAGCTTAAGGTGGTGATAGTTTTTGCAATAGTATAGAAAAAGTTTATCTAGACATGTACCCGGAATTGCTTCCGGAACCGTGCCTCCGAGAGGGATGTGATTTGGTACATCATTTAGTATTATCATTTAGTTACTATTCCATGGCATTGGCCATAATAAATTCTACCAGGGGCGTAGGTAGAGGGGCGCTTTTCCTTACAGTCTAATATTTTTTTAAATTTTGGATTAAGATTAAAACAAAAAATTTACCTTTATTAAAGGGTATAGAGCTAACAGCTTCTTATTCAAACTGGTTGGTCAGTCAGTCCCTCATAAGTGTGACGCTACTGCGCAGTGGTCAATTTGCCAATATGGAGACTGGATTTTTTTTTAAATAACCATACCAATTTAGATAATGCTGTGATGCTTTTTGCGCAAAACTGTATGACTTATTAGACATCTTTGTTCCTAAAACTAAACATCATAGGCACACATACCCACCTTGGTTTAACGTCACTATCTTCAAATGTATCCGCCTTAAATATAACGATTATAAACGCTACAAAGATCCTAAAATTCGCCTCTAAATCCCCCTAAATGTAACGTTATGTCCTTTTCTATGAAACACAACGTCATGAAATATGACTATGTCATTGAGGACGTCTCATTTCAGACCCAACACTATCCGCGACCTTGGCGTGATTTTTAATCCTAGCCTATCGTTTCCTGATCATATAAATGACCTGGTAGCAAACTCCTTCAGATTTCTTGGTTTAATGATAAGTAACAGTCGTGAATTCAACAATCTAAGTACCATTAAATTATTATTCTATACTCTCGTCAGACCTCGGGTTGAATATGCCTCCATCATATGGTGTCCTCATTACAACGTACATATGCAAAACACAGAGATAGTCCAGAGGCGTTTCTTAAAATACCTTAGCTACAAGGAAGATAATTTATATCCAACAGTTGGATTTCCATACTAGGAAACTTTCAAGACACTCATTTGAATCTCTTGAAAATCGCTGCATTATTATTACCCAACTAGTCTTCCTGCGTAAATTAATGACAAATGATATTGACAGTGAAGATATTCTCAGCTAGTTCAACTTCACCAAGGGGGTAATCCCGACTGAAAGGAAAACGGCAAAGCTGGTGCTGGTACCAAAACCCGGCAAACCGATAGACTCCGCCCCAAGACCCATATTCCTCATAGACACCTCTGCCAAACTCCTCGAGTGCACCATCACCACGCGGCTGACCGAGGAACTCGATCAACGAGGAGGACTATCTGACAGCCAGTACGGATTCCGTGAAGGCAGATCGACTGTGGAAGCAATTCAAGAAGTCGTCCGCGTTGCCCGCACTGCTAGGGAGGGCAACTCTGCTCCGTGGAGGCCTATAGTAGAAACACTGCATCACAGGGGGGTACCAGCGTACCTCGTCCGCCTCATCATGAGCTATTTTACGAACAGGAGTCTGCTGACCGACGGTGAAAGCAGCGCCGTCACCTGTGGAGTCCCACAGGGATCGGTCCTGGGCCCTCTGCTAAGGAACGTGCTCTATGATGGGGTACTAGACATCGAGACACCGGTACCTAGAGCAGACTACCGCATGGTGGCGTTTGCTGATGACCTGATACTGATAGCTATAGGCAAGACGGAGGACGGAGTTGTCGCTAAAACAAAAGCGATCGTCGATGCTGTTGGCAACTGGATGGCAACTAACCCACTTGAAATCGCACCGGATAAATCAGAAGTAATTTCCCTCAATGGCAGAAAGAAAATCCGAGGCATTACGAACAACGTACTGGGTGTTAATATTCTAACCAAGAAACAACTAAAATATCTGGGAGTTCACCTTGACCACAGGCTCTCCTGGAACACGCACATCGAGAGAATAACGGCAAAAGCCGAAAAATCGGCAATGGCCTTATCTAAGTTAATGCCAAGAGTGAAGGGCCCTACCACCGGCACCCGTCGCCTCATAAGTGCCGTGGTGACTTCGATCCTGCTATATGCTGCTCCAGCATGGGTGGATGGCCTCAAGACGGAAGTAAACCGGAGAAAACTACTTAAAGCCCAACGCGGTGTACTAATCAGAATGACTAGTGCATACCGCACTGTTTCAACCGTTGCGTTGCAAGTAATCGCCGCAACTCCACCTATAGACTTCATGGCTAAAGAGCGTGCTTACAATCACGGCGCCGACGACGCAGCTCGGGCTTATAATAATACCTGTTTAATGAAACGCTGACAGGCTCGCTCAGGACCCTCATTCCAAATATAAAACCGTGGGTAGAGCGAAAGCATGGCAATCTGGGATATTACCTTACGCAAGTCTAAGAGTGGACATGGAAACTTCGGCTCCTATCTACTCAGAATATGAAAGAGGGAAACAGATAACTGTTCCTACTGCCCCATGGCTGACACCGTGGCCCACACGATGTTCGGCTGTCCCCGATGGAACTCCGAACGCGACAATGTCACCAGGATCCTCGAGCAAGAATTAAACGAAGGCAACTTAGTTACAACCATGCTCAGCTCAGAGCAACGATGGTGCGCGATCAGCGACCTATGCCTAGCCATAATGAGTGCCAAGGATCAATATGAACGTGAAAGAGCGGCCTAACATCGTGGCCGCACTGCACAGCACCTGAGGTAATGCTCACGCGGTTCCGGGCTGTCTGTGCTGAAGATGAAGGGGTTTTACCGGGTAGAAGTCCGGCACTCCCCGGCGCGCCAGACCTCTTGCGCCGGGGGTCCATGAGGATTTCCCCTCCTTACCTAAAAAAAAAAAAGTTCTACTTCTGCACTCCTCACATACTTTTACGCCAACCTCTGACCTTTAAACTCCCAACAGCTCGTATTAATGTCATGAAATTATCACCGCTTCATCAAATGTGCAGCAACTTACTTCAAAATAAGATTGATCTGTTCAACTGCAGTGGAGCAAATGTCCCTCTGTCTGTCTGTCCGTTCGTCTGTCTGTCTGTCCGTCCGTCACGTTTCTTGTAAGCACCATAACTTAAGAACAAAAAGTCCGATTGTATTGAAACTTGGACACTAATTTAGTGTTAGCTAGAGGAAGAACCCTATTATCTTTGAACAAAATAAAAGTTATTTATTAATTTTTTAAATTTGAAAAAATATTTTTTTATGTTTTGTAATGAAACAAAAAGTGCTTAAAACTAATATTATTTACAACAAAAAAAACGCGAAGGGTATCTTATAGAATGTGCAACAATGATATAAAAAGTGCAGTAAGTTGGTATGTTTACTCTAGTTTAACTTGTCGCTTCCCTCTTTTAACCCGAGTCCACTGTCTGCCATGGAATCTTCTTCTTGGTTTCGGTTACCAGATATTCTTCTTGAATATTGATTCTTTCTGAATATAGTATAGGTTTTTCTCCTGATCTCGTTCTTTAACTAGTCGTGTGAATTTGTCCTTACTCTGTCGAATATACGACTTCAGTCCTACAATAGAGGAGTCACAATAATAATAGTAATAATAATAGTAATAATAATTTATTGGTGTTATCATGCAAAAGTATTTACGTATTTACATAAGCAGCTTCCAATTGTATTAATCCAAAGCCGTTGTCCTTTCTCAATACAATGTATAACGTATGCACATTTGTTTTTGGATGATGATTTCCGTCCATTGCACGCTTGGTTAACCAGGCAGTTGTTGCAGACTGCGTTCATGACCCTTCTTAACAGTTCCGAGAGCCCTTACAATTGCTGCCACGACTGTGGTCATTGCATCCCACATCCTGCTCACTTCTATTTGGAAGTCTCTGCACTTGTTCAACTTCTCAATTTCCATGAGCATTACGTTTACGTCATTTGGAATGGATACATCGAGCAGCAAACAGGATTTCTCCTTATTGTTGTGTACGACGATGTCTAGTCGATACGCGCTAGTATTCCTCTCGGTTATAATAGAAAAGTCTCACATTGATGCTAACAACTTTTTCAGGAGTATGCTCATAATATTTTTGCGATACCGGTATATCGAATTGCTTACACCATGACCCATCATTATTATTATTATCAAGTGCCTGAAGCTGGTAATACGGGTTCTACATCGGGAGTAAGCTATACTCCTTAGATGTAGTCCTTCACTTCACAGGACTTTCCTAATTATGCTGTGCCTAAGATACCGTTTGCTGCAATTCGTATATGATGTCTGCTTGGTCATTTCCTGGTATCTGCTTTAGTTTTTCTTGCTGATGCCCCTATGACGCCGATGATAATTGAAATCATTGTTGTTTTATATCACCACATTCGTTGTATTTCTATTTCTAAATCTTTGTACTTTAGAATGTCTTCTGCTTCTTTTTGTGTGATACTTTCCTCGGTTGGAATCAGGCAGTTTCTATTTTGTTTGTCTTTCAATACTATATCTGGTTTATTTCTGGGAATGTGCCTATCTGTTGTGTGTCCCACATTTCTGTAGCCCGTTCGTTGTCTACACTGCGATCTGGTTTATGTTCATACCATTGTTCGGCAAGATGAAACCAGTATTTTCGTAATATAATGTGGTGTAGGTGTTGACACAACTTGTTATGGCGTTCCAGATATTCGGTTTTTGCTAGTATTGGGCAAGCACTGACTATATGGTGGATTGTTTCGTCACAAGTTTAAGAGTGCCTGCACTTTGGGCTGATATTATTTCGAAAAGATTTTATCTTTTAGGTAGCTTGTTGAGATTGCTTGATCCTGTGAAGCAGTTATTAGGGGTTCTGTTTCCCCCTTGATCATTCCGTTTCTCAGCCATTCGATTGGCACATTTCTATAACCGGTAATATCTCGTAGAGAAAAAAATTTCGTATGTGATCAAATTCTGATCAACTCCCAAAATGCCCGTCCGTCTGTCCGTCCGTTTGTCAGTCCGACAGGTTTCTTGTAAGAACGATAACTTAAGAACGAAAAGTCAGATTGTATTGAAACTTGAACAATAAGTTAGTGTTAGCTAACGGAAGAACCCTATTTTTATACAAAATTGATCAATAAATGAAAAATGTATTAATTTTTTAAATTTAAAAGAACTTGTTTTATGTTTCGTAATTAAGCAAAGAATGTCTAAAACTAATGTTACTCATTATTATTATTATTACTTTATTTTTCAGACAAGTCCTGTAAAGAAATATTTTATGGCCTAAAAATTGTTCAGTCACCCATAATGTTTAGCACAGGTACCAAATAATATCTTCTTCGTTACGAAACTTTTTCACATAAGCCTTAGGATCAATTGGTATTTGTTCTAGTACTCATTATAAATTAAAATCAATAACCGTTTATTGCAACGTGAAAGGTCTATAATCTAAAATTTATTATTCATTGACGATTGACGTAACAATGAATACTCATTTTCGTCATAAATTATACTATATATACACGATAAATCAGGATCTATGCTGAAAATAATCACTTATAACGAACAACATACAAACAACTTTTAAGAAGATACAGTTTTATGATGGCAGACCGTCTTAAATCATATAAAACAGTATAATATCAGGAACTTATGCATGGGAAAACTGATCGCTCAAATTTTTACGATTTAAGCTTGGCAAGTTCTCTGAAGAACCATAAAAGCTTGTGGTAATTTACTGCCATATTGCAAATTTCTCAACTCTTTAAAAAGTGTAATTAAATATCATAAGAAATACTTATAAGCCGAGCTAGTATGAACTTAGGTGAAAAAGTTCACCTTCAGTATTTATTCGTAAAATAGGCGTATTATCTATATTTGAGAACCTCCCAGCAAACATTTTTGTCAAAATTCGCTCCAATTCGACTTGGGACAAGACAAAATTACTTACCAAAGTAATTATAACGTAAAATTGACTGGAAAAATAGACCTCCGATAAAAATTGACCAATTAGCGTTAATTTAGATTTAAGTTTTCGTAAATAATACCAAATAATCTACTTTATACACAATTTTCTTTGAAAGTAAATTTAACGAAAACGTCAAATGGAAAACTACTTAAAAAATCTCCCAAAATTGACCTCCAGGATAAATGTTCAATAAGGTCGAAATAGGTAATATAATTAGGTAGTATTTACCTTTTTAGCGACTAAAAATATTTCTAAAAGTCGAATATCTTTCTAGGTAGATTTTGTTGGAAATCCTAAGTAATATATACCTAAATAGCAACTTATTTGGTCACTTTTATTACTCTTCTTTGAAGTAATATCAGGTAGACAACATCGATAAATTCTACCTAGATTATCTACCTGATTTCACCAATTAAGTCAATTACCCTTAAACTGACCTTAAAGTTACTCTAAAAAAATACATTTTAAACCTCTTTGTCGCAGTAACCTGGCAAATCGACCTTAAAGTAAACTTGACTTAAAATAATAATTCAGAAGCCAACACCCATCTACCCTGTTTGTAAAATTCATATTATTTAGGTTATTTGAACAATTAGGTACTTAGGTGGTACAGTTATTGTGTAAAAATTATTTCAGCCATTAAAAGAAGCCATTAACGTAACATGGTTTTATAAATCGTGGTGCCAATAGGCAAATGAAGTATTCCAAATGTAAAAAACCACAGCTTAAGGAATCACGGAAGCATCCGCATCCAGATTTCCCATTCAAGTCTCTTTAAAGGAAAATACCTTGACTATATTTGCACTCTAGTATGTGTAAATAATTGGCTATAAAATTTCAATAAAAGTGGGTTGTCGAATCCCATCTGAGTCTCCAAAACTTTCGGGCGCTGACGAATACCAAGGCAATTTCATATGGCTCCACTATGACACTTTCGGTTAACTCACTCATCAACACAGTACACTAGTCGAGTTAAACTTTACATACATTAAGTAGAATTTACCAATAGGTAGTAAATTCAAAATAGGGTAATATAAATAGGTTAATTATTTGATATAACAACAGAGTTAATAATACTTTCAATAGGTAAAGTTAACCAAAATATCGTAAATTTTAGTGTAACTTGACCTGTGATAATTTCCACCTATAGAATACGTAGATTGTCGTGGTAATTTTAACTTAGAGGTCTAATTAGCACAAGACGCCATATTTTCTTAGCGCAGTTGAAGTATGATTCCAAATTGTAGTTTGTAAAATGAGTGTATATAGAAACAAACTGACGAAAAGTTTAAAAAAAATACATAATTATATCTTTAAACTCATATTTAAATAGTATAGTATACTTTTGGCTCGAAATATTACAATAATTTTTTTATTTGGTAATAGGGATTTTCTTATAAATGAATATTTTTGAGGCGCATTAGCATTTTATGGAGTACAGCTGCTATCATTCACAGACAAATTTTCGGCGCATTGATTTCAATAAGCGAGAACTGCATATACTTTCCTCAAAAATACCGAATAAGTGTAAAAATCTTATTTTTTTCCACTTGGTGTCATTTTTCAATTTCACATATGTTCGTAAATTCTACCTAAAAGTAGTCAATTTCATGTCAAATTGACGTTGAATTCAAGTAAAATTTACCTAAACAGGTATTAGTAACCAAATCTACTATGCGACTACAAGTAAGATTTATATGTAATTTTACCTGTTTTAGTTGATATAACTTAATTTCGACGTCGTCTTATTCTCCAGGTATGTCGATTCCACGTAGCATCAACGTAAATTTTACCAAATTATGGTTAATTCTAATTTTGCGACTAAATTTAAAGGTAGTCTTGACGTCAAATAATACTTAAATGTTTGCTGGGCTTATAGTGTTGTCCCTATATCGCAATTGCACTTGAACGTAATCAATCTTTTATCCAACTTTAATAAGATTTATTTCGAATTCTTTACTAAAATGTGCCTTAAAGCATATAGTTTAAGGACTGGCGATGTTACTTTTTTACTTCCCTTGGTAACCGAGGGGAGTACTTATTGTAATCGTGAATTGTATTCACGATTACTTGAGGGCATAAAATATCGATCTAAAAAAAGATGACGGTGAAGCCAATGATGCAAAGGTACTCCAATTAAACCACTTTTAGGGGTGGCTATCACCAAAAACAAGGGATGCGTCCCGGCAGATGCTTACCTTTGCCATTTTTCGAGTCTAAACTGTTAATTTAAATACAGCTTTGCTTGAAGAAAATACTTACCCTTCGACGTTTCCCAGCTCTGCAATTACAATGTTAAATATTATTTTGTAGCGCCGTATCCTAAAATGACATTTATTTGACAGTTTCAATTAATCAAAACAATGTCATTATTGCCAAGTGAAAAATAAAGAAAAAAGTGTGAAATAAAGAAATTTTATTTCAGTGTGAAATAAAACTTAGTCAACAGACACTAAATTAAAGTTCTTACATCAAACATTTATTAATTATTAACAAATTTTATGAACAATTTTATTCATAATTTAACTAAAATTAATATGAATAGTACTGTTACTAACATTATTTATATTTATTCCTGGAATTATAGGTTGAGATGTGCGAAAAATATTCGATTCATTTACATTAATATGGTGGTTGGTCTGATTTAACCAACGACTACATCGGCAGACATTTCTGTAGAATTGTTTGAAAATATCAGTCTTGAAATTTCCTTTTTGTCCCGGGTGCCATTTTTTAAGTATCCCTCAGCAACTGTTGAGGATTTCTATCCCCCATAACGTTTTAAGGTAAGAATATCAGCTCCTGAACCAGCTAATAGTTATGCCGAAGATCTCCTAAAGCTGTGACCCATATATAGCTCAAAATTGGATAACTTAAGGTATTTAGCTATAACACTTGGTATTTTTGAAAATATATTAATACCAACTCGTTGGACCGTACATTTTTCTCCCTGATATTGAAGAAAAACCCCCGTTATGACTTATATGAGTAGGGCGAATGACTGCACATTTGTCGTAAATAGTTAGTGGATTTAATCCATTACATTACCGTAAAAGTCCTTTCAATGTGGGTCTTCAGGTACTTTAACAACCAGCATGCAGTCTTCCCTCACAATGCCATCAATGCCCAACTAGCACCAAAGTGACAGTAACTGAGATAGGAACTTCGTATGAGCAACCATTACATAATTGCGACTAAATTTACGACTTTGGTGTAAAAATAACTTCGTTTGACAAGTCTACAGTCCCTGCCTCGTAGTTTCTACCACTAATTATTACTTTATAGTTATGCAACTTCTACGTAGCTTTCGTGGTACATGGCAACGTGGTAGTTACCAGTGGGACGACTTTCGGGTTTTTAGAAACTATATTAGCAGCGACTAACTCGCATCACTGAAATGTGACTTCAAAGTTGCAATCACCTTCAAGTAGCTTTAAAAGTTGCCGCGACGTTCTGGGAACCTTCACTATTTCTTTAAAGTAGTGGAACTTGTAAGTAATATTCATAGGTGTTAATGACGTTACTGCTACCTACAGAACTGTGTACGGCTACTACAAAGTGCACATCACCTCTGAAATTTACCATGAAGTAAATTTCACCATCTAATTCCCAATGTTGACCATAGATAAAGTTAATGCAACAAACCTAACCTATACAATATGTTTGCCTAACCTAGACTAGAATTATGTGCTGCTATATTCATGCTATGCAACATTTTATGTTCAAAATAAGGCAACAATATTTAATATTTCAGCACAGTTTTATTACACCTACCTTTTCTTCTATGTTATCTATCACTGTAATAGTATATTATACCAACAAGGTTTATGTTTATTAAGTCGTTGATATATGGCTGCATACAAGTAAATTGCGACAGCTGATAGGTTTTTCAATGTGAAGTTAGGTAAATGATAAATAGCAAAAGCTAGGAACGCGTTCAGTCTAGACCTCAACGTACGGCTAACACGTACGTTCCGAATCAATAGCGGGAGAAATGTAACCATCAAGTAGCAGCGGCAACTTTGAAGAGGTAATTTGTGGTAGTCACAACTTTGCTACGACTTTAAAGTAATGCTACAGTTCCATTAGCAGATTTGTGGTAAATATAACTTTAAAGTTACGTATTTGCATTTTTCGTCACTATCCCCAAGTAGCAAGTACTTTCAAGTAGCATTTCTTGGTCAAAACGACCTTAAAGTCATATTTTCTGAAATACGCCGATGGCCAAAATTATCGACGCCATTATTATAACACATGAACCATAATTTCACAATTAACTAATAAATTTAATTTATCGCAATTTTTTCACCAAATACAACAAATGAATACATAAAAAGTAGCGTTAAGTTCAGAAGAACAATAAAAAATAGGTTTGGGCATCTAGTGTGTCATATTCTCGCATGACATTACATATTTTAAAAACAATATTTTTATTAAAAAATGCATATTTTAAAGGCGCGTTGTTAGATTTGGGCGTTTTATCATTATGTTTGTCAGTAAAAATTGCATTCGTTTTAATTGTGACCCTTAGACCACTGAAAAATAGCACAAGTTTTGTTGTCAAATATTACCTTCTGATATTCTATTAAATTTCTGAGTTAGGGAAATGAACAAGAACAAGAATCATATGTAAGAATGAAACATAAATATAATAAGATCGGTTGCAAGACAACGAAGGGGCAATATCGATTTAAAAGAGTAGGGAGTGGTAAAGATTTCTGAAAGTTGCGGCGTCTACGCCGCCACGTCACCGCTCCGGGGCAACAACGTCATTGGAACTTAGCCAGACAAGTTCCAGGAACGTGGCTGGAACGTTATCGTCACCAAAAAATATTCCCCATTTTGGTCATAAACACGTATTAGGAACGTTCCTATTACGTGCCTGTGACTAGTACCAAAACACTTTAAAGTGCCTACAATAGTCATTGTTACGTTCCCACGACTAATTGTGCTAGTTGGGTGGTCATATTGTAGAGTTTCTCTTGACAATAAACACCCGCCAAGCCCATATTAACACAACTTTCAACATTAAAAATTTTTCACGTGATGCTTATAGTAAAAAACGATCGACATGTGCCTGTCAAAAACTTTAGATCTCTTAGCACTATACCCATTGTCTTTTTAAAAAAGCTTTTATTTTTTGATAACTGAATACCTACATTATTCTTTACATTCGAAACTGCATTAAACTTCAAAAACTTGAACCAGAGATTTGAACATTTGAAAGTTTTTGCTTTTTCAGGTAGGTAAGTCAAAGGGACAGACTCGGGTATATTACTTACAGTTCTCTGCTTACACCAGCGCATAAATAAACCATAATCTATTTCGTAAAATTTTCTAGATTTCGCTGAATATTTCCAGCGAAATCTAAAGTTGCTACAACTGCTTGCTCCCTGATTTCCGGAGGAGTACCAGGAATAAAATATTCCTGACTATCACTCATTTTGTTCCAAATAATAATTATTGTAAAGTAGAATGTGCCAAATGCGACGTTTAAGTCGTTAAATATATCATTGTTTTATAATTGGTTTCTATGGAAACACCAATAGAATTTAATCTTTACGACAAGGTAATTTTGTTAATTTGCCGTATTTTTACAAAATTATATATTTTCTTAATTTCGAATGGCGATACAAAAAAATTTTGTATATAACTCCAGACTAAAATGTGTTTTTTTAACTCGTGTGGTTTATAGCACTCGCCTTAGGCTTACTATATACGCTCCACTTGTAAAATAAAAACGCCATTTTAGCCACTTGTTATATTATAAAATACTGTATTAATACGCTTCCTTATAAAACTCCATTTTAATACTCACAACAAAAATACCATTTTTAATGAGTTGTACAGAAAAATACTGTATCATAGGCCTTACTTCTATCCGGTACAGTTAGTCCAAGTTGTGTCGAACCATTTATTTATGTTAAACGTTTATGAACATTATAAGTCAAGTTCCCACTGCTATTTATCAGGAAGCACCAAAATAAACTTGAACTTGAAACTATGGTAAAGTCGAGAATAGAATAAATCGTAGGGAAAATGACCCACTGATCGTCATTAGGTTTTCTAATTCGGATACCGATTACCATTATTAATAAAATTTAAATTATTCTAGCGGTCGTTGCTTGTAAAATCTACATTTTGATTGATAATACACAGGACGGTAAAAGACAGTGGCAAACTGACCCAAGTTTACACCAGGAAGGAAGTGGGTACAGAGAAAACGTATCCATAAAGAATAGTAATTTTGTTTATTTGTTTACCTATGTATAGTTGACTGGACTCTTAAAAAAATTAAATTTAGCACGGAGGTAGAACGTATTTTGACGACCCCCCGAAACTCCAAATTTTTGCAAAAGTCCGAATTGCGGTCAAAATTCAGTTACTCTTTTAAAAAAATTGTTACCCTTTTCCAGGAAGTCAGAAAGATAAAGTTTGGCATGCGAATGAAGTCATGTCACCAAACTTTTAGGAACATTCCGAAAAGTTGAAATATCCAAATGGTGGGTTCAAGATGGCGAACAAAAATTTTAATTGGCTCCTATCAAAACAGCGAGTTTTATCGCAGGGAAATTCTTTATGAAATTCTTAGACACCTTTCCATACGACAAAAGTTCTAAAAACAACACGAGCGACTGGCAAGCGATTTTCCGCCTGTGGAAAAAAAAATTCGTAATTTTTATACTGCGGCGAGGCAGTTCTCGATTAATTATTACACAGGCACACAAAAAAAAAGTCCTGATACAGAAAGGTGAAGTATCTGGTACGTTTTTTGGTTTGCTAAAAACGAAACTCAGGTCAGAACTGACCCATCACCCTTAGATTTCACCCCAGCACACCCTAGCACCCCCCCAAATGGTCAAATTTTCACATCATATAAAAATTCAAAATAAATATCTCATTCTACATTTCTCGGTGTGCTAAAAACGAATCTCAGGTCAGAACTGACCCATCACCATTAGATTTCACCCCAGCACACCCTAGCACCCCCCAAATAGTCAAATTTTCACATTATATAAAAATTCAAAATAAATATCTCATTCTACGTTTTTCGGTGTGGTAAGAATGAATCTGAGGTCATAATTTACCCATCACCCTTAGATTTCACCCCAGCACACCCTAGCACCACCCCAAATGGTCAAATTTTCACATCATATAAAAATTCAAAATAAATATCTCATTCTACGTTTGTCGGTGTGCTAAAACTAATCTCAGGTCAGAACTGACCCATCACCCTTAGATTTCACCCCAGCACACCCTAGCACCCCCCAAATGGTCAAATTTTCACGTTATATAAAAATTCAAAATGAATATCTTATTCTACGTTTTTTGGTGTACTAAGAACGAATCTGAGGTCATAATTTACCCATCACCCTTAGATTTCGCCCCAGCACCCCCAGAACCCCCCCAAAGGTGAAAATGTTAGTTTATATAATAATTGAAAATAAGTATCTAATTCTACGTTTTTCGGTGTGCTAAGAACGAATCTGGAGTCATGATTTGCCCATGACCCTTAGATTTCGCCCCAACACCACCTAGCACTCTCCCAAATGGTCAAATTTTTACATCATCATATAAAAATTCAAAATAAGTATCTCAATCTACGTTTTTCAATGTAATTTAATAGTTTTAATTTTGCTATACCTCCCCACCCCAAAATGCTTCTATATTAAAACATATAAATAAATTTAAAATGCTTGGAAGATATACTGTATTATCGGTGTCAATATGTAGGTAATTACCTACGGTCACATATTGACACCAATAATACAGTATATCTTCCAAACATTTTAAATTTATTTATATGTGTGTTAATATAGAAGCATTTTTTCTAGGAATGATTCCGTTGCCTGATTTCATCGCATGGAAATGAAAAATTGTCATATCCTAATACTGGTACAACGTTACAAGGGTCAAAATATAACCATATGGTGAAGGAGGATGGGGAGATATAGCAAAATTAAAATTATTAAATTACGTTGAAAACCGTAGAATGAGATACTTATTTTGAATTTGTATATGATGATATAGAAATTTGACCATTTGGGAGGGTGCTAGGGGATGCTGGGGCGAAATCTAAGGGTGATGGGTAAATCATGAGGCCAGATTCGTTCTTAGCACACCGAAAAACGTAGAATGAGATATTTATTTTCAATTTTTATATAAACTAACATTTTCACCCTTTGGGGGGGGATTCTGGGGGGTGCTGGGGCGAAATCTAAGTGTGATGGGTAAATTATAACCTCAGATTCGTTCTTAGCACACCGAAAAACGTAGAATGAGATAGCTATTTTAAATTTTTACATAAATTACATTTTCACCCTTTGGGGGGCTTTTGGGGGTGCTGGGGCGAAATCTAAGGGTGATGGGTAAATTATGACCTCAGATTCGTTCTTAGCACACCGAAAAACTTAGAATGAGATATTTATTTTGAATTTTTATATGAGGTGAAAATTTGACCATTTGGGAGGGTGCTATGGTGTGCTGGGGTGAAATCTAAGGGTGATGGGTCTGTTCTGACCTGAGATTCGTTTTTAGCACACCGAAAAACGTAGAATAAGATACTTATTTTGAATTTTTATATGATGTAAAAATTTGACCATTTGGGGGGCTCCTAGGGTGTGCTGGGGTGAAATCTAAGGGTGATGGGTCAGTTCTGACCTGAGATTCGTTTTTAGCACGCCGAAGAACGTACCAAAAGTTACTTCACCTTTCTGTATCGGGACTTTTTTTTTGTGGGTCTGTGTTATTGTTAAAAATGATGAACAGGACATGAGTTAATCGAGAATAATATCAATTAAAGTTGTATCAAATTGGTGGCTAAAATAATCAAGGCAGCATGGCTAAAACTTCTTTCTATTTATAGAGCGGGGTGTATAAAACGATAAAAAAATTAGAACTGCCGTTTTCCGTTGGCTTTTCACATATGAGCGTCGCTCAATTATATGCTCTCTATCTCTTGACGCCATATCATTAAATCTGATTTTTTTATTTATTTTAGACCTAGGTGAAGAAGAAGGAGAATAAGAAGAAAAGGAACAAGAAGAAGACATGGACTACGAGACGAATCAGACAATGAGATATGAGTGAAAGCTCATCAGATGCCGATGAATTAAATGTTTGAAACTATAGTAATAAATCTGATAATTTTAATCCTTCCTCTATCATTACTGTATGTCCTGAACCTTGAAATTCAATTCAACTTCCATTTAAACATATTCTCTGGGAGCTTGAGTTTACAAAAAGCTTTAATTTGCTTCATTTTTTAAATGTTTTTTTTTTCGAGGCGGATATCATTTTTCTCAAATGTGAACTGGGAATAAGTTTAGTTCATATTTTTGTTGTCTTCTCAATGCTCTTTGGAATAGCCTCGCCGCGATGACTTGATCAGCCCTCAAAATTATGCAACATGTGAATGGAATCACTCGTAACTGAACTAGCAAAAAGTTCCCTTCGAACTTTCCTTGTGATCAAGAGACATCGAAACTACTCGATAATGAGCAGAACTGCCTCGTAGCGGTACCCAGAATTTTAACCGGTGGCTATTTGTCATTATATCAATCTTTGTAACTCAGCGTATCAGTCAAAAGGGCAGTTCTCATTTTTTCTCATCATATGTACTTCCTTCGATAAGAAGACAGCAGAGATTGTTTCGCTGCGAAGACCGAGATGGCCGGTTTTTCTTTACACGTTCAAAGCTCGATTTGAACCCTTTAGGATAGGTAAAACGTTCCGCCACTCTGAACTTTTCTCCTCAGCTCTCTCAGAACTGATGAGAAACGCTGAGATTATCTTCGATAAAGTAACTCGAAAATGTTGGTAGCGGGCTACCGTACTAATAGGTGAAATTTGGTAGTATCATTTGAATATGTTGAAGTTTACACAAGGAGCTTGCCAAATTGCTGATGGTGTTCCCCATTGTGGAGTCCACACTTCACCTCCCTATGATATGCCCATCTGGAATGAAGTGGAGATAGAACATCAGTGATGATGCTCTCTGCCTTACCTTATATATGCCCACCTTAGTATTCGACTGAAGGAATTTGTAGGACTCACGCATCAGATGCAAAAGGAAGATTTAGCAATGGTTTAGCTCTTGTAGTCTTTGCTTGCTGCGTTGACAGTCTGAAGTTGAAATGCTGCACCACCATATAGAATGTCCATAAAGCTTACTATGAGTTATCTAATGCTGAGTTGTAGGTTAGGTAGTAAACTGAAAATGGCTGTGAAGGCTCTGGTTCCTGTCTCATAAATCTTCCAGGTGTTCCAGGCAAAGTGTTTGCCTTTACAACTTAAACCCCGGAGTATTCACAGACAGTAAACGGTGGATACCATGACTTTGGTACACATCGACAAGTAGCTCCATTAACGAAAGAAATAAGAAAGAACTTTTGACTTTGCTTGGATTATGCTCTGCATTATTTTGGTCAAGTTCATTCAAGTGTTTGCCTTTACAACTTAAACCTCGGAGTATTTCACAGACAGTACATGGTGGATACCATGAATTTAGTACACATCGACAAGTAGCTCCATTAATGAAAGAAATAAGAAAGAACTTTTGATCCTGCTTGAGTTACGTTCTCATTATTTTGGTCAAGTTCATCTCTCATTTGCTAGCTAAGACACATTCCCAGCTGGCAGATGATAGTCTGACTTTGCATGTGCGCGATATGGTTTACCACGGTGATAAAAATATCCTTTTTCGTACTATCGATTCTACGATAAACAAACATACCTGCCAATACATCAAATGGCAGAAAGAATTAGATGAGAACAATCCATCGCTCACCGTGACTGCCACGCGTTTAATGGTTGCGACACAGTCTCAGCTAGGGCAAACTATTATCGTTTTTACACGCTACTGGGAACAGTTGATTTGAATTGCTCATTCTACGTATGGAAATCAACATCTTCGAATTGGAAGTTTACAAATAACTTCTGAATAATCTAAATTTTATACGGCGACCTCGGAAAAACAGAAACAGAAACAGAAAACAGAAAAACAGAAATGAACTTAATTCCAAAGTAGATTTAATTTCATTTGAATTTATTACACTTTCCACAAATAGTAGAACAACAATTTTACGATTTTAGAAAAAACATGTAATATACTCTTATCATCTCTCATATTCAAATCTGAAAAAGAGCTCTAATTTGAATATGGGGTGTTCCGCATAAAAGTCCCATGCCATTTTCTCCACAACTGAATGAAATATTTGCATGCTGTAAGAGATATTGACTGAGCATAAGAAATTTGTTGACCTCTGGAATCTTGATAATAGATGCACATAACGGGCCATCACATTTTAAGTAACTTTTATGATCAGAACGATTTTCAAAAAATCACTGATTTTCGAGATATGTAAAGAAGGTAACAGAAATCGTCATAACTTTTTTCGAATTAAGCGAACATAGATTATCTATACAATTGGTGAGGCATGTGTGATCGTAATTTTGAATAGCTGAAATTTAAATGTGTCTATCTGGTAAGAATGAAATAATTAAGATACAATATTTTTTATATGCTCTTTTAGGCGATGATATATTCAACCAGTATATTTTAATATCAACTACATGAAATAGCCAGACTCGTGCTAGTTTATATCAATATAAATAAAATTGTCCACGCTTCAATTCAACACAACTTCGTACGATTTCTCACAGTTTTAACCGAGTTTATTTGAGATATCGTAGAAGCTACACCGGCATACGTGCCTCCGGCGCCAGGTTCAGTTTCGACCTCCGATCAAATCAGAAAGTGACATAAAATTTCATTACTATCTAAATAAGTCTGTTTCAATATGAGAAATGTCCTAAAGGACTTATTTAAATTGATTTTATAAACATGATGACAGTTTTCTTACTTTAAAAAAGTATGTTGAATTTGAAATATCTCAAAAACTAGTGACTTTTCAAAAACTGTTTATATGACTAAAGTTGCATAGAATGTAATATTCCATCGCATGTACCTCTTTTCAAGGTTCATGAAATCGAAAATTTTCTTTGCATCGCAGCGCCATCTATAACTCTATTTGTAGAAATATTGTTTTGACTCAAAACTAAAGTCGTTTATATAGTGTAATCTCTTTCAATTATCGAGAAAATGACTCCAGGACTCCACACCCTGTATATTGTAAAAGTTAAGGACAAAATGAAGCCAAAGTTGTAGATATTATGGATCATTCATTGTCTTTAAGTTCCCAACACTTTGTATATTTCAGCATAGTAGAAAACATGTTTTCTCTAATTAAAATATTCTATGAAGATTGCAGGTAGGTGATAAATAGCTAGTGAAAATGTCTACATTCCTTGTCTACTCAACCTGTTGCCATTTTTGTTGTATTGTCTAAAAATTGACTGATTTATTAGCTTATTTATGTGACAATTAATTAAAAATGACAGTTAGAATCCCATCGATAGTGAAAATAATTCGCCATACCTTAACCATAAATGAGCAACGACAACCAGGTGTTTCACTGGAGAATTATTACTCTTCGCAGAAACCAAGGGTATGTTGTATATGCCGTTAATACAGTAAATCAAAAATTATTGAATATTGTTTCTTGAACAGATTATTGTCTTTTCTAAATAGCTATGATATAGTTTCAAATAATCAATACGGATTTTTATCAGGGAAGTCTACCATAACTGCTGTTCACTCGTTTTATGGAGAAGTAATAAAATATATCGAGGCAGGCGAGTGCCCCGTTGGGATCTTTTGTGACCTTAGCAGGGCATTCGACTGCATCGATCACGAAATACTACTCACCAAGCTGTCTATGTATGGTGTAAGAGGCATATCATTGAAATGGATTAAGAGTTATCTTCTTAATCGTAAACAATATGTGTCACTTATTGATAACGAAGCTAGCACTGTTGATTATGTTAATTCAGAGTATGTCGATATTAGGACAGGAGTACCACAGGGCTCAATCTTGGGCCCGGTGTTATTCCTGCTTTATATGAACGATCTTGATGCCTTGACAACTTCCGCTTACTTCACCATTTACGCTGACGATACATGTATTATTATATCTGACAAAAATGAAGAATCGTTAAAAATACAATATTACATAAATTAAATGAATGGTTTAGCCACAACAGTCTTCATTTTAATACTAATAAAACTCAGGTACTGAGATTTCACAACAGACAAAAAACATGTGACAATCTGGAATTGCAAATAGACACTCAGATATTGTCATGTAAAGATGAGCATGTAAAATTTTTAGGAATACATGTGGATGAATGTCTAAATTGGAAGACTCATTGTGAAGGTGTTATATCCAAATTAAATTCCATAGTCTTTCAGTTCAGAAGTATAAGAAATGTATTAAATATTGATCAGTTGCTAAAATTATATTACGCTCAAGTCGATTCAAGACTTCGTTATGGAATATGCTTCTGGGGCGCCTCTACGTCATCACATAATGTTTTTATAGCTCAAAAGAGGGTTATAAGATGCATGACTGGTATATTAAATACTCACTCGTGTAAGAGTATATTTAAGGAATATAAAATTTTATCAGTGCCGTCTCTTTTTATATATGAGCTTTGTTTGTATATATTCAAAAATAAGGATAGATTTTTGTATAACAAAAATGTGCACGCTATTAATACTAGGCAAAAAAATTCCTTTCATATACCATTTCGAAGATTAAATGTAACATCTAATTCCCCTAATAGTCTTGGGCTTAAGGCTTACAATAATTTACCTCTTGACATCAAAGAAAGTAGTACCTTTTTTGAATTTAAGAAACGGTTAAAAACATATTTGGCTGATAAATGTTTTTATAGATTGGATGAATACTTTTGTATGTAATTTTAACTCGTTTAGTTGTATACATCATATACATTGTAATATCATATTATCATTTATTTATTTCGACCAACTGGTTTATACTGTGCTGTTTATATTTGTTATACATTACTTTGTATGTTTGTGTAATTTACATTTTTTACTTATTCTATCCAGTTTCTGTAATTGGCTTTGGAATTAATAAAAAAAAAAAAATAGTAGTAGCTGCTAAAAACAAAAGTGTGCACCACTCGACTTGCCTTATCCAGTGTGTTTCACATTAGTGTATTATTAGTAGAAAATGACAATAATAAAAAAATTAAATTAATTTTCATATTTTATTGACATAGCCTAAGAAAAAAAATCAGAATATTCTACACTTATTAAAATTTGGCTTTCATATTAACACGTTTTGTTAATAAAACATGTATTGTTAACGCGGTCAAAAATTGAGAAACATTCTCATCTCATTTTCAATTATTTATCTATCAAAGAGAACGAGATAAATGGTCCGTGATAACTCGTGATGTTAAGTAATTATTTTTATATACAGTGTGTAATTAGTTTCATGTGATTAAAAGACACTGGTAGTAGAGACCGACTAGACAAACAAAAAACCTATATGACTTTTTTCTCTAGGGTCACTTTGAAAAAACTGACCTAGGTTTAAAATTTGAATGTTAAGGTAGGAAACATTTGAGAACCACTGTCTTTTAGGTCAGTGGATGTTATAGTTCCGGATATTAGAAATAATACAAAACTGTAATAGCCGACTTGTGCTCCCGCCGGAAGAAGTGCGGCACTTTTTATACCACTAATTATGAAAATGTAAATTATTCCTTCTCTTTCGGCCAACGCAAGCATAGCATGCCCGCAGGGGTTTAAATAAGATTTGTTTACATGTCTTTGTTAATTTGGAACAAAGTTATTGTAGCTTTTATTGTCGTTTATAAGAATTTATAAATTTAAAAGTGGTTTACTAACAATTGTAACGTTGTGCTAAAGGCTTAAAAAATTAGTAATCATTTTATAAAATTGGAAAACGAACAGTTAGACGTCCGAGATACGATAACAGAAAATAGTAGTAGTAATTTTAAGTTAGGAAAAAATCTAATTTTTTTAACAAATTGAGCGCATAATTTTTCCCAATCAGGTATCGACAACTAAAAATCGAGTCTTTGGTCTGTATGAAAATCAATGTAAACAATAATGAACAGATCAAAACAAGACAGCGAATACTAATAATAATAATAATCGTTCCTTTAATGCCCAATAGGTAACACCCAATAACTGAGCAATTCTTTTGAATTTTTCACAACAATTGTTCGAAATGACCTCCATCTCCACGTATACACATTTCGGCACGTCGAACTAATGACATAAGCACTCCGTTCAACACATTTGTTAAATTAGGATAATTTTTTATGGTTTCTATGCACATTAAAATACGTTGTTGCATTTGTTCTAAAGCTTCGATTGGATCACGGTAAACCAGAGATTTAAAATGACCCCAAAAATAAAAGTCCATCGGATTTAAGTCTGGCGATCTAGCAGGCCATGGTATTGGTCCGCCACGTCCAATCCATCGTCAAAGAAACTTTCAGCTCAAAAAATTTCGAACAGCCAGACTAAAATGGACTGGCGCGCCATCGTGCAAATACCACATCCTTCTGCGCGTAGCCAAGGGTACATCTTCCAGCAAATTTGGCAATGTTTGTTGAAAACAATTTAAGTATACAGCACCATTTAATCCAGCGGGTAATTGTTTAGGTCCAATTATTTCATTACCGCAAATTTCTGCCCACAAATTAACGCTGAACCGTCATTGAAAATGCGCCCTTATTACACGTCGATTTTCGTCTGCCCAATAGTGCATATTTTTGAAATTAAACACTCTATTTCTGGTAAAACGCGACTCATCGGAGAAACACAGAACGTTTAAAAAATCCTCATTTGCCGCGTCTTTTCTTGAAATCCACCTACAAAATTGCATTCGCTCTGCAAAATCTTGAAGTTCTAGTACTTGGACACGTTGGTAGTGATAAGGATGTGAGTTTATAACTCTCAATGTCCTCCATACCACAAAATGGGATACTCCCACACGGTTCGCGATATCGCGGGTGCTTAAAGTTGGATCCTCTTCTACAAGTTTAAACCTCTGCGTGAATTACCTCGTTCTCCTCCATGTCCATCGAGACGACCTGTTTCTCGAAGACGCTAGTCAGTACTAACAAATGTACGAGCACAAGGATCACATCGATTAGGGAACCTTAAACGATAAAGCTCTCCCGCACCAGCTGCATTCCACCACTTTCTCCATACACCAAGTGCATATCCGTGAGCTCTGGATAAGCGTAATCTCCCATAATGTCCAAAATCTGTGTTTTAAAACATCACACCAAACTGTGAATTAACGTTATCAATAAAGGAAACAAAAAGAAAAACTTGGTCCAAAATCCAAAAAGTAACACGAAACGCACGAACTAGAAGTAGTGTCTTACGTAACCAAGTACTAACGAATTGAAAGATAAGTCAATAAAATAAATCTTAACTTAAGGGGCACAAAATTCAAAAAGAACAACAGCAACAGATAAAACCAAGGAACGGGTAGGTCACGTCCTGTGTACGCTGACACAAATGGAAATTATTACTTGAGAATATTACAAGGGAGAGCATAGCATGCGTAGTAAGATAATCTGGCCGCGAAGACCCCGGTCGAGACCTAATTATCTCTTAGGATCACCATGCTTATTGGCACGAATGTCAGAGTATCATGTGCGCCAAGACGCGAGGCAATAAAGCCTACCCCAATATGCCAGCAATTCTCAAACAATGTTATTAAGTATTTTGGAAATTTTTGTTAATTTTTTTTCTCCAAAACTATGAGCTTTACACCCCATATTATATAAGGTTTTTTTGTTTATCTTGTCGTTCCCTACCACCAGTTTTCTTTAATGACATGAAACTAATTACACTTTGTATAATGAAACTTTTCGACAAATCAATATGAACTATTGGTGTTGTCGCCAATTATTAACAGATACAATTTTATCAGCACAGTCTGTTTTAATTTACAAACTGACGGACATTTTAAAAGTTAATTAGAATTCTATCACCAACACAGTGATATGATTTTTTTTTCTCTACGAGCAATATTACCGGTTTTAGAAATGTCCCGATCAAATGCAATATACTCTTCGTTTTAAGTCTTGGAACAAAATGGACGCACTAATACAGGACGTTGAAACGAGAACACAAGTTTCTAGGAAACCTGAAACTAAATCTGGACGTAAGCGGGTAGGACACCCAAGTAATTGGAAGAAATTAGAATATAAAAATAACTATCGTAATCTTAGGCGATCTCAACGCTCACACAGGAAAAGATATCAAGCGCACACAGATAAGAACACCATTGGAAAATCCTAACTCACACATAGTCAAACGTAAATGGAAGCCACTACAAACTTGACACACAGCTTTTCGATGAGACAATAGGAAACACTTGGAGCAAGAGCCAAATCAGTCTAAATACTTAAAACGCCAACACCTAAATAGACCATATCCTGGTGGATAGAAAAATAAGGGAAAGGGTTAAAAATACAAAAGAACAAAAACATGCAACACAGCGCGCGAAACACTGTATGAGAAACTGGAGACCAAGAAAAAGGAATTACGTAAAGGATAGAACAACCAAACACCAAATAACACTCTGAGCATCTTTCTACTATAGAAAGGAGGATATAAAAAGAAATACCAGGAAAAATGGAGAACAATTAATAGGGAAAGAATTTAACTGGTCAACAGTGAGGTTAAAAAAAAATAACGACGAGGAAAACGCTGATGCGGAAAAAATCACTCATAAGCACACAACAAATATGAACAATTAAAGAATATGAAGGCTACATAAAAACAACAACATATTCCAAGTACATGAGGATAAGAGCATCATGGGATATATCTTAAGGTACACTCTGCATGACAGAAGTAGTTACATTTTGTTGATTTATTCTATTTTAGTATTATTTTCATCCAATAAAAGCCTAAGCGATTATCATGAATTTTTCTACATTCAAAATGAATATATTCTATCCTGAAACGTCCATTTAACTCTATAATAGAGTTCAATGGAAATGTCAGATTTGTAGGGAAGCTGTTTTGCGAATGTACTCGAAAGCGTACGCTTTTACCCGATTGTGTATGACTTACGCATAAGACATAAAGAAATAAAAATTTCTTACCCCATACGTCTTATGTTATGTACACTATGAATGCTCATATGGATTTGGGTATGTTTATTTCTGTTATGGCATAATCTTACACCATACACTGTATGTTTAATGCACTCTGAAGCCAGATTTACTCCACACGTGGTCAAATGAAAATAGAATCTCGCTATAGGGTACAAAACAGCAAAGAGTGACACCTGAAATAGCATCTCCCTACTACAGAACGAAGAACTCAAGAAAAGGAATACAATAGAGAAATACCAAGATTTGGAAACAGAAGACACATAAGGAGAATAAGCAAGGATATTAAGACAGAATGGAAACTTAAAAGAAGTAACTCACAAACACCTATACTCCCCATATTCATATATCATGCGTCATGTGGCACTCACTCCTGGCAACAAGTATATCCCATATTCAATTTGGCGACGTACCAGCCGGTCCAGCGTTATATAAAAACATCCAGATTGGATATTAGGAACTGACAGCAATACCTACCGTATGCTAGCTAAGCATACAGCATACAGTATCGGTAAAGACTCCTAATAGAGTGTTGTAGAAGATATGAATGCCAAACAATTCTCTTTCAATATAGCCACATAAAATTTAACAATAACCACAAGAAACACATTGCACTCGTATAAATATGTACAGAAGTTAGTTCTTGATTTCTGTTTATGAAACTATTGAATATAAATCGCTTAAATAGAAAAATTAGAAGAGTGTGTTTAATTTCAGATCTTCTATTCCATTAGTATCTCTGTGAGCTTAACAATTCGCTTGATGCGCCCTGCATAAGAGCGCTTGATATACAGCTTAATGTGAATAACGTACCCATTACAACTCATTGTTAATAAATAACCATCAAGCGAGTATTCAGTATGTTTACAATGACTTTAACAACGTGAATCCACCTCTATTTCATCAGATATTGAAATTATGTAAGTAATGCTACCATACAGCTTGCCTTATTCCTTGCCTTATTCGGAACAGGCAAAACTATTATTCAAAATATTTATTTGCGCTTATACGAGACATTTGCATTCCTAGTGGACTTGAGAAAAGCGAAACTGTAAAAGGTGTTTTGTGTATATAATTTAATATAGCGATAAAATGAAATGGCCTCATGGGTACTAGCTTAGATGTATAACATACCTACTATTGTGTGTCAAAATGAGTTCGTATAAAATCGAAATGTGCTTTGAAAAAAGTTATTAGTAGGGCCAATAAATTAAACAAATAAATATAGAGTTTCGGTTAAATTACGACATTTATTCTAAATTTGCGGTTTTATTCTTCTTATTCTATTGTAGTAGAGTAACAAGCTCCCTCTATTGTGCCATTCCGTTTGCAATGTGCTGCTAAAAGCTACGACATATTTTAAACGATGTCTTTGGCCGAACACAATCCTTGAGCTACACAGCCCAACCTTCCTTTCCGACGAACTCGGAGCACATGATGCCAGTTGGCACCCTGGGCTCCGACTAGTCACACGCCCCCAAACCCTTCCAAGCTCCGAGAGGTCTCGGCAACAGCCAATTCCTCTCACGACAGACGAAAGACGCTTTCGGGAGCCGACATGCCAGCGAAGAAAGAAAACCAAGACAGAAGAGCGCCAGAAGAAACGACCCAGCTGGCAAGCTCCAACAGCCAGGACCAGGAGAGGCCTGCTAACCTCGCCAACACCGTCTGCATTTGCAGGAGGGGGGGGGGTGATGAAAAGAGCAGTCAAGAATATTGGCGCCTGGATACTAAATTCTTGTTACCTATTTTTGGTGTACAGTTATTATGATTTTATAAGGAATCACTACTTCCGCGTCCAAATCTATCCAAGTCTCTTTAAAGGAAAACATCTTGACTGTATTTTCGCTCTAGTATGTGGAAATAATTAGTCATAGAATTTTAATAATATTTACGGCAGATGTCATAAATAAATTTGAAAAGTTGATTTCTAGTATGTACGCCAAAAAAGAAGTTTCTGGACACTTATTAGCTTGTTCTACTTATTTTCTCCAATTTACACCCCTTCAACGGATTCATCTCAAGCAGATGTCACTACAACATGCGTCATACGTGTCCCAAATGTCAAGTGAATATCTCAATATTATTTCATCAACCCCAATAATAACGGAGTGAAAGTGGTCGGGAGGTTCAAAAATATTATAAAGCAATCTGAGACCTTCGCGTCCAGTATATACAACAAATTCCGAGTTTCTGTACTGTTACCAGCTTGCTTTACTTATGTTCCCTTATTTACCTCCAATTAACTATCAATCCTTCAACGTAATCATCTCAATAAATTCACAGATTTCGCAATTCTTGTAACTATCGGGACATTGGAAATGATAACACTATACATAAAACATAAACTTTTCCGGACTCGGCTTCGAATCGTCTGGAAACAGCTACGATCCACTCTCGATTGCGACACTCTGTATTTCGACCTTAAATGAAACCTGGTAAGTTGACCCCCTGTGATATATGCAACCCATATTACATTTACATATATCAGCCGTTGCATATACGACAATCTCACTCGACCGCGACACCGCTGTCTTTTGACCTTGAACGAAAACTGGTAACTCGACTCCCATATACGAACATAAACATTTCCAATATTAATATAATCTAATTACAGATGTCGTTATAATACATATATGTACCAAACTTCAAATAGAAATCTCCATTTTATTTTATCAATCATTTTAATAAGTGGTATCCAGTGATATCTGAGATATTTCGCACTTCGCGAAATTTAAAAATAAATTAAAACTCTATTTATATGAGAAATGCTACTATAGGGTATCAGATTTCCTCAACGATAAATAGTTTTAATTAGTACTATCTCAATGTTGTAATAAAATAACATATGCGGGTATATACTTACCATCTGTTTACTTGTTACGCTTTTTTTTACAATCAGTAATGTTTGTTCTCTGTTTCTAGTATAATATTATATTTATTTGTATTTGTTCCTTAAATCTTAATATTACATTTCAATTATGCCGACATATACTTGCACTTATACTTCTTTCTTTCTTTATTCTCTTTTTGACTTGTCACATATACAATTTGTATCTAACGTTGACCAATAAATTATTATTATTATTATTATCAATGGAGTGATGTGTGGTTAGTAATATGTTAGCATTTCGTTCCGTGGCTGGAGTAGCCACTGCCTTATACGCTTTTCTAACGAACTCAACATGAGTCGCTCGTATATATACTTAGTGGGCCAAATGATGTGTCGGTGAGATGTAAGGGAAGCGTCACACGCCACATCATTCCCCCACCAGTGAGAAGGTCACGGCAAACCTGATGGTAGAAGATTATATCATCCTTGGATAAACTGGACAGGAATGAAGCGAGTACTGTACTCTCTATTCGACGCACTCTACCCGCACCAGTACAATCCTAGAAAAAAGGGCCAAGCAACACTGGACACCACCAGACAATACAGTATGTATACTCCGCCTATCACGTCGGGGTCACCAATTGTAACTATTATTAATTTAGTTATTACTAAAATAAAACCTTTAAGGTTCAGGATCGAAACTCGTTTAATGGTTGTGAAATACAGGGTGATTCAGAACTTATCCAGAAAATTTTAGGGGAATATACAACGGGTCCAGATAAATATAATAGAGCAAAAAAAAAATGAAAACGAAGCACTTTAAAAAAATTTAAAAATTTCACTTCTACGCTACTGTTATTCTGGTCGACTGCAATAAAAATTGGAAAACAGCTGATATTGAATGAATAGTTGTGAAATGCGAAAACTTCACATAAACGAAATTAATAACGACAAGAATCTGACCTAACGTAGTTAGAAGTTTATTTTAAATTTTTTATTTATTTTAAATGATTACGACTTTCGTACATACCTGATGTTACAATAACTGTTCGAAATTTTGTCCGCCGACCTATATGCACTTTTGACAACGTCGTATCCAATTTTGCCTCATGTCCATATTATACTCCGCGTTACTATACACATATGGCATTTTGAAAGAAACTCACTTACAGCACTAAAATACAAAAAAGACCTACTATCAACGTGATTAAATCACAAACTGACCACCTGAACTAGTTGCTACATGCTTGATACGTATTAGGAGGTCTGTGCGTACAAGGGTAGGTCAGTATTTCATCCAGTCGTCCAGCTAAGTAGCGTTTAATAATCCCATAACTTCAATATTTTTTTACGGCAGTTCTGTTAGGATTTTATTATATATTTTTTCGTGGTATCGACTCTAATTTTAAGGGTGCATATCTCCTCAAATTCTTCCGGATAAGTTCTGAATCACCCTGTATAGTTGAAAATGATGATAATAATTTGTTGTTACTTTTTTCCAAATTCTTGTTCTTATTCTTCTTTTTGTTATTTCTTGTATCCTGGTTACATGTATAATTCTGAAGGTAAGTAAGCTGCCACAAGTGACTTAAAAATATTATAAAAAATCTAGGCCTTGACTTCTAGTACGTACATCAAATCTCAAGTTTCTGTACTCTTGCCAACTTGCTTTACTTATTGTTCCATATTAACGCCTATTGAACCCCCAACCCTTCAATGAAATCATCTCAAAATTTAATGTAGTTCCAGATATCGTCATAATTTATACGTGTATTAAATTCCAAGTGTATATCACAATTTTATTTTATCAACCCCTTTAATAATGGAGTGTGGTTTGTGGGGGGGGGGGATGAACAATATTATAAAAAATCCGTCGCTTCCACTATATACACCAAACCTGAGTTTCTGTACTATTACCAGCTTGTATTACTAATTCTCCTCTATTTACCTCTACTTGCCCCCCACCCCTTCAACGGAATCATCTCAAATTTTTATTATTACAAGATTAACTTAAACCTATCAAGTTCAAGATATTTTTTTTTAAACTGTTAAAATACGTTTCAGATAAACAATAACATATGTGCAAAAACACCGGGTCCTCCGCCGTTTCTTAGAACACAATGTCCGTTACATTAGGTGTTTAACAATGAAACCTGAAAATACTGGAAACGTCATACCAGATTTCCACCAAACGCGGCTAAGAACCACATCGCAATAATCAGCTTTTGAAACAAAAAACCGTTTTGAAATTGGTTCGACCATCTTGGAGCTAGGATGCCACAAACAGACACGCACACACATACACACAAAGGCTTCAAACTTATAACACCCCTCCATTTTTGCGTCAGGATAAAAAGTAATGTATTACTTGTCCAATATTTAAAAAATTTATTTTAACCTTCTTATACTACAGTGTGAACCTAAATAAATGCACAAAATTCATATCTTTGGTATGTGTCATTTGTCAAAAAAATCCTCGAATAGGTCGATTTTAGTTTTGTAAATGCTACATTTTGTCACTATACCAAAATTTATGACGTCATTGGTTTTTGAGTTAGGACGCCATTATAAATTTTTTTTAATGGAAACAGACATTTTTGTTTACTGTTTTTGGTGGTATATTTCTTCAGATTTCTGGTGATATAAAAAAATGATATTACCTGAGCCATTCTTTTGGAAAAATGACATTTTATGTAAAAATAGCTTACCTTTCGCAAATTCACAAGTAATGTTCCACATTCTTGTGGACTGATAAATCTTCATGCCTACATTTTTGTTTTAAATAGCATGAAAACATTTGACATAAAAACAAAACAAAGAAAATAATAAAAAAACAATCTCCTTAACAACAGAGAGATACAGGTCTTTCTGTGTAAGGTATCGATAAGTTTTTTATTCCTGGCACGCGTGGAACCTGTTTTGTGACACTTCTGAGACAGGGTAAAACTAGTGAATGCAATAACACGTTTAAGTGAAAGAGAACGCGTAGAACTTTTGATGATGGTTGGATATAGTGATAGGCTGAGAACTCATCGGGAAGCATGTGATGTTTTCAATGCCAAGTATCCCGAAAGGCAAATTTCTAGATACACTGTAAGTAGATTGGTGGCTAGATATGATTAATCTGGCAGTGTAGCTGACCTCCCTCGATCTTGTCGCCCTAGCACAAGCAACGAAACCAAATTAAATATTCTTCTAGAAAGTGAGGAAACCACCATCTTTCGACAAGGCAGTTGGCTTTTAACGCGAGTCAAACTTCTGTTGTACGTTCATTGAAAAAAGAAAAATACCATCCATACAAAGTGCAATTAATCCACGAATTGAATGAGGACGATTCAGATCGGCGCTTACCGTTTTGAGAATAGTTGATGACCTTGTGCGATGAAAATCCAATTTTTTTAAAGAACATTGTTTTTTCTGAAGAAGCTACATTTTATTTAAAGGGGACTGTACATCGGAATAATTGTAGGTATTGGTAACGCGAAAATCCTCATTGGACTCAAGAAGCCCATACACAGCGACGAGGCAAAGTAAACGTGTGGGCAGGTATGATTGGTGATCGTTTATTGGGACCTTTTTTTTAAGAAAGTCTTACGACCGCAAGATATTTACAGTTCTTACAAGTTGAGTTAGTGCCTGTCTTAGCAGTTATGTTTCCGAACAATGAAGATGAAGATATTCCTACTGAAAAGGTCTGGTTTCAGCAAGACGGGGCACCACCTCATTTTGGGATAGCAGTGCGTCAGTTTTTAAATGACACTTTTACTGGAAGGTGGATAGGTCATCGAGGCCGATTGAGTGGTCCCTGCGTTCACCGGATTTAACGCCCGTAGACTTTTTTCATTGGGGTTATTTAAAGTCAAGGATGTATTTTAAGAGACCGGATACCATAGAAGAATTGAAAGACAGAATTGGCTTGGAGTTAAGACGAATTGTCCATGAGATGATTCAGAACAGCGTGCAAAGTGTTTACACCCGTCTTGGTCAACGCCAAATGGTTGGAGGGTCGCAATTTGAGCAATGGAGATGATTTTTTTCTCACAGTTACTTCTGTAAGGTATAAATCAATAAACATATTTTTTTCCAAAAGAATGGCTTGTGTAATATCAATTTTTTTCATGTCACCAGAAAGCTAAAGGAATATGCCACCAGAAACAGTAAACAATAATGTCTGTTTCCATAAAAAAAACATATGATGACGTCATAACTCAAAAACCAATGACATCATAAATTTTGGTATACTGACAAAATGTAGCATTTACAATACTAGAGTCGACCCATTCGAGGATTTTTTTGACAAATTACACGTGCCAAAGATATGAATTTTGTGCGTTTCTTTAGATTCACACTGTATATTAGTTAAATTAGATAATATCTCCTTACCTGTCTTTACAAACTAATCCAGTTTAAGTTATTATAAGTGTTTTTGAGGAAACTATGGTCAATTTACATCAGATTTACGAACTGTCATGGTTCAAACCGGTTAGATTAATGTGTATCCCTAGTGTTATTTGCCCGATAAAATTGTTCCTAAGCAAACACAACGTTCCGGTCAAGTTGCGAGCTACCGTAATTGATTTTATAGTCTGCAAGTAGTGGACTACAGCGGAAGAGATAAGGTACCATATCAACGAGATTCTAACACTGGTGTAAACTTCTCGTCGTTGTTTATAATGTCTACGTCGGTGGTTACTTGATATTAGGAGAAATGCGATTTTATAGCTTTTTCTCCTCATTGGCTCCCATTTAGTAATAATTAATGTTAATGCTTTCTTGCTCTTTGCTTTTACTTAGTCAAGAATATTGGCGCGCTCTTTACTTTTACTAATGAAATAAAAGTGATCCAGAGGCGAGACTTAGTTTTCTATAATAAAAAAATCTAATAGAGGCGAATCACAGGGTTATGACCATTGAGATTAAAGCCGTTTTTAGAATCTGCCCTGAATACAGGGCCATGCAGTAAATATTTTCAGTGTGATGCAAGTCTTCGAAATGCCGCTCCTTTTGTGAAAAGTAGAAAAAAGTAACCTAAATTTGTGATTTAAAAAAATTACGTTACAAAATGTCCAAGACTTTTATTTTCGACAATAAAAAAAAATTAAAAATTAATGACCCCCCACTACTCCACTACTAAAGGGGTTGATAAAACAAAATTGAGATATTCACATGAAATTGGATACACGTATGTATTATAACGACACCTGGAACTAGATTATATTTTGAGAGGATTCCGTTGAAGGGTTGGGGGTTAAATAGGAGTAAATAGTTGAAAATAAGCAAAGCAAGCTGGTAAGAGAACAGAAATTTGGGAGTTGGTGTATATACTAGAAGCGAAGGCCTCAGGTTGTCTTTTATAATATTTTCCATCATCTAAAGAGTTAATAAAATTAAATTGAGATTTTCACTTTACATTTGATACACGTATATGATATACCGACATCTTAGATTATATTTTGACATGATTCCGTTGAAGGAGTGGGGGGCAAGTAGAGATAAATAGGGACAAATAAATAAAGCAAGCTGTAAGAGTACAGATACCTCGGATTTGGAGTATATACTAGAGACCAAGGCCTTTCCTCCATTCACGAGCGAAATTTAAGATAGACTGAGAATTCCTCAACAATCAACAGCTTTTTTCCAAAAATCCTTTACGTACTCCGCATCAACGTTATATAACTCCATTCCTGTTAATATCAAGCAAGTTTCAGTAAACTCATTTAAATTTCATTACAAAAGATTTCTTCAAGACCAGTGAACAGAGAATCAGAAATAAAACATTTTTAATCCTATCTAATATACACATTCTTCTCGCGTTATTTCAAATTGTGTTTAGTATAATTCCATTCCCATGCATTCCCCCTTTTTTTTTGTAATTATTTATTTTGTTAATTTTTGTGGTTGAGTGTTTGAGCAGCCTCTGGGCTGGACTCCGCCATACGTATATTTTCAATAAAGGCACTTTATTATTTTTTTTCTTTTTTTCGGTCTCCCGACGCTGGATAGTCTTTCCGTGGCCTCCGACATCACACGGAAAGAGCACCAGCAATATATCCAAAGTCGCTCCCCACATCCCGCAGGGTTAGTGACTGTAGATTCCAGA
Source organism: Stenurella melanura (assembly GCA_963583905.1). Classification (NCBI taxonomy): domain Eukaryota; kingdom Metazoa; phylum Arthropoda; class Insecta; order Coleoptera; family Cerambycidae; genus Stenurella; species Stenurella melanura. The sequence goes on from OY757316.1 coordinate 111,131,769, forward strand.
ATCATGTGCTCTAAGCAGGCGAAAGGACCTTAAGATGACTGCCTTCTGCATTTGGCCTGCCAACCAATCAGCAGAGTTCTGTCAGGCCGGTATGATCTTCAATCCTGAGAGCAGCGTAGGCTTCATACCTCCGAGTACACCGATTATGAGGACGACCATCTTGACCGAGTAGCCTGGGTACAGCACTTGGAGCTCGTACCGGAGCTCACGGTATTTGGTCCGTTTATCCTCCTCTTTCAAAGCGATGTTTAGCTCAGCAGGTGCCGAGAACTCAATCACAAACATCACCTTGTTTTGGTGGTCGAGGAGGACTATGTCAGGCTTGTTGGCTTGGATTAGCCTGACTGTCGGAAACGAGTAGTTCCAATAAATTCGGTACCTCTCGTTTTCAACGACGGACTCCATACCTCCGGGGACGTAAGGCAGAACTGGTGTTTGGTTTATCCCGTACGAGTGCCGTAGATGATAGTACAGCACCCGTAATGCCGCGTTATGGCGTTGGATGTAGGCCGAAATCGCATACACCGGACATGCAGAAAATAAATGCATGAGCGACTCCGGCGCCTGATGGCAGGTCCTGTTATCCTATTATTTTTATTATTATTATTATTATTATTATATATTAAAAATACACAAAAATACGAGCAATGAAAAAAGTAGTTTTTTCTGCATCAGTTGGAAACCGAGATATGACATTTTGTGCGTTATGGTCATTTATAAACAAATTAAGTGACATTTTCAACATTTCCTAATATTTAAAAACTTTTAAATCACGTGCACTGTTAGAAATCGATCGACAGTGTCGAGCGAAACAAAAATATCGCGCACAGTCCACTTCCGTATTTTAAGACACTCGATCATTTTTACGACACAATCAAAACCTGCTTCTTCTCACTTCAACTTAATGGTATCACGGTGTCCTTTTTCGTTTTAAACAATTTTTGTTTTTTGTAGATATTAGTTTTACTGCCAATTTGAAAATAGATAAAATTTCAAAATAAAATTTTAATTACAACTTTTTCTTAATTGCTCTTTTAGCAGTTGAATTAAAAATGTTTCTTCTATTAAAACAAAAGCTTTCCACCACACGATTTAATCCAAAACTTTCTCCTACACTTCTTGAAATATTTTCTACAAGTTCCAGCAAAAATGCACAGATTTCGCAATCCTTGCAATCATCGGGATATTAGAAATGATAACACCATAGATAAAACATAAAGTTTTTCAACTTTTTCCGGACTCGGCTTCGCCTCGTCCGGAAATAGCACGATTTACTACACCGCTGTATTTCCACCTTAAATGAAAACTGGTAACTTGACCTCCTGTGATATATGCAACCCATATTACATTTGCGTATATCAGCCGTTGCATATGATAGTCTCAGTCGACCGCGACACGTTACTTTGAAATAAAGCGATATTATTATTGTTATTCAATTTGTACAACAGACAACCTATATCAGTTAGTTGCAATTCTAACACATCATTTATTTGCAAGCAGGCACCTATTTTTAGCTAGCTGTACACTTTTGTGTTCTACCGTCAGCATCGCTGTACAACTTTTAAGTAATCTCCCGACACGGTAGATAATGTAATTGGCAAGCGCAGCAGCCTAATCGATAGTAGCGCGGCCTTTTCGGCAGCCGTGTACAAATTTTTTCTTGAATAATGTAAAGTCATATATTTTCAGTCTGTGACGTCAGATGCGAACGTTATGTAATAAATTTAAGTAAAGGCAGGTCAAATTTTAATTCGCTACTTACTGATTAATCAGTAAACATTAAATTCAATCGCAAAATAAATCATCTGCCAAGGATATCGTCGATCAAAAATAATTTAGTATCATTGTAAGTGTTAGCCAGTTTATTAGCATTTTCTAGTTCGAGCAGTGTATATGTAGATGAGAGTACAAATATCGGATGCACAGTGGATTCGTAAAAAATAAAATCGATTACAACAAATCTCAAGAGTGAGCCTACTGGTCTTCTCTCTACTGTGCCGCGACACCGCTGTCTTTTGACCTTGAACAAAAACTGGTAACTCTACCCTATATACGAAAACATAAACATTTCCAATGTTAAAAATTGCTAGAGTAAGACAGTTCCCTGTTTTATTCCACTAGTTATATTGTTCTAATTATTAATACTTTAAGTTACAGGAGATGTAACCTTGATGTAGCTTTCTAACTCAATTTTATAGTCGGGAACAGTTAATAACGCAACTTTTGCATAAAACTCGTACAATTTATAATAGATTGCACCATTCACTTCTGCCTCTTCTGCAGCAACCATAATACATTTTAAAGCATTTTTCCGTCCTCGAGGCAGCTCCACATTCTTATTATTAGCGTGCTCTCCATTATTAACCGGCTCAAATTGCTTCCTAGTCGACATAATTGTACTGTCAACGGTGAAAATACTTAATAGTATTGGCCATAATCATCAATAATTATACTAAGAGAGCAAAATGCGGCAGACCAGAGACACTAAGGGAGTCGACTGGGCTGCTCCTGTTATTGATGATTATTGAAATTACAGGTAAGTTGTTTTTCAGATTCACACCGCAAGTGCCACAGAATATTAATAGCGTTGTCAATTAATCAAATTGTATCTTTTATATTTATCCTTCTATGCAAGCAGGAAATTCGATGTAATGTTCGCTTTTTGTTGAGTTTACTTGATTGTATGTTTGTGCTTCTGTAATTTCATAATAGTCCAAGCTCCCATCACATTTTAGACTACCTCACATAACTACACCGTGAAACTAGGCCCATTTATTATTATCTACAGATTCGAAAATGCAGTTTAGGGTATAGGAATAACGATGTAATTGACCACGCCCCGCTAGTTCCATAAATCGTGACAGCAGAGGCACACAATGAATTAAATTTAGTAAGGCATGAACTAAGGATCGGTGCGGAACTAGGTTATAATTTCTAATATGAAACAAGACAATATTTCTTTGTCAAAAGAGAAGAAGTTATTTGTCACATTTTTGACAAATAATTTCTTCTACTGAAAGCATTTCTGCAGTTTCTATTTTAGCCATAAATGCAATGGGAATAAAATAATAATTCTTATGAAAACCGAAATGAAAATAGTACCTTGAAATAAAATTAAATAACTCGGAAACTAAAATCAACTAATAATTATCAAACAATAAATTAATGAAGTAAGGATTCAAACAAACCCCCTTCTTGTGCCAAACAATAGCCAAACCGATTATACAAATATACAATGAATCTCTCATATCATTGAGTTGATTTGAAGTAATGCTTGCACAAAGTTGAATAAGTTGATAAGTAATTCAACTAAATTATTGGCTCGTTCAAACGCATGTTTGTACGCGGTTTCCTTTAAAAAGTTCCACAGAAAGAAATCATGGGGTGCTAGATCAGGTGACCTGGGGGGCCATTTTATCATTCCCCTCGTAGCTATTAAACGATTGGGAAATGTTATTTCCAGAAAATTAATAACAGTTAAGGTATTGTGACTTGGACAGCCGTCTTGTTGAAACCAAATGTCGTCAAAGTTGACAGGAAGATTTTGAAGTGCAGGAATTATTTGGTTTTGTAAAAGCTCTAAATATTTATTGCCATTTAAATTGCCATCCATTAGCAGTGGGCCTATAATATGATTGTCTAAAATTCCCGTCCAAACGTTCAACTTTTGAGGATACTGAGTTCGCACAGCAACACTCAAATGTTTATTTTTTCGAGACCAATGTCGTACTACGGATGGATTGTGTTTCCTATGTAATGAAAAGGATGATTCATCTGTAAACAATATATTCTTTAAGAAGTTTTCATTCTCATTCACTTTATTTATCATGATTTCACAAAATTCCATCCGTTTGAAATTGTCCTCGGGAAATATTTCTTGCGTTGTTTGAACTTTAAAACAACTGTACCCATTTCTTTTCAAAATATTTCTTACAGTTCTTCCCTTCATGTCAACTTCATTAGCAATTTGCCTGCTAGAACAAGGTTCACTAGTTTCAACAAGTGCACAGACATTAGTTTCGCGAATTTCACGTTCTTCGCTCATTTGTTGACAGCATTTTTTACAATAATTCACGTCACACCCAAAATTCTCAAACTTTTTAATAATGTATGAAATTATGCTAGCTGAGGGGATCGGTCCGTCTTGATATGCCACAGTAAATAAATTTATTGCGTCTTCAGTGGAATGGCCCCCGAAGTACCACTTCACAATTTGCACTTTTTCTGCAGTTGTATAAACACACGGCATTTTAATAACGAAATTGAGATAATTTATTTTATTCCCACACCTCTAAACAGCTACGCTATTAAAAGCAGAATGGGTGCGCTGTTCTCAACTCGACGCGGTCAAGCAATGGCGCTATTGTTTTATACCAATGCCCTGCATTGTTCTACTACAAGGCGTGGTTTATCTGCGCAGAAACAAGTTTACGTACCTTAAACTAAATTTGCTGAATCTGATTGAGATGATTCCGTTGAAGGGATGAGAGTGGGGGTAAATAGAGGAAAATAAGTAGAACGAGCTAATAAGAATCTCGTTTTTGGCGTATATGTAAGAAGCCAACGCCTCAAATTTTTTTATGACATCTGGCTCAAATATAATATTAAAATTCTATGACCAATTATTTCCACACACTGGAGTGCAAATATAGTTAAAGAGACTTGGATGATAGATCTGGATGTGCAAGTAGCGATTCCTTAGGCAGTGGTATTTTAATAAACGATGCGGCGCCGGAGAATTATGTTTTGCCGCAGCAGTTTGAATTCCAAAACTGTTTGGAAACGATTGCTGAATCATTTTATGGCATTTTGTTGATTATAAATTTTATTATCATGATAATTTAATAATTATTTTAATCACATTCTAAGAGTTAAGTAAAATAAATAATAATAATAATAGTAATAATAATATAGTTTATTTGTATAGAATTTGTACAAAATAATATATAAAATTTACAATAGAATGACAGTAGAATAAGAATATAACAATAAAGTTCTAGTATAATAAGAATGAGAAATACAATACAATACAACACAGCAAGAAGTACAATACAATAATAAAATATATATAAATAGATAATACAACAATTCCACAAATAAACTAAAGTAACCCACGAAAAATAAAATTTGCGCGTGGGCTTACAAAGTTTAAAAAAACACGTTTTATTAAAATGTACAATGTACTGCAAGTGTTCGAGATTATAAATAATTAGAAATAATCAGAAAATATTTTAATTTATTTTATTATATTCATCATAAATATTATAAGCATATAGGGTAAGTATTTTTCATATCAATGAGTTGATGAATCTGAAATCTGGGTAAATTAGTGATCCATTTGCGGATTTTGACTTTATATTGATTAAACGAGTTTAATTCTTTAATTTCCTTCGGCAAGATATTATATATTTTTGGTAATATGTAAAGGAAACTTCTCTGTCCTATAGTCCTCGCCATTTTTGGTACCTCGACTGAATTTTCCTTGTATCTGGTACTATGAGCATGGTCAATATTTTGAAAAGTGGATTTATTTTTATAATGATACAACAACATAATTTGACAGAACGATTGCCTTGGATCTAGAATGTTACTTTCTTGGTACAGCCGATCTGATGGGTAAGTATAGCATCTTGCATATATTATCTTTATAATCCATTTTTGGATCACTTCCAAATTTTTTAAATAATTTTTTGTGACTCCTCCCCATCCTATTATTCCATAGGTTAAGTGTGGTTGTACCAAGCAGTA